>CAIGQQ010037872.1:9608299-9662042 GCA_903798035.1 Danio albolineatus | reverse complement strand
TATATATATATATATATATATATATATATATATATATATGCTAAAATACATGATTTTAGAAATATAGGAGCAAGTGTTTGATTTTCTGTTTCCCTCATGTGAACAGAGACTATTGTAATTTTAATTATGATAATAATAATAATTATTATTATTGTTGTTATTATTATTATTATTATTAATTATTACTATTTTTATTATTAATATTGTCATACAATTTCCATATAGACACAATATAAATTTTCAGAAGACTTGCAGGCATTTTGTTGTGGTAAATACTGGTGACAATGTTACATTTGATATAAGAATGTAATTTAGAGCTTAGAATGATAAGTGGTCAAAATTATTTTAATTACAAATTTATATTTGGTATTTTAGACAACAGAATACTAATGTTTTAAACTCAAAAGAGCTAAGAAAGCCGGTTTTGGAAGGAATAACTCTGATTTTGACCAGATGTCATTGGTTTGGGGAGAGAGGGGGGGTGGGGGAGGGGGGTGAGGGGGGACGGACGATGGGGGCCTTGTTGGGACTCTAAATTACATGGATATATATAAATAAATAAATTCTTGGATTTCTATTAGTGTGTAAAGCTACTTAGCTTTTTACAATCATTTCTTAGTGACAACATTACATATTCTCAGTGACACAAATTCATAAACATTCATTGAATGACCCCAATATTACCATCTATCCCATTGCCAGTTTAAGAACAACAATAGATTTATATTTAATTGATATTTTCACAGTTATTAGCATTTTCAGCATAATCTTTAAAGCTTGTAATTTTCTTGTACTGTACTTTATAAACTACAATTTTAGACCCCCACCTACATTCTTTCCCAACTAAAGAGCCAAGGATCTGAAACTCTCAGTTCTATTTAAATGTCTGTAGCTGCTTTTCCCTCAACCTCAACTATTCTGTTCCAAAAATAACATTTCACAGCTGCCAAACCAGGAGCACAGGAAGCTGAGTGTGCGCTCCAGTCCTCACTATAATACACTGAACCCCACTGTGAGGAGCCCTGCACACAACAAGACTGTGAAGATTTTAGGCACCAGATAGTTCCAATATGTCTGCTTGTGTGCCAAAACACTCAGAAGGAGCTTGTTTAAACCACGGTTGAAAGCCTTGTAAATGTAATTAAGCCAAAGGGACAAACATCTGACCATGTGTAAAACCTAACCACAACCTGTAGCTGTTGATTAAGAAAGAGGGTTAAATGTTTTCTGTGAGTTGCTTTTTAGACTAATTGAAATAAACTTGACTCACATCACCAATAATGGAATCTGTATTGCCAAACATTTATATTTATTAATTTAGTGTATGCTTTCATCCTAAGAGTCTTACTAATAAGAAATACAACAATCAATAAATCAAAAAAAGGCAAATAATCCTGAAAAGTGCTTATACAAAGTTTCTGCCATTATCTAAAATACTAGAATAGCAAGCAATCTTGGAAATGTGAGATTTGGTTTGCAGAAATTACTTAACATATTGAGATATTAAAACATATCATTAAACAGTTTTCTCACTAATATATCTACATATTTACAATGTAGTGTATGTAGGGACTGGTGTTAGATTTTTAGATTATTTCCCCTCCAAACGGTTTAAAACTGAAAGCTAGTTTTGATTGTAATAACATTCTCAAACCACCAGATGGCATCCTTTTGTCTTGTAAAGTCCTTTCTCCGAGCAAAACGCTGAGTGTAATTGAAAACCATCAGACACAAATCATTGCATATTCGCTAGATAAGCACACAATTGTGCAATATAATATTGATTCATTGCAATGTATTTTTTCCCTCATCCATTTATTACATTAAAAGTAATCTTAATCATATTCTGGTGGTCCTGTGCTTATGGTAATTTATGAAATAATTTCTCTCTGTGAGATATATCGTAGCTTGAACACTTCCTATTGTAACAGAGAGGTAAAGGTTAGCAGATAATGAGCAGCAGTGTGTCAGGACAGCAGGCTTTCCTCCGAAAACCTGAAATCAAATGTCGGACTCCAAGATTGATGAGTGTTTGCACTTACTCCATCAGACCACGCACCATCAGCTGAGACACACACACACACACACACACACACACACACACACACACACACACACACACTAGGTAGACTTTCTTGGCCCTTTGTGCCATTAAGTCGAACATGTCAGCAAACGCTCAGTTTTCTTTCCATTGCTCAATTAACTGAAGAACAAGCGTGTGAGAGAAACACATCTTTCCCATTTTCCTTGCTTTTTTCTTTTTAGTTAATGCCTATTTTTCCGCAGTGGCAGGCTTTTTTGAACACTCCATTTCCTGTTATGCAGTGGAGATTGAAGTTGTAACAAAAAAAGATTGAGCCAAGCTGTCGGTGGGCATCTTGCCAGAGCAGTCTGCCTTTTCTCGGTTCCGCCACTTGAAGAACTCTAATCTGGTTATCTGAAGTCTGTCTCGATTTATACCTCCATTGATAGTTCAAGTAGCCAAGGCATTGCGTAGAAGCGTTAAAAAGTCTATACGTAATACGTGTTTTATATACGTTAACGTGCATATTTGGTCAGTGTGAGATAACTTTTAGTGTATTGTTTGAGCTCAAGTTTTGCTCAGTCACTTTCAGCCGTGCAGTAAATACCACATTACTGGACTGTTTAGTCTCTTTAAATAACATGTCGAACAGCAGCCCGTTCTGCATTTTGATTGGCTCATTCTATCATACGGGGCGGGGCGAACAAACTGGGATTCCGCCTCGGCTCACAGAACAACCTATCATTCAAATCCAATGTCTTGCAACTGCGACTACACACGCGCCCGCGCGCGCGCACACACACAGTCAACGAAAGCAACCTGCCTACTACTTTTGGGGACACTTTGAAGTCTGACTCTCGTATGTGCAACTGTTGAGTTTTCCCCAGGCTGATGAGGCACGGGACGCTCATAAAGTGGCATGTGAATTCGTGTCGACTAGCAAGGCACGCAAAACGCACTGATACAATGTAAACGCGTTGAAGAATAAATGCGCTGAGCTCTCGGTGATTTACACCCATTTAACCGGACCGTACAAGTCCTTCAGAAGGGGTGAGTGGACCTTCCTACTGAAATATCAGCATAAAGTCGTGTGTTTTGACAGGTCAATGTTGATGTGGGTCGGTGCTGTAAGCGTGCTGACGTGCATGTATTGACCCCAGCTGTAACCTGTTTGCATACAGTAGCCTAATGTAAGTCTGCAAACTTGTCATATCTGTAAACACAATCTGTTAAGCCCACCACTAGCGTTCTGGGTGCAAATAGTTAATGTTTTAAACCAGGAGAGCCACATGACATACTTATGATATCTGAGTGTTGATATAGTTTCTGTTATCGACACAAGTAAGCAAAGCTTTTTTGCTTTGGTGTTGTTATATAATTGTTTTCTGAGGCCGCTGACTTGACGTGTTGCTGCAGTGATTGTACAGTGGTGTACAGTACTGTATGTTTTACAGTATTCGAGTCGAGAGTTCCCCCTGTCTTCTACCAGGTGCTCTTGGAATAGTGTTGGTGAATATTAGACCTAAATATAGAAATGAGTCTTGGAGTGAGTCTGCAGATTATACCTGCTGGCGTAATCTGCAGCAATTTTTATAATGCTATATTTTATGGAATGAGTACTGCAATAATGGTAGAATGTAAATGATCATTTAAAGCTGCTGTTCATTTAATCTCCAGATGATAAGTGACTTCTTTTTATTCAGTAGTTGCATTAAATGCAAGTCAACTGACACTTTGAGAGTCAAATAAAACACATCAAACTATAAGTATGTGCAAGAAACTTAACATATTTACAGCATTATTTCATCCACAGCCCTGGCAAACAGTGCACGTTTATGACAGACTGGATCATGAATTTCTTGTCACATAATGATCTATTAAACACTGAAAATTTTTGAAATGTCAGTTACCTAAACAAATGCACATGAACGTAACCTCATTTACTGGTTGCAAAATGTAGAATAAGTGCTGTGCAAGTAAGTTTAATTTTGATCAACACATGCATCTTTCTCTGTTGCAATCAAAAAGCATCAGCGAGCTCACATGTGAATTTGTGTCAAAGTGACAGGAATTATGTGACAGGAAGCTACATCAGGAGCTACAGATGTTCATTTTGTTTATCCAGTTTATATATCTTAGTGGTCTGTTGCTTACACAGAAGTTACATTTAAACCAGGCTGCTTTATGTTGGTCACTGCAGCGTAATTCACTTTGCCAGCTTGAAAATGACCAAAATCTGCATGGGATACAATTTCAAGTTTAGTTACAACCTTTCACCAATAAATAATTTACAAATAAATAATACATGTAAAAACAACACATTTTCGTAAAAATGTAAGCTTCTTGCAGCAGAAGTGCCCAAAAAAAGTCACATTAGACAGAGTTACTTGTCGTCGCAAATATAATTCTTAAATTTAATACGATTAAATAGACTAATTGGGCTGTATATATATTGGTTTGGGTGAAATGTTGATTGTGTCATAAAATTACCTTGTCAAAGTGCAGGAAAAACAAACAACCCTCCACACATTTTTAGTATTTAATAGTTTTAATATTTATAAGAGTATGTGTATTAGTCATGGGCCGGTATAAGATTGTACCGTTATGATAATCTTGGATCAAAATATCACAGTTTCATGGTTTCACGGTATTGTGATTACTGCTCTAAAATATATTCTTTTTAAATGTCTGGGTAAAAAACTAAAACTTTTTCCTCTTTGAACACAGTATATTTTATTTTGAGAAAATTTTATAATATTTTGGGACAGTAAGCATGTCAGGCTAAATGACTTTGTTTTCTGTGCTGTTTTCATTCTTTTCAAAAACACAGATGTCTTTACAATTTACTACAGCGTCCTAAAAAACTACATAAATGTAAATTTTAAAACCTTGACTTTTACACAACATGGTATATCTTGAGAACGGTTAATGTCCCATGCCTAATGTGTATGTATGTATGTATGTATGTATGCTTGGGTATATGCATGTATGTGTATGTATGTATGTATGTTTCTATTCAATGTTTTTATGGCTGCTGTAACAGAAATTTCCCCACATTTTGGAAAAATAAAGGTATCAATCAATTAATCAATTAATCAATTAATCAATTAATCAATCATTACATCAATTTATTAACTCTAATTAGATTACATGTAAGGTTTCTGTCTCCTGACATTCATCAGACACCATCATATCTGCATCGTTCAACATAAAGAAGATGTCATATTTTTATTTAGTACTATAAAAAAAACTATTCTCCCATTGAAAGAAAATGCCTTATGCACAAACCTTGAAGCGTGGTAAGCTGAAATAATACTGCTTTGATCATTTCACAAACATATTTTTTTCTGGTGGTGCCACGGTGGCGTAGTGAGTAGCACGTTCGCCTCACAGCAAGAAGGTCACTGGTTTCTGTGTGGAGTTTGCATGTTCTCCCCGTGGTTGCGTGGGTTTCCTCCGGGTGCTCCGGTTTCCCCCACAAGTCCAAAGACATGTGGTATAGGTGAATTGGGTAGGCTAAATTGTCCGTAGTGTATGAGTGTGAGTGTGAATGTGTGTGTATGGATGTTTCCCAGAGATGGGTTGCGGCTGGAAGGGCATCCGCTGTGTAAAAAATATGCTGGATAAGTTGGCGGTTGATTCCGCTGTGGCGACCCCGGATTAATAAAGGGACTAAGCCGACAAGCAAATGAATGAATGAATTTTTTCTGGCCATACTTTATTTTAAGGTACAATTCTCACTATTAATAATCATCACTCCTAACTGGCTGCTTATTGATAGTTTTAAGGTAGTAGTAGTTTAAGATAGATTGATATATTAAAGTTAGTACTGTAGGTAGGTTGACATGCTAGGATTATGGATGTAGAATAAGATCATGCAGAATACGTACTTTATAAGTATTAATAAACATCCATAATCTTAATAATAGGCAGGTAATAAGCCTCTAGTTAATAGTAGGCATGGGACGATAACCGTTTTCAAGGTATACCACGGTTTGGAAAAGTCAAGGTTTTCATACCGCCAAATTTTTCTGCTATACAGTTCCTAAGGTATGTGTAAGATTAGGTGTAAATTGTGAAGAAATCTGTGTTTTTGAAACAAATGAAGACAGCAGAAGTCAGTGATTCATTTGAATTATTTAGCCTGATATGTTTACTCCCCCAAAATATTTTAAATGTTTCTCAAAATAAAATATATTGTGTTCAAAGGGGAAAAAGGTTTTGTTTTTTAGCCGGACATTTAAAAAGAATATATTTTAGAGCAGTAATCACAATACTGTCATACCGTAAAACCGTGATATTTTTATCCAAGGTTATCATACCGTCAGAATCTTATACTGGCCCATGCCTAGTTAATAGTGAGAATTGTGGCAAACTAAAGCATTACAATATTTTAGTTCGATAATAGAGATCAAAGCAGAAGCTTGGAAATGAACATGTAGACATCAGCAAGAGTTACTCTAAACACACATAAGGGAAATTCTCTGTTTTGTGTTTCCCGCCGGTCCGGAATCAAGTGGTTAAGGCAAGAGTTTGGCAGTGGCGGATTAGAGACACATCTAATTTAGTTGATAATCCAGATTAGGACGTGTGCTGCTGTGTACTCTGTGGGGTCAGAGATCTCAGAGTTCAGACTTGTCACCTCACTAGGGGTTGTTGTTGACCAATTGATACACTCTCCTGCTGGCCTGTTATGTTTTATATATATAACATGATCATTTATGACTCACCTTTATGCTGTTCCACACCAATGATATTTTGACAGTTTTCAATATAATACTATCAGTGCATAGTGCTTAAAATCAGCTTTAAAATGTTGTAAAATTGTCTGAATTCCATTCATAATTATATTGTTTCCCATAAATAACCAAACTCTGTGTAAAGACTGGGATTAAGTGCCCAGAAGAGAAATTACAACTGTATTTAGCTGCAGCGTGTAGCCTGCATGGATAATAACAGTGTCCTGTGTAACAGCCTATACTTGGAGATAACATTCACTAGGAGCAAGTGGAGCTCATGGTTTCATCAAGCGCTCTTCCTGACTGTTGTATTCTCTCAACATGTGCTTAGACCCAGCTTGTGTTTTAAAGGACTTAAATCCATAAAATGGTCACAGTTACGTTTTCTGGCAGTCTGTAATGTTTTAATGCTGTTAATTATGAGTCCACTGTACTGAATTGCTCAAATACATTTGCATTGAATTCTTTGTAAATGAAGTGCCAGTGCCCGGAGCAATGACCTGCTTTTCATTATAATGTGCAGGAAGTACATTCACTGTATTGAACTCTGAAGCGTCAAGCATACTCACGACCTGGGGATTTTTGGATGCGAAATCTCCAGAGAGATGTTTCAAAACTCCCCTTAAGAACTCTAGAACCTGTGGCCTGAGTCTTGTTGTATTGCTATGATATGTCAGCATAGTTTGATCAGCACCAGACTCATAATTCTTGATTAGTTTGATATCCAGAAGTTCACTTTAAGAGATTAGTCCAGGTTACTCCAGGTTGGTTTCATTGACATTTTTGCTTGATCATTATTAATAATGTTTCTGACTGGCTAAAAATTATTTTGTATTTGTAGTAAAAATAGTAAACTATATAGAAATGTTGGATTTAAACAAACAAATTAAATGTAATAATGTTCAACTTAATTTGTTTGTTTACAAACAAATAAATTGTTTACAGCCACTTAACGTAAAAAAATTGAATAAATCCAAGGAATCAGCTTTGAATAATTTTCTACAAAATGTCTTCACAGAACATGATAAAAGTTGCAGTAAAACAGCAACAAATGTATACATTTTCACGCAAATTATGATAGGGGTAAATTGTTGGGTAGTGCAGGATATTTAAATCTCTTTAAACCATTTTAAAAATTCCTTTTTTTTTAAGCTGTCCCAAACTTGACTCCAACTTTAAAAGATTTTAACATTGGCTAAATTTGTGGTTATTAGTCCAATCACAGTTAGCTATTCTGAATTTGAATAACCTTTGATTTAACAATTTGAAAATATATTTTCACCTAGAGTTAATATAATATCTTTTTATCTAAGCCCAATAAATACTTAGTTTAAATGTAGATGTTTTTTGCTCTTCCAACAAAAGCCTTAAAGGGATAGTTTAACCCAAAAATGAACATTTCCCTCATCATTTAAGTAACACTAAAGTGGTTCTAAACTTTTATGAGTGTCTTTCTTCTGTTGAACAAAAAGCATGTTGGGGGGGAAATTTACATCCATAGTACACTCAAAAAAGGACATTTTCTGTTTGTTTACATTAATTTAAATTCAGCTTATTTATGTTCAGTCTATTTAAATGTGATTGTGTGGAACCCAGCATTTTTTACAGTGTAGGAAAAAAGTACTATGGAGGATGATGGCAGATTTTAGTTTTTGACCACTATCCCTTTTGCTTATGAAGTTAGCAAAAATTGCAGTTGTTTTTAAAAATGTGATTTTTATTTCACGTTTACAGCATTAGTTCCCTCCAAATTGATCTCATCCTGGGGCTGTCTAAGAAGAAGGTGACCTTTTCAGTGAAATCTTAAAGAAGATCTTTAAGAACTGTGGTCATTCAGCTACAGACACTTTGAAAGTAAAACAAAAAAAAGAAACAAAATGAATACCATATCATGATTTAGTACTGTTCTTATTAGCCAACTAAATGACTAAGACTATGTTCACACTTTTGCTTAGATTACTTATTGTTGTTCATTTAAGTACGTGAACGCTTCCATCTAAACTCTGGTGTGCTGAGAAAATGGGTCTCAAACATATGCACATCCACGCAAACTGTGGTGCAGTTTTCTAAATACCATTATAGTACAACAGTGATGTTGAGTCAGTGTTCTTGAGTATTTACTCTCAAATGATCTGCAGTAGCAGTGAAGGCCCCAGCAGGTCGGAGAGCTTTGTAGAGATCGGGTGTCTGTGGAGCAGCAGCAGCGCTAGACTTAGCCGGCTGTTTCTCTAAAACACACACACACACACACAAACATCGAGGCCTCTCTCCTACAGCCAGTTGTACTGCAGCATTAATATTTCATACACCCACCTTTAAAGAAGGAGGAGGCCGGAGAGAGTGAGTCGGAGAGGGGCCTGGGTAAAGCAGAGCTCAGAGGGGATTCTCTGTGGCTCAACAAAGCAGGCTAAGCGTCTGCACACACCATGACAATGCATGAAGCTTCACACGCTCTCCAGTCCTAAGTTGATTCTACGCCCTATGTATGCTCAAATTTGACTGTTCTGCATGAACATAATTTGGCACAAAGGGTTGCATCTTTCCAGCGTGACATACAGTGTACATAATTTAAAATCTTTATCATATTTTTATTTTATTTATTCAAATATAAATAAAATAATTCATTGATAGTTTTGCCATATTAGATTTCTTAATTGTTTTAATTACATTTTTTTAAATAATAATATCATATATTATATACACATACATGTATATATATTATATTTTCTACTTGTATTCTTTAATATTTTATAATTCTAAAAATATCGATTATAAATAATATGTTTTATATATATTATTCATTATACTTAAGCAAATATTCTGATGTGTGTGACTGGATCTTTATTGGAGGTAAAAAAAACTACTAAAATGCTAAACAGTAAAACTTCTTGTTGTTACTTGGTTTCCTTACAATATATAGTTACTAACAGTAAATTGACCTTCAGAATTCCCTGCATGAAGTTCACTTATGTTTTTGTCCTCATCAGTGATGAGTTGAATGTTACGTCTAATGTTAAAGAATAATGTTTACTGCATTGCTTTAGTCTCATGTGTATTACCATGATGATGTTTAATAGGTATGTGAATGACACTGGGCGTCTTCTATTAGCATGTTTCTCTTCTGTTTGTCCTGCTTTTGGTTGTGTTTTTGTGTGTGTAACGTGTATGTAAAAATATGTTAGTGCTTCAAAGCATTGGTGTATCAACTCAACAATATATTAACAATACAATTGAACAAAATACAGTAGTTTATTTAGCAAAAGAAAGCCTTTATTGACATGGCTATTCCTTAAAACCGCCTACACATTTCCGCAAACACTTGCCTCCATCTAGGCATGGGCCGGTAGAAGATTCTGACGGTATGATAACCTTGGACAAAAATATCACGGTTTCACAGTATTGTGAACACTGCTGTAAAATATATGATTTTTAATTGTCTGGGTAAAAAACTAAAACTTTTTTTCCTTTTTGAAAACAAAATATTTTGTTTCGAGAAACATTCATAATATTTCAGAACTATAAACATGTCAGGCTAAATAATTCAAATGAATCATTGACTTCTGTTGTCTTCGAGAGTTTCAAAAACATAAATTTGTATTTAATTTTAAGCTGCATTTTTATCTTTTCTGCTGGAAATACTGTTGTCCTTTAAAAAAAATGTAAATAAAGAAATCTTACACATACCTTAGGAACGGTATCACAGAAAATTATGACAGTTTAAAAACCTTGACATTGAGAGTTATCGTCCCATGCCTACCTCCATCAGTAATTATTGTAAATTTTTAAATACTGTATTTTGCCACTGTATTTTATCCATAATTTGGGCAACCAGAGCTGCCTTTTTATTACCATCAATTTTACAAATAATTTTTTTACATTATATGTTTCTTGCTTGTATGTTTAGCGACAATACTTTGAACTCAAACTGATTCAGTGTGTAGCTTTTTTTATTTACCAAATGCCTTGATCATATTCCAGGATGTATGCAAAGACTCATCAGGCTCAAACTGTAACAGTTGACTTTATTTATTAAAATGAAGCAGACTTCCTCATTACCATAACCTATTATTAAATATATATCAAGCCTTGGTAACCACAGTTGGGTCTACTACAGTAAATGGCACTGTTGTTTATCTTTATCAAGTATGAGATTCTCCACAGAGGTCAAATGGGTTAATCAGGTTTGTGTGTTATGCAGTGGTTCACGCAAGTAATCTGCTTTGCGTTATGCAGTCATACATGCTGTGGTTCAGGATTCCCAAATAAAAACAGATTGCGTCAGATGTTATTAAATTCCAAAGCTTGCAAAAAAATGCAGGAAAACCCCTGATAAAGGATTTCATTCTTTCTTGCTCTATGTTTGTCCAACTGTATATTTTCAGTACAGCTCGTCTAACAGGAGAAATACACTCACCGGCCATTTTAGTAGGCAAACCTTACTAGTACCGTGTTGGACCCACTTTTGCCTCCAGAAGTGCCCTAATCCGTTGTGGCATAGATTCAACAAGATATTAGAAATATTCCTCAGAGATTTTGGTCCATATTGACATGATAGCATCACGCAGTTTCTGCAGATTTGTCTCCCGTTCCACGCATTTCAATGGTGCTCTATTGGATTGAGATCTGGTGATCGTGGAGGCCATTTGAGTACAGTGAACTCATTGTCATGTTCAAGAAACCAGTCTGAGATGATTCAAGCTTTATAAGATGGTATGTTATCCTGCTAGAAAAACATTGTTGTCATAAAGGGATGGACATGGTCAGCAACAATACTCAGGTAGGCTGTGGCGATGACACGATGGTCAATTGGTACTAATTGGCCCAAAGTGTGCCAAGAAAATATCCCCCACACCATTACACCCCCAGGATTGATCCATGCTTTCATGTTGTTGATGCCAAATTCTGACCCTACCATCTGAATGTGGCAGCAGAAATCGAGTCTCATCAGATCAGGCAACGTTTTTCCAATCTTCTATTGTCCAATTTGGGTGAGCCGGTACGAATTGTAGCCTCAGTTTCCTGTTCTTAGCTGAAAGGAGTGGTACCTGGTCTTCTGCTGCTGTAGCCCATCTGCCTTCCGGTTCGACATACTGCGTTCAGAGATGCTCTTCTGTATACCTCGGTCACTGTTGCCTTTCTGATCAGCTCGATCCAGTCTGGCCATTGTCCTCTGAATTTCTGAAATACTAAGACCAGCCCATCTGGCACCAACAACCATGCCACGTCACTTAAATCACCCTTCTTCCCCATTATGATGCTCGGTTTGAACTGCAGCAGATTGTTTTGACCATGTCTACATGCCTTAATCAGTTGCTGCCATGTGATTTGCTGATTAGAAAATTGCTTTAACGAGCTGTTGGGAAGGTGTACCTAATAAAGTGGCCGGTTAATGAATATGTGCTGTTGTGCATGAGGAGAGTTTTTTCCTCTCTTCTTGAGCTCTAGGTCAGTTTGAATGTTTGAATGTTAAAATTGTGGCAAATCAGCGATCAGTTTTTAAATATGTTAAAACATCGTCCAAATAAATACGCAATTGTCACATCGTAGCATCTGCAATGTGGAGTTGAGATTATTATTGTTAATCAGCAATGAAGAATGTACAGTGTTTACATTCTACATTACATTTGATTATTCAATAATAGTGGCAGGACAAAATAGTGATATGCATGAAGAGGCGCTTCTCGTAATGCAGATCGAACGTATATCAATGTTGCAATTCTAAGAAATATATGTGCTGTTATTAAAAGAAATACATCTTATAACTTTTTGATGCCTTTTTACAAATATCATGATATATTGTGGATGGATTGTATCATAATCGGGGGCTAAATATATCGCATTACTGTACCTGAATATCTGACTACTTTCTGCTTATTTCTACTTATCTTATTTATTTATTCTTGCAGTTTATTTGATTCACTCGTCTACAAGATTATTCCAACTAATCTACGTTAATGATTTTATTCCAAATAGAGCTAGTCAAGTCATCTGCTGTAATTGTATTCCTATTGCAATATAAATCACAGCAATATAAAATATCACAATGTCAGATTTTCACAATATCGTGCAGCCATAATATAAACACAATTTTAAAGGAAATGATTTTTGCTGCTTGTTTAAACTACTTATTTAAAGAGTTGTCTTGACAACTTAATTGTTTTATTGCAAAACAATCAAGTTAACATAATAAATTTGTGTTGGGACTACATGAAGGAATTGTGTGGAACCCACACAGAAAGACTTGGTGTGTGAAACTGTAAATGGTTTCATATTTGTTAGTGTTTTGAAATAGATGTGTGGAATAATAATAATGTAATCTAAGAAATGTATTCTTTTTTTAAGGAATAATAAATGTTGCTGTGATCATTAATGCTTCTTAATGGAATGATAGTGTGGCATAGCACATTTCCAGGCATGTGTTTTTCCTCCTGAGGTTTGCTTTGATACGCTCCTGTGTGCATTGCAGAAGGCAGGGGATTTCTGATGACTAAGCACTGAAGCACACATCTTCTGCTGGACATACAACATCCCTGACCTGCAGTGAACATGGTTTAAAGAGACAGTTCACCCTCAAATAGGCATGCTGTCATCTTTTACTTGCTCTCATGTCATTCTTGCTTATTTCTAAAACACAAAAAAGCTATGATCTTTACAATCACAATAAGGAATTGCTGAGGCTTTAAAGATTTTAAAAATCGCCATGAGTTCCATTAAAGGGGACCATGTAACTGTGCAGCAGTTTTCAAAATCGATAAAACAAATGCAAAAATATTTATAAATTGCTAAATCAGCATATTACAGTTAAGGATCACGTGACACTGTAGAAATAATATTTCACAGTTTTATTATTCCCTGTAAATAAACAGATATTTGTTTAGATTAATGTATACATGGCAATCATACCTTTATCAGAAACATCTTCAAAATATATAATAATAATAATAGTCCGTAATAATAATAGAAAATAAAATATAGTTCAGGAGTAATTTGTGGTGATTTATGTGTCTTCAAAGGTACTTATTTATTTATTTTCATAAGCTCCATAAACATTAAATGCAATTCAAAGTGCAACTAATACATTCCTCTCCATAAATGTGCATAAATGATGACAGAACTTTAATTTAAATACTTGAATTATTATTTTAATGGGACAGTATCATCCAGGGTGGATTTAGATTTTACATGCCAAAATATTGCCAATTAGAAACCATTTTACAGTGTTGTGTTTATTGATGTGTTATCATCGACTCATTTCATTATGCAAAGAATCAAGTATGTATGCTGCCTGATCTCTTCGCTTTTCATAGGCATGGTGTTGTTGCTTTTCAAATGGTGTCTTCTCTAGTCTCATTGTGCAGTGAATTGTTGGTATTATTGAATAATAGATGAGGAGAATCCGGGGGAGTGTCTGTCTCAGGGATCTTATCAGACAGGCAGCAGGACACTGGGTACAGTACGAGAGATCAAACCCCAGCCTCTCACACAACTATAACAAAGCGCGACTTAGTATTTTCTACTATCAATACTTATGGTGGCAATTGCTATGACAAGGAGGACGCTCTTTAGGATTCATGGAAACCTGGAAAATGATTGAACTATATTGCAAAAAAGGATTTAGTTTTTTCTTAAACTGATTTCCAGGGGCATTTTTGCCTTCATACGATTTCTTGCATTATTAAATGGATATGCAGTCTTCGGTGTCAGTTTTAAAGTGTGCAAGAAATGCAATTAGAATACTAAGACAATAAGATGCATGCATACCGATCAAATGAAATGCATTGAGAAATGTCACCTTTGCACGGCAGAAATTCCAAAGAACTGGCATTTAGTTGTGTCTATAGACTGTATTTATAGATTTATAGAGACCTTGAATGCATTTACATTGTATTTACAGATTTTTAAAATAGTCTAGTCTAAATCATATTTAGAAATATGACAAGAAAAAGTAAATAAATGTTATTTAAAAAAGCTAAAACCACCAGAAGATAACAAGTCACTGTCTTAACAAATGAGCAATTGATTCGATCATTCAAAAGATTCTTTTAAACGGCTGATTAATTCACAAATAAAGCAAGAGCCTGCGTTTATAAATGAATCATTCACTAAAAAAGTAGTATTAGATTGAATTATTAAAAACTGTAATAAATTAAGCCGAAAAAAGCTCATTCATGGAATTATAACAAGTAGAAGTCCTTTAAGTTTTCAGTTTTTACATGGTTGAATCATTGACTTACCTTTTTTGTTAAAAAGGCTGAATCATGTAGGAACAAACTATGAAATGAGTCAATTTAATGAGTTATTGATTCACTCATTCTGCTGATTGTTTAAAACGGATGATTTATTCAGTAATCCCTTTATGAAGGGATCATGGAATTTGTGGCTCACAAGGTTC
The DNA here is from genome assembly GCA_903798035.1 of Danio albolineatus. Taxonomy (NCBI): domain Eukaryota; kingdom Metazoa; phylum Chordata; class Actinopteri; order Cypriniformes; family Danionidae; genus Danio; species Danio albolineatus. The sequence goes on along the minus strand of CAIGQQ010037872.1, from coordinate 9,646,888 downwards.
ATAAAAAAATCCTGAATCGTTCAGCAAAATATTGAATTTATACTTTTAATATGAAATCAATCAGTAAATGGCAGCAAGTCAGGGTCTTTAAGATGCAATATGTGAAAAACACTTTTTACCACAGTGTCAGAACACTGACAGAGAGTCCCAAAACACATCTGCAGAAGGGGATTGTCCATACTGCTAAGTGGAGATGTCAAAAGTGGCAAGGTCCTGTTGAGGAATGGGTGTGCTTTAGGGATGCTCATTTCGGTTATTTTTGCCAACCGAAAACTGCCTCTCGTCAACCGAACATTAATGGTTAACTGGTGAGATTTATGTAAAATTATTATTTATTAAAAAATAACACTCACTCACTCGCAGTTCATGTGTGCTGATTTGTTGAGTTTATGACGCAGATCCAGGACAGAGGCAATCAGCATCAGCGCTGGTTTGGCATCAACTCGTCTGTGTCCAACTGTGACCAGCAATATCCTTCTTTCGTTTTGCTTCTTTGGCAAAATATGCCTGTAGGCCTGTGTGGTTACACGTGTTACCATCCCGAGATTTAGCAAATATGTGTTGCACATTTAGGGGCTGATCACACCGAACGCGTTTTTCCGTTCGAATAACACGAGACGTACCACGCTGCCTTTTTTGTTGATGAGGAAGTCAAACAAAGAAGTGCAGTGCTCTTTTTTTTAATGTCACTAGAAAACGACAGAATCAGCTGAACCGTATTGTGCGCAAGCGTTGCTGTCGATGTTGTTATAATTGTAATATTTTATAATATTGTGATATTCAGGGTTTGTAAAGTAATGCAGCTCTGGATTAACAGCGACCACTAGTCTCTCCTCCATCTTTAAATGTTCTCTGTAGTCGTCTTGACAACACAAACACTGCTGTCACCTCAACGGAAACCCTTCCTCTGCTTTCATTTGATTAAAGAAGGAAAAAGACGCAACTGATGCAACGTGCTCAGGGTTGACTTTTAATTTAACTGCGAGCACACAGCGCACAATGGCAAAAAAGCGAGGTATTTAACTGATATTATTAATCGGTTAAAAACGCACACTTTCAGTTAATGGTTAATTGGTTATTTTGAGTATCCCTAGTGTGCTTGTTTTGATGCTTTCAAATATCAACATTGATGGAAAAGTTGCAAAAAATACGTTCATTAAACGGAAAGAAAGAAGAGAATGGTCTGTGAGCCGGGACTCAAACTCAGGACTCTAAATTGCAATAGTGCTATGATGCCAGTGCGCTAACCATGAGGCTGTCGGTGGCTTAGTGGTTAGCACTGTGACCTCACAGCAAGAAGGTCACTGGTTCGAGACCTGGAGGCATATCTGTGTGAAGTTTGCATGTTGTTCACGTGGGTTTTCTTCGGGTTCTCCAGTTCACAGTCATGCGGTATTGGTGAATTGGGGAATTTATGTGAATGAAAGAGTACTTGGTGGTTAATTCCACTGTGGCGACCCCTGATGAATCAGAAAATAAGCCAAAGGATAGTATGTAAGGTATATATATTAATGATCTTAAATAGAAGAGAAATTAGCCTGCACCAAAAGACAGCCATATTGTTTCTTTCTAAATCTGGATGACTGGTCATTGGTACCAGGATCAGATATATCTTAATGTGCAGGTTAAGTTACACATAATTCTGTGTTTTCATTACTTTGCATGCTCAATACCTTATCAGGACGCTTAAATAATAAACTCTAGCCATTCCAGCGTCACTCTGGTGCCTGTGGCCGTGATTGTGTTTACACCAGCAGGGTAATTATCAGCTGATTAACTGCTGTGGGCTCTTTGCACACTGTGCACCATGTGTTAACATCTGAGCCCAATGTTGTAGTCAAAGACGCAGAACCGGTGCTGGTTTGGTGCCCTGTGTCATAAATGCATGCCAGACGGGCACAACAGAGGCTCTAGTGAGGCTCTGAGCTACAGGAATAAAGGCTGCATTCTCACATGCCTGGCCCTCTCGTTCAACCTCCTCATTATGTCTGTGGACTAGAGCAAAGTTGACTCGACTCTTATTATAAAACTGTCTATTATCACACCACGGCGAGCCAGCTTCTCTTCTCCCTTCGCCAGAAGCTGTAAAATAACTATCTTGTACTAAAAGACCTCTTAGTACAGTAAGTTAAGGCAGAAACAGTGAAGGGGACGTGTTGAAGCAAGTTCGCTCATGTAAACAGTGGTCTTTCGAAATGTCTGGATGGCCTGTTTTCTTCATTTGATGAACACTGAAAGATTTTTGAGCTGCACTGATACTGCAACTAATATTTTTTTAGGTCAGTAGGTTGTCCTCCTATTTTCTGATCCCAGGTTTTGTGGAAATTAAAATATGGGTCAGAAATGTAGAACATTGTTTTCGTTATCTGTTTTTTAAAACGGAATTAAAGGGCATTGATAGGCACATTAAAGGGCTATTTTACCCCTTTTACAAGATGTAAGATAATCCTTTGGTGTCTCCAGAACGTGTCTGTAAAGTTTCAGCTCAAAATACCCATCAGATCATTTATTCTAGCATCCAAAATCTGCCAATTGTGGCGTCTGAATACAGCTGAATGTAGCTGTTTTTGCAGCCTGTGGCTTTAAATTCAAACGAGCTGCTTCTCTCCGCCCACCGTTGCTTCTCATCATGCGTTACATCAGATAAACAGCCGTCAGTGATGGAAGCTGAAATACAGCTCATTAGTCAAAAATACCAAGTAAGTAGGGGTGTGAACCTACACTGGTCTCGCTGTTCGGTTACGATTATCATGCCATCGATTCGGTTCAATTCGGAATCTCAGTGCATTGACGATGCTTTCCATACGTAATTCGTTTTTTTTCTTAACAACACAAGAAAAACGTAATAAAATCTATAAATATATTCATCTATTATTTGTAATACAATTCTGTCTTTTAATGCAAGCAGTCAGATATATGAACCATACATTTAATTTTACCTGCTCAAAGAAAACACATTTTGAAGGTTTCAGACAAAACTCCAATACATGCACAGAAGACACCATGAGCATTTATAGCTAAAAACTAATGTAAATATTATTCCGCTTGCTTTTTGAACGCTGTCAAGTGAGATCTTACACTCCTATCATTGGTCATTGTCTTCACCCGCTCAACAGAAAGGGCTGCGATTGACTTTAAAAATGTTAGCGCTTTTCACCGATGAGTGACATGGGAAAAAGAGCTGCAGTTACAGTCTATATACGCGTAATATGCGTGGTTATCACAGGTGATCAGTAATAGACGCAGTGGAGAAAACTCCCACCACAGGCACGCTCCTGTCAGGATCTACAAGTATCGCTTTAACAGCCGAGAAGAGAGGAAAAGTTACCCTATGAACACGCCAGCGGGTCAAATGTCCAGAGTGTGTGTGTGTGTGAGAGAGTGAGAGCGAGAGATAGGCAGAGATGGCGTTTTACAGCATTTCGTTCTTTAGTGTCAGTGAAAGACTGTCCAGCAGTGACCTGTGCACAATTATCTGCTTTTTAAGTAGCAGGAGCTTTTTATTTACTCGTCCTCACCTCCTTCACCATAGTATTCTACCGCAACATCACGCATAGGAGATAAATGACGTCAGTACGTAATAACCGGCTATGATCTATTACTGAACCGATATTACTGAACTGATCTGCATTGCGGTGCACCGAAGAAACAATTAATTTTGACACCCCTACAAGTAAGTTTATTTTATGTGTTTGTGGTGGAGTTTATTCAAGCCTTTCTGAAATGATGAGTCACACACAAAGGTCATTTGTGTTTACTGACACATGCGATTGTGGTGATTATAGCAGTTAAAAATTACATAGCGATTTTACTGTCTTTATTTTACAAACATGCTCTGTTTTAAAAAGGTTTTTAAACTCATAAACATCACAGAGGGTTGTAACAAATGTTTTAATTCCAGTTTATTTGCTGTGGACATGTTCTGTGCAAACATGTTATTACAGAAAAATGGCACCTGTCAATCAATTTGGTGGGCGAGGAAAACCACACTTCTACATTACATTGCGGTGAACCTCAAAATCACTGGGATTTGGGTCTTATATTAACGCCAGGAATTTTTTTTAAAAGACACTTGTTGGGTTTATATAACTCCAATGTGACTGTGGACAGACTATACCTACACACAGTTCTGTCCAAACAGCTTACAAAAGTTGATTTCCATCATAGATGCCCTTTAAATTAACATAAATTTGAGTCAAGTTAATGGTACATTCTAATTTTCTTAATTTAATTAAACATTAAAATCAAATTAAGTATACGCAACTTATTATTTTCACATCCACATAAAAAAGGTTTAATTTAAATAATTGTAATTTAAATTGAATGTGCAGGTATTTACCTTTGCAATTAAACTATATTTACCTAAACATAATAACAAATATATAACATATTTATGTTCCAATTTAATATTGCAGTTTAAGTTCACTGGCATATCTTGGTTTTATAGAGCACAAATAACTTTTTTCAAAAACACCTCCAATAAATAAATAACTTAAGTCCTTTTCCTATTTTTCAGTGGTATTTATACAATACAGTGCTTTTTTATTCTTTTTAGTTCCAGTATCTTTAATTGCAATCAAAAGAACAGCCAATACATTATTTTCTGTAAATGTGAGTACATTAAGACATTACGTTTTTCATTTCAACATTACATGTGCACTTTTCAGCTATATTCTTGTGAAATATAAGCATCGAAGAAAGGTATTAAAGCAACTTAATCTTGCATATTTCCTATATTAGAGGTCAGGCTTAGCATGCACCACTTAACAGCAGTTCCCTGATCCACCAATAGTCTATTGGCCTGAAATATTAGAAAAAGTTGATATAGCTATTAAGAGATCCTATAGAGACAAAAATTGTCTTGTGTTGAGGGCTGAACTCTAATAGCACAACAGCTGCTTCAGAGAAAGGCAGGCCATGAAGACGCCTTTACCGTTTCATCAAACAGATGCTCGATATCTAATCCGACTCATTCACGTAGCGCGTCAGGGTCAAAATCATGGCTGAGTGTGAGAAAGGGCTGTGGGTGCTGGTGTGCTATTAAAGACTGATGTGCATTGGGTGGTTTGTAGGTGTCGTGAGCTACTGTTTGACAGACTCCGCTCCTCCCTCCTGTCAGCTGCTTTTGGGGAAACCGAACACTTTAAAGCTCTGTTAGGACTCATATTAAATTTCTGTTTAATCCTCATTCATGGTATCCAGCATGAATAAAGTTTGGATGCAGAGATAGACAGCCTGTTGGCTGGTATAAGTGTACCTTTCTTATGGCAATCTGATTCTTATGTCAGTCTTTTTACAAACTGGGGTTCAGAAGTTAAAGATAACATTGAAGATATGGGATTTAAAGGGATAGTTCACCCCAAAATGAAAAATTTGTCACTTTTTACTTTCCCTCAAGGGGTTCCACACCTTAAATGTCAAGCTACACAGCAAAATCACAGTAAAATTTACTCGGTTCAGAGTGTATTTGGTTCCTCTCTAAATTGAGTAAAAGTTACTCAGCAGCAGAGTTAAAGTTAATGAGACAATAAAAGAATTGATTAAGGATGATTGAGCAATGATGATGAATGATGAACATCTGCTGTTAATAAGCAAAATCAGAAGAGAAACACAAAACTACATTTACTTTCAGTAACAGCCTTAGATGAAATAAACTGAAATAAAACACATTCAATCTCTCAAAATCTCAGCAGAGGATCATTAAGCAACTCCACAAACAGCAGCTTTACTTAATTACCAACCTGTTTGGCCTTATTTCGGCCACACTTAATGAGAATTAACTGAAAGTAATTTTTTACAAAAACACCACCACATTTAGTGATAAGTGAATCTGCTGCTGCTGATTGAAGTCCGTTGTAGTTTTGTGTTTCTCTTCTGTTTATGCTTATTAACAGCAGGTGTTCATCATCAGTCCTCAATTATCCTTAATTAATCATTTCATTGTCTCATCATCTTTAACTCTGCTGCTGAGTAACTTTTACTCAATTTAGAGAGGGACCAAATACACTCTGAGCTGAGTAAATTTTACTCTGAGGATTTTGGTGTGTTGGTAAATTCCAAAATGACTGACAGACTAAGATTCAGATTTTTATTGTGTGATATTCATCAATTTCATGCATTTTATTTCCATAATATGTGAGCTGATCATTATTGTAGGGGTGAAACAATATAGATTTTTTTTGTCGATCACTGATAACCTGTAACTCTTTAAATTTGGAGGTAGATAACCAATAAATCGATTCTATTTATTGGCCTACTTTTTAGTTACCATGTATTGGTTATCAGTACATTACTTGCAAATTGCAATTTTGATTTCCTCTTTTTTTTTTTGTAGTGAAAACTGCCCACATAAACACTTCTAAAGCACACTTCTATGTCTGCTTCATGTGTTTTACACCATGTTAATAAGACTATTCAATTTTCCATGGTCAGCAGCACACCTTAAGCGATTCAATAAAATAATACATCATTCATTGGTTTTAGTATGTCTTAATTTTCTTATCAGAGCGATCATGAAAATATTAAAAATGAACCTTTATTGGCCAATAGTGATATGGACACCAATATATCATACTTTCCTGCATTTAATATAAATTTTAATTAGCTTTCAATGAAAAAAAGTTCTGTAAAGATCTGCAAACAGCACAGAATTTTTCTAACTAAATGAACCTGCATTTATGAGCCAAATCTGAGATAGTGATTCAACGCTATTTCATAAAGAATGCATCATTCTAAAGCATATCAGTTAAGTTTAGCTCCATAAAGTATTGTATATTATATTGTTACATATATTTTTCTCTTTATCAATTCTAATGGGATAGTTCACCCCCCCCAAAAAAAATCTCTCATAATTTACTTTTTCATTATTTGTTCCAAACCGGTTTGAGTTTTCTTTCTCACTTGAACACAAAAAAAGATAATTAGGAGAAAGCGGAAATCCTGTAACCATTGTCTTTCACTGTATTTCTTTTTTCCTGCTACAGTATGTAATGGTTACAGGTTTTCAGCTTCCTTCAAAATATCTTCTTTTGTGTTCAGAAGAAAGAACTCAAACAGGTTTATAACCACTTGAGGATGAGTAAATAAGGAATAAATTTTCATTTTTGGGTGGAATTATCACTTTAGGTGTGGCACGGTTGCTTACTCATCGCAAGAAGGTCGCTGGTTCAAGTCCCAGCTGGGCCATTTGACATTTCTGTGTGGAGTTTGCATTTTTTCTTTGTGTGTTTGCATGGGTTTCCTCCAGGTGCTTCAGTTTCCCTCACAGTCCAAAGACATTCGCTATGTGAATTGGGAAATCAAAATTGGCCTTAGTGTATGAGTGTGTGTGTGAATGTGAGAGTGTATGGGTGTTTCCCAGTAATGGGTTGCAGCTGGAAGAGCATCCGCTGTGTAAAACATATGCCAGAATAGTTGGCGGTTCATTCCCTTGTGACGACACCTGATAAATAAAGGACTAAGTAGAAGGAAAATGAATGAATAAATGAATGAATGATCACTTTAAGATATTTTTTGTCTGCATCACAATTCACAAAACTTTATTATGAATGCACATATTGGTACATAATCAATTGACCTTAGAGTTTTTTTATCAATATACTGTATTACTTAGAGTTTGGACCTAATGTATGACTGAGTCTTTGGCCCCGTTTACACTAGTGCGTTTTCGTTCTAAAAAGCATAAGTTTTGCTACAGTTACGCCATCCGTCCACGCCTGAGTTTTCGAGGCGCGAAAACGGAGCGCTTTAGAAACGCTGGAGAGGCCGTTTTCATTCTAAAACGCTGCTGCTGCATCTCAGTGTAGACGGTGGAAAACGGAGACATTGGAAAACGGAGGCGTGGCTGCTGAGATTCGCTACGTGATTGGGGCTTTGGGTCATTGCGTATCCTTCCCTTATTCGTCAAGCGCACATGGCTATAACGTCACCGGCAGACGGCTGACCAGCCTTCACTGTAAACACTGTATTTTCGATAGCCATGGATGTTTTATATTCATTTGTTACTTTAAGTAACAACTCAACCTCATCATCTGTCCTCAAAAAGACCTCTCTTGCTTTCTTTGCCATCGCGTTCATGGTTCAACCAGCGTTTGTTGACTAACAATAACCAAATGCCGAGCGAGACGCATGCTTCCTGTTTATACTTGAACGCGCATGCCCAGAGTGCGCGAATGGTCACGTGATATACGTTTTTGGTGACGTAATGTGGACGGACATCTGTAGAGAGACGCTTGGGTAAAACGCTAGTGTGGACAAGGATCGTTTTTAATGCTAAAACGCCGTTTTAAAACTAAAACGCACTAGTGTAAACGAGGCCTTTGTCTATCTTTCACTGTATCTAGCATGATCTATACCAGTGGTTCTCAAGCTTTTTTCTCCAAGTACCACCTCAGAAGAAAATTGTCTCTCCAAGTACCACCATAATAACCACTAGAAGGAAGCTTGTGTACCACTAGTGGTACACATACTGTACCACAGCTTGAGAACCACTGATCTATACAGAGCCTTACGGAAGTGACAATCTTATGTTATATTTGCCTTGACAGTTCAAAAAACATCTTGTCTCATAACCCTTAGTGTTTACGTTCAGCCTCAACCTACACATTTGCTGAATATATGTGATTTTTGTCATGCCATAATCCATAAAGGTGCGTATTTCTGCTAGCCTCGAAGGTAACACTTTATTTCGATGGTCCATTTCAGTATTAGTAGACTGTCTGCTTAATATCTGCTGATATTGGTCCTTCAACAGACATTTACTGACTATAAGAAACTTTGTAAGTACATGTCAACTTACACTAACACTAACCCTAACCCCAGCCCTAACAATCTACTTATAATCTAATGATAATTAGTTGCAATGTAACTTAAATTCAACAAACGAACCATCAAAATAAAGTGTGATCGCCTCAAATATTCACTCCAGATTTCACAAATTTACTTTGATGACAGATCGGCGGGATATAAAAGGGACAGCTCTGTTGAACACAAGACTTCCATAGTATTTGTTTTTCCTACTATGGATGTCAATTGATATTTTCCAACATTGTTCAAAACATCTCTGTATACTCTTCAACAACAGATCAAAAAGAAAACTCAAACTGGTTTAAAACAAGTCACGGGTGAGTAAATGATGACCGAATTTTCATTTTTAGTGTGCACTGTCTCTTTAAATTCCTCAGCAAGTGAAACACAACAAAAACAAAGTTGGAATATGGAGAGTCAGTTAGATTTGTGTGGTCATTGGTTGGTTTTAGCAGAACATGAGTTGTCTACTGTTCCCACTACTGTTCTGGCTACACTCCTAATCGCTGGTAGTGCAGAATATATATTTTGCCAAGTGAATGTGGACAAAGGACTTGGTGTTTGTGTGTGAGTATGGAGGGAGGGGAGAGGGTAAGAGGACAGAAGGGGTGTGTGTGTGTCTGTGTGTGTGTGAATGGGTCATAATATGGTAGTGGTGCTGGAGAGGATGGGAGGAGATGGAAAGGGTTGGAGGGGAGGGATGTGCTTTTGTTTTGTTCTCTGTTGCTGAGCAATGGGGACTAAAGCATTGGGAACAGCTGTGATGGCCAAAGCTTTTCTTTTTCACTCTGCCGGAGAAGCCCTGAGGCACATGCACAGATACAGCAGACTAATGTGTGTGTGTGTCGGGGAGAGGGAAAAAGAGAGGGAAAAGGAAGGTGATATTAACTGAAGGAGGCATTAGTGCTTTTATGAAGGTCAGGTAGTCACTGTGTAAGTGAGTACAATTAGTACAAAGAAAAAGGGACCGATGAAGCAAAGTACTTCTGATGGCTTTGTGCTAAAGAGCATGCTGGGAAATGTAGTTTCACAGAAAGGGAAGGAGATGTAGAGAGTGAAAAATGTGGATAAACATTTCTTGATAAGTTTTGTCCTGTAGTGAGAGTTTTTTTGAACAATATTAATACTTTTTCTAACTTAAAAAAAATCATTGGATATTTAAATTGACAATAAGTCAAGTTTATTTATAAACTAATTTCGAAAGGATCACGAGCTTATAATTGACATGGCTGGCCCAGAGTCAAGCTAATGCATAATCCACCAATCAGACGATTCCCGTCTTAGTATAAATAACCAAATCATCTTACTTTAGTCATCTTCGTCTTGAAGAATCCTCCCTTCCACCCCTTCTCCTCCCTTTTCCTCTATAGGGCAGCACGGCGGCCCAGTGGCTAGCACTGTTGCCTCTGGTTCGGGCCTCTACCCAGCCAGCTGACATTTCTGTGTGGAGTTCATGTTCTCCCCGTGCTTGCGTGGGTTTCCCCCGGGTCCTCCGGTTTCCTCCCACAGTCCAAAACATGAGACATAAGTAAATTGACTAAAACAAATCAGCACCATACCCAAATTCCACCAGCAGCATACCCTCATAGCAATTTATAAGCAGCAGGAGGGCGGGGGGTTCTCGATCTACCTGAGCTCAAACTCCCCTTTCGCCCTGAAAATGGGAGGGAGCCCCAGGCTCGAGGATCTTATGAGCTCAGGGCTCTCTCCCGGGGGGCAGCATGCCAATTTTATTATTAATCATCAGTTAAGTGTGAACTCTTGAAATATATTAAAAGTGTCTTTTTGGGAAAGCAAGAATATTGTAACTTGGTTAAATGATTTTGGTGTACTTCATCAAAAACAGGAAGTTCTTTCATTATTTACTCAACCTTCACTTGTCACAAATTTGTCTGCTTTTTTCTGTTGAACACAAAAGAAGATATTTTGCAAAATGTCGAAACACTGACTTCCGTAGTATTTGTTTTTGTCTAACTATAGATGTCAGTGGTTACAGCTTTCCAACATTCTTCAAAATATCTTCTTTTGTGTTCAACAGAAAAAAGAAACTCACACAGGTTTGGAAGAACTTGAGGATAAATAGTTAGTAAATGTTCTCTTTTAGGGGGCGGTGAACTGTCTCTTTAAAACCTTATAGTGAAAGATTATATACTGAAGGAAAGGTGCAAAACACAAACCTTCCAGTAGATCAAATGGATGAAAACTAATGCAACAAAATCAGTCACTTCCTCTTCAATCATAAACTCTGTTTAATTACTCATTCCTACCCTTAACAGCCTTACGAATGTTATGCAGACTGTAAGATAATATCACTCCAACCTTGACAGTTTGAGCTGAACACTTCATTGGTACAGACAGTAATTGTTAATGTAAGCAAGGTTTGCTGTGTATCATTTCATATAAATGTATTACAGTATATTACCGTTCATACTGTACACAGTATATTACTATATGAATAGTCTATATAAATGCACACATGAGAGCGTGCTGGAAAACAGGTATTATCAACGGTGTAGTGGGAATGCAGATGCCAAAATTGTGCTCATTGTAATGCTGTCAGACCTGATTTACAGACTGTGTTTACTGTAGTCATTTAACTATCTACAACCTGAACTTACCAATGTTTTTATGCAGTAAAACCCACTATTCGTAGAACACCAAAGAAAATCGCATAGCTCTGTTGCATGGACTGTTAGAAATAAATGTGAAAAAAATGTACCTTTAAGATATCTTGCAAGAAGTTGTTTCCAGTTTGGTCTACACACACATTCGACAAAGCACAACAATCAATCAAGACATTGACTAGTGTCTGGGAAGTAATTTAAATAAAAGAGGGACAAATTTTATATAAATTTAAATAAAAGAAGGATTGAATTGTATGGATGGATTGTACATAGCAGGGGTGCCCAAACATTTTTTATAAAGGGCCAAAAATCAAAATTGATTGAGGGCTGTGGGTCAAAGTAAAGTGTACCAAACCGTATTACTTTAAATTTGTAGAAGATTTATTTTCTAATATTTAAAAATAACAAGAAAACGTTGCTTTAAAACATGCAGTATAATTTTTTGACATTTTAGTACAACTTTGACATTTTTATAACTTAGTAGTAAAAACATACAGTAAACAATGCCATTTATAACACAATGGAGTTCAATGCTGAATACAATAGTCAAGCTGCTCCTGCCTTTGCCCTGATTTGCTCACCAATGTCTTGTGCATTATTATCTGTCAGTATTTACATTTTAAATGTCTGATTCCTTTGCAAAATTTAATTGAAACTATATTTTTTGTAGCTCCTCAATTAAACAAAGAAACTAAAGATTATGTTAAATTGGACATTATGGATCTCTGTCAAAGGCATTTGCCCCAACCAACTCCCCATTAATCTCCCTCTCTTTCCAGATGGAATGGCAGGCCAAACTAAATGGATCCATAGGCCAACTTTGGCCCGCGGGCCCTACTTTGGCCACCTCTGGTATATAGGGATTGAATATTGTATATATAGACCCAAAATTCTCACAGAAATCAGTCAAGTTTGGTGAAGGAAAAATCATGTTTTGGGGTTACATTTAGTATGAGGGCATACAAGAGATCTGCAGAGTGGATGTCAACATAAGCAGCCTGAGGTATCAAGACATTTCTGTTGCCCATTAAATTACAAACTACAGGAGAGGGCAAATTCTTCAGCAGGATAGCGCTCCTCATACTTCAGCCTCCACATCAAAGTTCCTAAAAGCAAAAAAGGCCAGGTGCTCCAGGATTGGCCAGCCCAGTCACCAGACATGAATATTATCGAGCATGTCTGGTGTAAGATGAAGGAGGAGGCATTGAAGATGAATCCAAAGAATCTTGATGAACTCTAGTAGTCCTGGAAGAACACTTTCTTTGCCATTCCAGATGACTTTATTAATAAGTTATTTGAGTGGATGCAGTCCTCCAAGCTCATGGGAGTCACACACAATTTTAATTATTTTTCCACAGGACCAACAGTAGACCTTTATATTATATACTGTTCGTTATTTCTGTTAAATGACAAGAATTTTGTCTAAGCAAAGTCAGACATTAATATCCTAACTAAATAAATAAAAATCAAGGCATGATCATATTTTATTTTGGTAAAATGAGCGTAATCTAGAGGCCTTTACCTTTCATATAAGCCACTTCTGATACCAAATGATCAACTCAAGTTATTATTTGTTGTTCCTAAAACTTGAATAAGCGACAAGACTTTCGTCAGGTAGTGCATAGCTAACAGAACAATTTGTGCGCATTTTGTGAGATGATTCCGTGCATCAACACAAAAGTTTCTAGTACAAAGTATGTGGTTCTTAATGTCTTGTTTGTGTTGTAGTCAGTCTGGAATTTAGTTACTGGATCAGCAAACTCTCTCCGCAGGGGTCTTCCTCCAGCCATTGTAAACAGACTCCTCCTCATATTCAGAGATCCCTCCAGCAACCACACTGACCAGGCTCAACAGTGTACCCATAATGGCCTGGCTCAAGGGAGTCTGGACTACAGATATGTAATTATTGTGTCATTTTTCTGTTTTACAAGACACAAATAAGGGTCATGAATCTCCGAGTTTGGCTAATATTGACGTCGGTGTCAAAATTGAACAAAAATTGTTGTAGCCCTAATCCCTGGTGACATCTTGACAGTGGCTTCAATCCAGGGTCGTCCAATCATTTCATTACCCACAATCCTAAGCGCTTCGGTGGCTCCGGTGTGTTTGATGTTTTTAAGTGACATCTGTGGCTTCATTCTCTTCAACGGGACATTTTAGAGAGAGCAGACAGGGCTACAAACGCTGTAGTGTTTTCAGCAAGTATACAGAAACTAAAATAACTGAAGCGGTCCACCACAAAATACCAAAATTAAATGGAGGGGGGGGGGCAGAAGGAGAAGAACATGGAAATTGGGATTTGAGGCATTCTTTAGGAGCCCACGGTTTTGAAAACACAAGAGACATGTTGAAAACACGGAGGTGCTGGCATGCAGAAGCCCTAAATGCCAAAATGATTGCTTTTATGCCACGAGTTGTTTTTCATCAAGACATTTGATCTCTTTCATTTGAAACCTGCTGTTTTTCTGGTCTCATTCTCCTGTCTTTTAGTTGGATGTAGCCATGTTGATCAAAACATGTTATTTTTTATGACTCAGATTGTCTTCTGCTATGAGTAATATTCATAAGTTGATGCTTTTCGTACAATCGGAGGTGCTGTGTGTCGTACAGTATGAAACATGACGTGAGAAAAAGAGACATCAGATATGTTTACAGAAAACAGTGCAGTGTCCGATGCTGGAATGTTTATTGAATTAGTCAGCCCAAGTCATGATAGGGGAATGTTTGCCTTCAAGTGTGACCACTGTAAAAGAAGCGTACCTGTTTTCTGCAATTAAAGCGTCTCTCCCAACGTGGGTTTGGTGCTGTTACATTAGCCGTGAGTCTATGAATAGCACTATAGGAATGCAATAATTCACTGGGCATTAAGCGCACAGACACACACCAGAAAGACTTGCTTTGGTTTTTCGTGCTCGCCCATGTAATTATGCTTTTAGTCCAGCACGTTTTCACAGACATTATGGCAGATCAGTCACGTGAAAATGTTTAGTCGTCCACACACTCATTTTCATGTAAAACACTTGTGATGTTGTTAGATAATTATTCATGCACTCATATCATGTGGTTTTTAAAAGGTTTTAGACTAAGGAAAGCTTAAATTTAATGAGGTAAAGTGAAAAAAATCATTATAACATGAAAATATGTTTACATGTCAGGTTTTTAAGTCTAATTTTTCAGGTTTTTTGATAAATATCATGAATATCCGCTAACTTTGTCATAAAGAGGACAAATAATTGCACATTTTGAGAGACTGGCTGACAATTAACGCTCTGTTCGGGATTTTTGCATATTAAAGTAGATATAACAGACAATGTAATACTGCAGATGATGCTTTGGTAATACTATTTACAGTATTGTTGCATGTGTGTGTGTACGTGTTTTTGTGACATGTCAGGACACAAAATCTGTGACACAGGTACTGTGTATGAGGACATTGGTGACATACTCATTTCTCAGAAAACCTATAAATCCCACAGAATGTGTTTAATCAGAGAGTAAAGCTGCACACAGTCTCCTGTGATGGTTGGGTTTAGGGGTAGGGTGGGGTAAGGGCAATATAAAATAGGGTTTGGACAGTATAAAATGAATGAAAACCTATGTAATGTATCCACTTTTCAAAAAAGCAAACGTGTGTGTGCATGCTTGCGTGCGTGTGTGTGTGTGTGTTTAATTGAGAATCAAAAAAAAAAAGCATAACAAATAATCACAACATTTTAATACGCCTTTAAAAACAGGACGTACTTTGACGAAACCTATGTATATTTTGATTCAGAAACTTTGCTTATAAAAATGTAAATACACTACTTGACAAAAGTCTTGTCGCCTATCCATGTTTTGGGAACAACAAATAATAACTTAACTTCTTGTTGTTTATTTGGTATGAAAGGTAAAGGCCTCTGGATTGTGCTTATTTTACCAAAATAAAATATGATCATTCCTTCATATTTAATTAGGACAGTAAGGTCACTTAACAGAAATAATGTACAGTATAGAAGTCATGGTGCAGTGGAAAAAGAATTAATATTGTGTATGACTCCCATGAGCATGGATGACTGCATCCATACATCTCTACAATGACTCAAACAAAGAAAGCGTTCTTGCAGGACTCCCAAAGATTCTTTGGATTCATCTTCAATGCCTCCTTCTTCATCTTCACCCCAGACATGCTCAATAATGTTCATGCCTGGTGACTGGGCTGGTCAATCCTGAAGCACCTGGCCTTCTTTGCTTTTAGGAACTTTGATGTGGAGATTGAAGTATGAGAAGGAGCGCTGTCATGCTGAAGAATTTGCCCTCTCCTGTGGTTTGTAATGTAATGGGCAACAAAAATGTATTGATACCTCAGGCTGCTGATGTTGCCATCCACCAAACTTGACTGATTTGTGTGAGAATCTAGGGTCCATGCAGGTTCCAATAGGTCTTTTGCAGTATTTGTGATAACTGGGATGCAGTTCAACAGATGATTCATCTGAAAAATGATTGACACTTTCATTTCCAAATGATTAACTAGAAGTCAAGTTTTTATTTGTTGCTCTTACAACTGAGATCGACAACAAGACTTTTGTCAGGTACATAAATGAAACATTTAAAGAGTCTGCAAAAACAATCAGAAACATTGTCCTTTTTTCTTGTTTCTTTCATGAATTTGTGGGACATGTGGGCTTTAAGCACATTCATCTTGGACTCTGGTTCTTTCTTGTTTACATCATAAAATTGTGATCAGTGTCAAGGTCAGCCAAATTATGGCATTACTGTTGTTGGCTATCACTAACTGTTTGTTTTCATAAGAAATAACAGTAATAAAAGGTCATGTCCAACCGCTCGTCAAAAATGATAACATCAGTACAGTCAGACATCAGACATTCTAAGACACTTTATGCCTTCAAAAATGATTCAAAATAATTTAGTTATTTATTCAAACGAATAACCCATTGATCACAGAAGTCACTAAAGTCATCGCATGTATGGTTTGGTATTCTGAATCAATTAACAGATGCAGCCTGAAAAACATAATGAGCATCATAACATCGACCCTTTTACTTCATCTTAGTGTTGAATTATGTTCGTTTTCATCCTCCCACAGAGAATTTCCTTTTAGTCGTGGCACCAACCTTAAATGAAATATCTTCCTTTTCCTGCAGGATTTTATTGAGGATGCTCTGTGCCAAAACTTTATGCCGCTAATGTAAGACCTTTCCGCTCGATTTAGGTCTTTGTGTCCACTCAAAAATTTGGCTCCCAATAAACACATCTCAAGCGTTTTTGAAGTTCTCCAGCCCCGGCCAGGAGAGTCGCCGAATGAAAGAGAAAAACAGCATGATGTATGGTGTCCTGTCATATATTGAGCCCACTTCCAAAACCACAAGCATCACTGCGTTGGTTTTGGGCCAGCCGGGGTGTGTAAGTGTATTTATGTGAGCGTGTGTTCATGTGAGACGTGCAAAATATCTGGAGGAGGGCAGGAAAACCCTGCGTTATATCAATATTGTTCTGCGTGATCACCATGGAAATGGGATAAAACACAAGCGTGTGTACACAAAGTTCAGTGTGTGTTTTTATTTTTTCTTAAAGCGCAGCACGGCCTGTTGTTCTTTGCTTTAAAACACATCACCTTAGGGAGAGCCGTGATGGATGACTTAAAATAACCCTTTTTCATTTATCTTCCGCTCCTTCGCTTTTCAGATAATGATTGTTATCAAGCGATCACATTTCCAAATAACTGTTATCAGCGAATTGCTAGTAAATTTCCTTTCTTGCTTGCGTTAAGATGATCCCTATAATTAAATATCGGTTTTCTTAGTGTTTCCGCTCTTTATCTTGTCCTCTCTTCTTTAACTGTTGATACACACACTCATTGTCTCCTACTTTTTTCTCTTTTTTGAAGTGTTGTGTGATTCGGGGTTTGCAGTGGTGTTCTGAAGTGGGACAGGAGGGTCGGGTGATTGGGATTTGATGCTGTAATGTTGGATATTGGGAAAGTGCGCAGTTGGATTCACGTGGGGGAGAATCATGTCGTGTTGGTCTGACAGTCTGGCACGTGGTGCACCTCAGACTTGGCCCGAGCATGGAGAATGATGAATAAATGAAGAACAAAAAGAGAATCGCATTTCAGACTTCAAGTTCTCACCTTCCCCAGCCTCTATACTGCTTGGAGATACTCTCTAGAAAAATTAGTTTTTTTTTTTGATTCAGGGAACAACCTATAATAAAATCAACAGTAAAGAACACACACACACACAACCCTATTAGGTTCTGCAAATAGTGCTGACTTTTCATACATTTTTTGGAATACTGACCAAACATTATTTTGATCTGCTAAATTTAGCACGGCTTACACTGTTCGATTTTTAATAAGAGATTGTCTCTAAAAGATTGTAGCATATCAGACTGCATGAACATGGTTCCCATGTCACAGTGTAAGATCTCAGCTGTCATAACCTCAGACTGAACGACAATGAAGATGCACCAAACACGGAAGAAAACTCTCATGGAGTTTGACGTCATCCATCTCCTGCGCTTTCAGTCTCCCGCTTTCTGAAATGATACCTCACAGTAAACATAAACAATCTTTTGCGGCAATTTTGCACTTGGTGTGACTCAATAATAAACCAGGAAGAAACAAAAAAGAACAGTTTTGAAATTTCCCCATGGTGGTTTGAAGTTGTCACGCTGTTACTGGTTTGTGGGTTGACTCCCGTCGCAGCTGTTGTCACAATGCACTGGGTCTGAACTTTTCTGACACTGCCAGGACTTCATCGGAGGAAAAATCTGATCACAATGGCCAATGAGCAGCTGTCGGTGAACATGTTGAGCAAAGATCACAGATTTTAGCCTAGGATTTCAGGAATCATTTAGGATTTCCCAAATTTGTATCAGACCACCAAATCGTGGCTGAAATCCCACCGTGTGAGCAGGGCTTTACGGCTTTAAGGAAAACTTTCAGACAAAACTTATTTTAAGGGCTAACTATTTAATAAATCTATAAATAATAAATCAAATGTTTTGAAATGTTTGATGTTTTGAATAAATTCATGTTTTATGCTAAATAACACAGTGGCTTCACATTTAAACGTATGTTGTTGTTTTTTTCATTCATTCATTCATTTTCTTGTCGGCTTAGTCCCTTTATTAATCCGGGGTCGCCACAGCGGAATGAACCGCCAGCTTATCCACCATTTGTTCTACGCAGCGGATGCCCTTCCAGCCGCAACCCATCCCTATGATTATTTTTTTAATGAATTTTAATCTAAGGTTTCATATTGTTTTAATTCAAATGTAGCAGTATATCAATGCATGCTTATGAGCATGTACATGCATATATTTTTAACAAAATGTTTTAATGAACAATGTTTAATTTATCTATTTATTCAGTTATTTGTTCGTTCGTTCATTCATTCATTCATTCGTTCGTTAGTTTTGAATGAATCTGTTTTAAATGTATTTACTGAAACCAGCACTTTTTTTCTCCAGTCCAGATATTTAATTGTTACCTATTTCTGAGCCACAAGACAAGGAGAAACATTTTTACTGCAGAGAGACTGAATTGTTATTATTATTGGTGTCAACATCATCATTGTGATCATCATTATTACGATTATATCATTTGATGAAAATTGATACTTTTTTCAACAAGAATGGATGGATGGATGGATTGATGGATTAATTGATCCATTAATTAATTGATATGAATGAATTTAATTAAAACGTAACAGACATTAATAATTAAAAAAAACAATTTATGTTAAAAAAATCCTGTTCTTCAGAATTATTCATCAAATAATACTAAAGATATATGACTTTCCAAAAAAAGCATTGATAATAAATTGATAGTAATAACCTGATATTATATACATCAAGTAATAATCCCAGAAAGTTTTCTGAAGGATCATGTAACTGAAGACGAAAAACAGTCAGCTTTGTCTCCACTGTGTATTTTGTAAATGACATTACAAAATATGAAAACATTTTAAAAATTGTATAACATTTAACAGCATTACCGTTCTTGCATTGTATTGGAAAATGTCAGAATTACATATTTTTAAAAAATAAAATCTTACAAACCCTTTAATGGTAGTGTAAATGGCCCTTTTACCAAGCCTGTGATACAAGCAGCTATTTATCAATGGCCACAATCAGTAGTGACGTTACGATGTGGGGACAACCCCTGCTGAAGTGTGTCTGCATGATAATGAGCCAAATTAGATAATGAGGGACACAGACGTGCCAAGAGCGAGGAGGAGGAGGACTGGAGTGGACTGTGGGTTAGTAATAGTTTAGTCGGGACACTCAAGAGCCTGTAATTAACAGCACTGCAATCAAGCACCTCTTTTGTTTGCAAATGAGCAGTACGATTTCACACCGCTTTTGCAGATATCAACACCAAATATCTGTCATCATATCCTAGAGTCGAGGGCTTCGTGTTTACTTCAGGCTGGCAGGAACTGTTCATCTGCTGCTTTTCTTTTAAAGGGACAGTCAATTTGGGGTGTGTAATGTTTGTTAACTGGTAATTTTGTAATTGTTGTTTTAATACGTAATACAATGCAATAATGGGTGGCACAGTGGCTCTGTGGTTAGCACTGTCATCTCACAGCAAGAAATTCGCTGGTTTGAGTCCTGGCTGGGCCAGTTATAATCCTTGTGTGGAGCTTGCATGTTCTCCCTGTGATAGCGCGGGTTTCCTCCAGGTGCTTCGGTTTCCACCACAGTCCAATGACATGCGGTATGAGTGAATTGGGTGAACAAAATTGGCCGTAGTGTATGAGTGTGGGCGACACAGTGGCGCAGTAGGTAGTGCTGTCACCTCACAGCAAGAAGGTCGCTGGTTCGAGCCTCGGCTGGGTCAGTTGGCATTTCTGTGTAGAGTTTGCATGTTCTCCCCGTGTTCACGTGGGTTTCCTCCTGGTTCCCCCACAAGTCCAAAGACATGCGGTACAGGTGAATTGGGTAGGTATGTATGTGTGTGAATGAGAATGTATGGATGTTTTCCAGTGATGGCTTGCGGCTGGAAGGGCATCCGCTGCGTAAAACAAATCCTGGATAAGTTGGCGGTTCATTCCACTGTGGCGACCCCGGATTAATTAAGAGACTAAGCCGACAAGAAAATGAATGAATGAATGTATGATTGTGTGTGTGTGAATGTGAGTGTATATAGGTGTTTCCCAATACTCGGTTGCAGCTAGATAGGCATCCGATGCTTTAAACCAGGGATGTCCAAGCTCGGTCCTGGAGGGCCGGTGTCCTGCAAAGTTTAGTTCCAACCCCAATCAGACTCACCTGGGATAGCTAATGAAGCTCTTACTAGGCTTTCTAAAAACATCTTCGCAGGTGTGTTGAGGCAAGTTGGAGCTAAAATCTGCAGGACACCGGCCCTCCAGGACCGAGTTTGGACACCCCTGCTTTAAACCTATGCCGGAATAGTTGGTGGTTCAATCCGCTGTGGCAACACCTGATAAATAAGGGACTACACTGAAGAAAAAAGAATGAATTAATTTATAAGATATTAGTTACGTAAACTGAAACATGACAGCATGATCACAAATGTGATACCGATTTTATACAAGTTAATTGAGTGATTTTTTTTTCTTTCTGTCTGTTTTTCCAATGTAAATACTTCTAAACAAAACTAAAAAAGATCATTTATCCATCTGAGTGTTTAGTTCCTGAATGAATCTGTTTCTGATGATTCAATGATCCATTCTTAAAGGCAATCGCTTGCTTTGTTTTTAAATGCATCATTCATTTTGAATCAACAATTCAGAGAATCACCTACTAAGAAAGCAGCATGCCATTACCTACTGGAGGTTTTAGTGGTTTTGTGGCACAGAAAAAAATCCCCAAAATGTTGCAATAATTTTCACAGTTCAGTTATATTTGCTCAACCTTATATTGTTTCATACTTGAGGATTATGACTCATTCTTCTCTAGAACCAGCAAAATTACTTTTAACTACATCTCTGTATTTCCCCCGTTATTATTGTTAATTGAAAGTAAAACAAAAAAATTACAAATTTGAATTTATTTCAGTTTTTAAAATTACCAGGAAAAAAAACAGTAGTTAAAATTACATTTAAATATATGCATTTGGCAACATTTTACAAGCATACACACTCACTCTCATATATACACACTATATAGATGGCTGGACGGACAGACAGATACTAGATATAAAATAGAATAGATGGTGTTATTAATAGGATTGTTGACAAAAAAAAGATGAATCTTTAGATGATTCAGCTAAGATTAGATGATTTAGATGATTCAGATTAAGTGCTTTTACAGAAGCAGCAATCAAAATCAACAAAAGAACAATATGGAAGTGATATGACTAAAATGTTTTGTTGTTCAACATAAAAAAAGAAATGCAAGACTTAGGGAAAGGTGAGTCAGGGCCTCTTCACACTAAGGACAAAATCTAGAGTTACCAAAAATCATTCTAAAAATAAGGATAGCAGAATCCCCAAAAACAGTCATAACAACAACACAGAGGACCGATGCTTTCAGAATTAGCAGCCATTAACAGGCATCAGAATCCTTCCTGCTTTAACAAGCTGGAGAATTTACAGTGGCAGATTACAAACACTCATAAAGGCAGAACATCATCAAGTGTTGATTTGTGGACCCTAATATAATAATCTTTCGTGTTACAGTGTTACGCAGGGTTTAAAAGGACAGTTCATCCATTAATTTACTTTCCTCACCATTTATTCATAATCAAGTGGTTTTGAACTGTTATGAATTTCTTTCTTCTGTTGAACACAAAAGAAGATATTTGCTATGGAAGAAAATGGCTGTTTCTTTCCAACATTCTTCAAAATATCTTCTTTTGTGTTTAACAGAAGAAAGAAACTCAAATAAGTTTGTGACAATTGGACGGATGGTAACTGTTGCCAGATTTATTTTTGGCTGAACTATGCCTTTAAATAATAACTTTGACTAACTTAAAATAACTGATAACTAATTTTAAAAAAGATAGTTCATCCAAAAAGAAAAATGGTGTCATCATTTACAGTCTGCTTGTTACAAAACTAGAGTTTCTTTCTGCAGTTGTATTCAATACTGTATATATTCTGACAAATGATGAAACTTGGTACCTTGTAGCTAATTAGTAGGGCCACACGGAATCTGCGCACGCAGAATTCTGCAGATTTCCGCAGATTTCCGCAGATTTTTAGCCCATTTTTGATTCTGTTTATTTACTGATGTAAACGTGTTTAAAGGTATATTTATTCAGTTTTTAAATTAAATTCAGTAATATTATTGACTAATATGAAAATATTCATGTCATTTATTTACAATACAGTTTGTAAAGTAATATTTTCTGTCTTTTAGTAGAGATTTTATTTGATAGACTTGCTTTGTTTACCAAATAAAGTGGATCTAATTAGATTCGCATTGTAAACATGAAATAAATGTTAAAAAAGGTATAACTTTTTATTTCATATATAATATTTTAGTTGTGATACTCCTAAAATCATTCCACATAAATCCTCAGATTCTAATCAAAATACTTTGCAGAAATAGCAAAAAATGTCCGCAGATTCTGTCTGGCCCTACTAATTAGCCATTGACTTCCATATATACATACACTATACACTATGTTCCTAACTATATATGTATATATATATATATATATATTTTTTTTTTCCCTATGTTTATCTTTTACCACCAGTTTCCAACATTCTTCAAAATATCTTATTTTTGTTTAACAGGAAAAATATAAATCTCTTTAGTAAACGACTTGAAGATGAGTAAACAGAGAATAATTTTTCAATTTTTGGTAAACTATCACTTTAATAATTATCAGTTAACGTCAATTTTAAACAATTGTCGTTTTTTTATGATGCTTCTTAATTCTCAACTTAAATATGAGTCACTTGTGCACCGTACTACAAGACTAGTCCAGGAAATAGAGCAGTTTTTCATTATTTGTTATAGTGACTCATGTGTGTTTTTGAATGGATGCCCACACTGTTCATGCCATATTCATTTCTCCTGCCGAAAAGCCTGTTTTTGGGAGGTTACAAATGATCACACACTGTCACCACACATATAAGAGATGCAAAGCAGGAGGAATCCAGACAGAGACAGAAATGGGACGGGCCGCTCTTCCTTGCTTGTAGTTTTGGGGAACAAAGGGGATGTTGTAGATGCCGCCCAGTGGCCAGCACTTCTGCGTCCTGCAGCACCTCGACTGCTCACTGAGCCATTTCCTGTTTTTGACCTGAAATCTTTATTTAGAAAGCCCTTCTGCTCTGCGCTCTCCTCCTCATTTATAACAACATGCAGACAGGCAGAGGAACGTGGATTCACACCGCCGCTTACTGTCTGTCGCACATCTGCTCCAGTGGTGTTTCTGTGCTGTTGCAGATGCAGGGGAGTGTTGGTACTACATGGCTGTTTTAATGAGTAAATGTTGATTTTTAGTATCGTTGAGATATATTAGTAGGTTTTATTAATACTTTCAATGAGTTTTTTTATTAGAATTTAGACTAAAATGTTGTTTTTGTCATGTTTTTGTTTGTTTTGTTTTTTAATTTGACTATAGATTTTATTCATTTGAAGTTTGAATGCATTTTTATTCTTTTTTTGTTTCTGTTTATTATGTCAGGTTAAGCTGAATAAAAATTAGGAATAATTATTTGGCATAGCTCAAGTTAAACTAAATGAAAAGTAGAAATATTTCAAACTTTATTGAGATTGATTTTATAAAAAAAATATTTTGATTAGTTTTTGTCAGTCTTGATAGATTTTATTAATATGCCTAACATTATTTATTTAAATTTTTTGTGTTGGTTAAATTTACAATGGTTAAATTTAAGCTTTCAATTTTATTATTTTTATTAGTTTAACAATGAGCTGAAATAAGGTGAATAAGGAGTTCATTAATAAAACGACAACATTTTGTTTGCTGTTTTTGTGTTATTATTTTTGTTTTTAAAACATCTATACACTACCTGACCTTGTCGCCTGTCCAAGTGTTAGGAACAACAAATAATAACTGGACTATTAGTTGATCATTTGCTCTCAGAAGTGGCTTATAGGAAAGGTAAAGGCCTCTAGATTACGCTTTACCAAAATAAAATATGATCATGCCTTAATTTTGCATTATTTAATTAGGACAGTAAGGTCTGACTTTGCTTAGACAAAAGCCTTGTGACTTAACAGAAATAATGTGCATTATAGAATATAAAGTCATGGTGCAGTGGGAAAATAATTAATATTATGTATGACTCCCATGAGCTTGGAGGACTGCATCCACACATCTCTGCAATGACTGAAATAACTTAAATAAAGTCATCTGGTATGACAAAGAAAGCTTTCTTGCAGGACTCCCAGAGTTCATCAAGACTCTTTGGATTCATCTTCAATGCCTCCTCCTCTTACCCAAGTCATGCTCAATAATGTTCATGTCTGGTGACTGGGCTGGCCAATCCTGGAGCGCCATGACCTTCTTTGCTTTCAGGAACTTTGATGTGAAGGCTGAAGTATGAGAAGGCCTTCTCCTGTGGTTTGTAATGTTATGGGCAGCACAAATGTCTTGATACGTCAGGCTGTTGATGTTGCCATCCACTCTGCAGATCTCTTATATGCCCTCATACTGAATGTAACCCCAAACCATGATTTTTTCCTTCACCATACTTGACTGATTTAAGTGTGAATCTTGGGTCCATGCTGGTTCCAACAGGTCTTCTGCAGTATTTGTGATGATTGGGATGCAGTTCAACAGATGATTCATCAGAAAAATCAACCTTCTGCCACTTTTACAAATGATC
This sequence comes from Danio albolineatus, assembly GCA_903798035.1. NCBI lineage: Eukaryota > Metazoa > Chordata > Actinopteri > Cypriniformes > Danionidae > Danio > Danio albolineatus. Next base: position 9,621,684 of record CAIGQQ010037872.1, on the reverse strand, counting down.
AGTTAGACATCAAGTGATTATTTTCTGCTTTTACAATTGGGATCGATGACAAGACTTTTGACTGGTAGTGTAGTTCTTAGAACATAAAGTTAAATTAAGTGCATTTCAGTTCACGTTTTCTTCATGTAAAAATGGTTTAAGTGATATTGTTATTAACTGTAATAACTTTAATGTAAAATTATTTAATTAATTAATTAATTAAAATAGTATCTATCCGTCTGTCTAATCTATAATTTCAATTATTTAGTTATTTTAATGTTAAACTAAATGAAAAATACAATTATTTCCTTAAATAATAAGACTTTTTTGTTCTAGTTAACTCTGCCTTGACTTTAGATGTTACATTAAGTATTTATTTCTTTGCGCTGTTGTTTTTATTTTTTACAGTATGCCAGGGTTTCTCTATCATTCAAACAGGCAACATACTGAACTGATTTCCCTAAATCTGAACACGCTGCAGACTTAAAATAAAGGCTAATTATCCAAACACACAGGCGATGATGGCGAATACATGAACGCTGCTCACCGTGCGGATTCGTGCCCTGTGTTATTGCAGCGGTGGCAATAAATTACACTGCATTGCTGAACTGTGCAAACTGTGTTAGCCGGTTCCCTTGGAGAGACACTAAAGTTTATTCATGTGTTTTGGATTGCGCATTTATTTTGGAAATAATACTTAATTGCCACATAAATACAGTGGATCAAGTCTAAAAATAAGAGCAGACAGTGGTGCCGTTTTATTCAGGGATGATGCATTGCTGAAAAGCAGCGTGCCACTTTTATGATCTCATATGTCATCTTGTGTTCAGTTTAAAATGATGAGTGTATTTATATCTGGCGAAGCGATCATTTGGCCCCTTTTAAACATTTACAGAAAGACGCATTTGATTTTATCTTGCCTTGTGTGCCAGAATTTGCCAACAAGATTTGTGAAACTGTTGCCTGCTGTTTATTATCCTTTTGAATTGTATTGTTTTATCTGTTAATGTGCAGAGATACAGTATGTGAGCCATGCAGTGCTTTTCTCTGCCATGTGGTGGCAGTTTGAAAGCTTACTGCCTCTATAAAAGCATCATCAGAAAGGTCATACAGTAGCTGTACTGAACAAGGGTCAAGCATGCTTTTTGCACTATAAAATGCTCAACCTTTGTGATTTTATTTTTATTTTTTTACATGCAATCTATCTTGTATTGAACTAGAACCATTTGCATGGCAGAACGCTCTATACACTTGACTTGTTTGTTTCGAAAAAGAAAATAATTAAGACACATCTGATCCTGAGTGCTATCAGTCTAATGTTTAAATAGTGTTCAGTGTAATTTGATGAATTAATATTGACAATAATTTCACAGTTATGTACTTACAACAAAATAAGCAATACTTAAAATTGTGAAATAACATTTGGACTACAGCATAGCACAGACAAGTGAATAATCTCATTTGTTCTTAGTTTTAGCACACACCATCATGTTGACTGCATTCCTCGTGCTCATACTTCAACCCTGTTACACAAGTGATCAAACATATTTTTCAGTATCAGTAAGGATTCACTTCATAACATTTTTTCATGCAGAACTTTATATATTAACATTATATTAAACAACATTTATTAACCTTGCTTTAATTAGTGCTAGGCGCCACGGTGGCGTAGTGAGTAGCACGTTCGCCTCACAGCAAGAAGGTCCCTGGTTTGAGCCACAGCTTGGTCAGTTGGCATTTCTGTGTGGAGTTTGCATGTTCTCCCTGTGGTTGCGTGGGTTTCCTCTGTGTGCTCTGGTTTCCCCCACAGTCCAAAGATATGCGGTACAGGTGAATTGGGTAAGCTAAATCGTCCGTAGTGTATGAGTGTGAATGAGAAGTTTCCCAGAGATGGGTTGCGGCTGGAAGGGCATCCGCTGTGTAAAACAAATGCTGGATAAGTTGGCGGTTCATTCCACTGTGGCGACCTCGGATTAATAAAGGGACTAAGCCGACAAGAAAATGAATGAATGAATAATTAGTGTTAATAATACAATTGTTCATTTGTGTCGATTGGACAGTTGGATGCAAATAGATAAACAGAAATTCTGTCATCATTTACAAATCCTTTTACTTGTTTCGAATTTGTTTCTTTTTTCTGTTGAATACAAAAGTAGATATTTTGAAGAAAGCTGGAAACCTGTAACCATTGTCTTATATAAGGCTGTGCAATATGGACAGAATAATCATATTGTGTTTTTTGGAATGAATATTGCGATTGTGATTTTATTTGCGATTTTGGCAACTGTTTTTGCTTTTTCAAACAAGCTACATACACACATTTTAAATCTTTTCAGTGCACAATAAGCGCATAACAAAACATTTCAGAATGAAATAACATAGTATTAAGTTTAATAAATAAAACTGTAGTAAAATTGTCTTTAAAACAGACAACAACAAATAAATGAAGATGAACTAACCTCAACTTAAGCAACTTAGTTAAACACATACTGTACACAGTAGCACTCACTGCTTGATAAACAAAACTGTAATAAATTGTGTTAAAAACAGACATGAAAAAATAAAGATTAACTAACCTCAAGTCCAGTCAGAACAATAAAAACTAATGTAAATCAAAACTACCTATTCGGTTCTCCCGCTCAACTTCGTCGTGTGCAGAGTGAGCTCTGATTGGTTAACATATTAAAATCATGCGCACAAGAACATGAACAAAAATCGAAATAAATTAATAGATAGAATTGCAGCCTTCGCGATTTAGAAATTGCATGTGCTTAAATCGTGATTTATTTTTTTGCGATTGTGATTAATTGCCCAGCCCTAGTCTTATATCGTATTTGTTTTTCCTACTGTGGATATAAACGATGACAGATTTTCAGCTTTTTTGAAAAATACCTTTTCTTGTGTTTAACAGAAGAAAGAAACCCGCTGATTTGGAACTACTTGGAGATGAGTTAATGCAAATTTCATTTTTGGATGAATTATCCTTCTAATAATGCTTTTGCGTGGTATTACATCATGAGGTGAACGTTTATGTAGCTCCAATAATGCAACACAAAGTGCATTTATTTATATGTTTATATAAATATGTTTATTTATAGTTTTTTTGCAGTGTATGGTGATATTGTGACTATATCGTAATAATAGCATCACCAATTATTGCAACAATTACATTTTAAATACTCATATGTTATACATTTTTGTAGTAAGCCTGGAATGAAATGTACTTTCACCTCCAAAAAAAAATAGCCTTTGTTTTTTGTGACCCAAGTACGGTTTTACTAACCAAAAGTTGCTTAATTTTAGGAGCTAGTCTTTATTAGATTGAAAAGCAGGACAAATCTACAGTAACTTTTCTCAGTCTCATTTCTTCACGCCAATACCTGCATGTTAACAGAGAAACTGTGGCTGTGTCTTCAAACCTCCAGAGCCGCCTACCTTATTTCTCCGCGGTCGACGTCAACTGAACTGTCGCAGGGCTCTGCCGGCGCGTTCTAGGTAGGCAGCAGGCTAGTATATGAGACGCAGCCCTAGAGTTAGTGGGTGGACGCGTGGAGGGAGCGCTTGCGTGTGTAGGGGCTGGACTTTACCGAGGCTCTCACTCGGGCTCCGTGTAGTCGAGCTCGAGTCCCACTCGACGTCATTCGCTTATGAAGGCGATTGTGTCGGTCATAGTGACTGACTCCGGGCTCGCGGAGAGTCTGCTGTCCTTTTCTCTCTCCACAAACTCGCGGGCGACCTTTCTCGTCAGCTGCGGGACTTTCATCGCTGCGGACTGTCCACGATAAAACAAAGATCCATCCCGATGCTTCAGTTTATTTCCCCAGCTGAAGTAGACGAGGTAAGCGCGAGCTTATATTCACGAATAACTGAGATCATGTAAGTGTCGTGGCGTCACTGATGTTGCACACAGCAGAGGCAACATTCATACATGTAGGACAGGCTATTCGTCTGCATTGTTGTCTGGCGGTGGCTGCTTCTTCCGAAAGTTCAGAGGCACGTCGAAACCCGAGGCAGAACCGCTCTGTGGACGAACCGAGTCTACTGTTGAATCAAATTCACACTGTTTCTGGATGTTTGTGTTTTACTGATATTGGACATTTAAATCCCGAAGAGCTCGTGCTGTGGGACAGAGATCCGGACAGACAGATGCACTGGAACCGGGATCTTTTTTTTAAAGAAACTGAGATAAAACATGATGTCGTGTTTTAGTGTTACTACAAATTTCAACTCACTTAAAAGCTTCTTCATTTTAAGTAAATACAACGTGACAGCCTGTTGTTTCACTTTCTAGCCACTTTGAATTGAACTGCTGATGAAGTTGAAAGTGTGGAATTATTGTGACAGGTTAAATGAATGGAAACAAGATAATGTTACATCGTTATGATGGGTTTGGTGGTTTAGCTGTGTGCAAAAGTTGCATGTTCACTTGACTGTTGAATTAGACATGATTTGAAAATGCAAATAGACATTGAATGGTTTTTATTTGGCATCTGATTTAAGATAAATAAGTGTGTTTGGTCATCATGGAACAAATTTACAGACTGGAAATTGGGAGTGGGGGGATTGTGAGAGACAATGACTTAATGGGTCTTTTTGACATTGACTATATGTCAAAGTATTTTCTTTGAAAATTCAATTTAGCATTTTAATTTAAGCTTACTTTTTAAAATCACAAGCTGTAGTGCCATCATTTGCTCACTTTCATGTGGTTTACCTCTTTGAGTTTCTTAAACATATTTTGAAAAATGCTGGAAACTGGCAGCTACAGTATATACTTCCGTCACATATATCTTGTTTTTACTATGGATGTCAAAGGCTCCCAGTTTACTCCCAGTTCTTCACAATGCCATCTTTTGACTTCAAAAGAAAAAAAGAAACTCATAAAGACTAGGAAGCACTTTGTGAATGTTGGGTAAATTTAAAATGTTTGTGTGAACTGTCTCTTTAAACTCATTGTTCTGTATCCTTATTAATATTAGAAGTGTGTGAAATCTGTGGCGTCCCACAGCAGCAGTTATTTTGCAGTTGCTCTCCTTGTCAGACACACTGGCAATCAAAGTCCGGATAACTCACATGCACACACACTCACACTCACACACGCACACACTCAGTAAATTCAGAGGATCAAGGTCCAGTTGGATTTTCTAGTCAACGCATGGTTCACGTTAAGCAAAGTAGATTGCAACCCCTGCTTTTGTCAGTCTGCTCGTCGTATTAATTCTTTTTTCTTTTAACTTAAAAGACTGACTCTGTGACATTTACATGTTGCACTCTTTGTTTACTCATCTTTAAATGTGCACTTCCTTCCTGCAACACAGTCACTGACTTAAAATTAGGTTTTGTCCTTTAATTAATTACTAATGTTGTCACAAGCTGATTTTATTCGGTGTCCAGAACCCACCTATTAGACATTATATTATTTAATAAAAACAGTGGACATAAGAAAGTTACTGTATCATGTACCATGCTCATATTAGGTTTATATAGCAAATTCAGACTTATCTGTGAGATGATGCCTGTCTTTTAAAATGACTTGTTCGTGTACAAGTAGTTTGTCTCTCAGTTTGGTGAAAGAAGGAAGACTAATCATTTTTGTTTATTGGTTTCATTTCACATCACCTGTTGCTTGTTGAGTTTTATTTTCGTTTAAATGGTGTGTGTATTTTTGTTGTGTGTGCGTGTGCGTGTGTGTGTCTTACGCCTTCACACAGTGCTCCAAGACTTCTGTCCCTCTGGTCAAACCGGTTTGAATTGCGTTCCTCTCGCTGCTACTATTTAGCTGTTTTCTAACAGGAGTGTGACGTTTGGGAGAAGTTTAAGGGAAGTTTAATCTACCCTTAATTATATTGCGCTAAATTATTTCGGGGGGGATTTTGTCAAGCATTTATTGCAGAACAGTTTAGGTAGTGACTCCAAGAGCAAAGGATATTAATTATGGAAATATTTTAGTGACACACTTTTAAAATAAATGCAAACTGTTTATAAATCTTTAATTTACGCGTAGGATATCCTATGAGGTCTCCAATGTAATGTAAAAGCGTGTGTGTGAGTGCATGATATAGTGCTTTGTAACATTCAGTGCCTGTGGGGAAATCTGTAATGTGGGCTGTCCTGTTACTCTTGCTGACGTAAAGAAGCTTCTCGGCGTGTGTGCCGCCTCTTTGCTGCTCTCTGAGTCCGAGACCCACAGCTCTGCCTGCTATGAAGAGTGTCACCCACTTCATCTATGCTTCGTTTGGAGAGACCGCCATACTACTGCAGTTTTATGCCAAGAGATTGACAATAGAAGACTCCACTTCAATTGCATTGGCCACTTAAATGTATATAAATATTTAAATGCAAATTTTATGAAGAAACCATTTGTGTACATATTATTTGTGCATTTATACAGCGAATTAGATGTACACAAATGTATAAAAATACTTACGGAAAAGTGACGGAGGCAGTTTATTACATTGTTGTAACACAAAAATGCTGCAAATGTACTAGTTATGTGTTCATCAAAGATTCCTCAAAGAATTAACGTTCTAACCAAAATATAAAGTGGCAACAATTTCATCATTAATGATATGACGGGCTGTTTCTAAAGAACAAAATCAGCTAGATTGATTTCTGAAGGATCTTGTGACATTTAAAACTGGAGAAATGACTGTTGACAATTTAGCTTTGTTATCACAGGAATAAATAAATAAAATAAAAAAATTAATTAGGCCAACATTTAAAATCTATATTAAAAGAGAGAGCAGTTTATATATGAAATGATTCATTTTACTGTAATTTTGAACAGATAAATTACTTTTTGTTTAGCAAAAGTGAATGTATTATTTTACAACATTTTAAAGCATATATAATACATATTGTTAGTGCTTATGACTCACATTGGCCAAAAAAAAATGGTGATAAGCAGGGTTTTTATCTGCTAATGTGAAAAGCTTCAGCTTTCTGTAGGTAAAATTTTATTTAGCAACATTGTGAAGGCTCATTTGCCTCTTTATTAATCTTTGCTTTTATAACTCTTCTTATTCTAATAAGCAGAAGTACAGCAACAGATATCTGTGTGTTCACTTGTTTGAGTAAAGGCAGACATTATAGTAGACATTGGTGAGGTACAGTACAGATCCAGTTTGCGTCAGTTGTACAGACGTTGTTTAGTTAGGTTTTAAGATGTCAGACGGTTGTCTGACCCCTGCAGCTTTCGCTTGGTGCTGTGTGAGAATGTAGCGTCTGGGCCTTCTCCATCTGTCTGTCTCAGTCGCTCTATGTTTACCGTCTCACACATCCGTCACTTTCCTTGTATCATTTCTCTCACTGCTTCTATCCCTGTTTTTGTTTGTCCCTCAATTTCTTCATCTTTTGGTTGCTTGTTCAGTGTCATTCGTTATCAAAGGCTTAAAATTCAGTATTCCGAAGTTACAAGTTTATTTCTGTTGAACACAAAGGAAGATATTTCAACAAATGTGAGTATTAAATACACTGTAAAAGCAATCTGTTAATTAACAGTTTTCATATTTTGTGTTTTCCATTTATTTACGGTTGTGAATGGCATTATGGGAGCTTGATCTCTTTTCTGTTGACTTTTGATACAGTTTAACAAAGTGATTTTTATTGACATTTTAGTAGTTTGAAATAATATAATGTTTAAGAAAAATATAAAGAGAAATTAATCTGTAAAATAACAGAAAATGTACTGGCAGCTTATTAGGGTTTTTTGTAGCAGAATATATACCAACCCAGGCAATATCTCACTTTAAACTATTAAAAATGTTTATAAAAGTCATTTTTCCCATTTTTTTTAAGGTTTAAAGTTGTCAGAAGAAATGGCAAGGTCTCATAATGCAATTCAAAAACTTAAATAATAAAAAAAAATAAAAATATAAATCACAAAATTACGGAAAACTGTAAATTTACGGGATATTTTTTACAGTGTATCTGTCTTCAGTAGCTTATATTTTTCCATGCTATTGAAATCTATATATATATATATATATATATATATATATATATATATATATGTATAGGAACAATCTTCTTTTATGTTTAACAGAAGAACTCACTTTTGAACAACATGACAATGAGTAAAATATGACAATTTTCATTTTTGGTTGAACTATCCCTTTTATGGCACTTGATCTTTGCACTGCAACCAAGTACACAAAGTACAGAGCCCAAGTAGAGAGGATGGTGAAACATGTGCTTGAAATCTTTCTGCACAAGCTTGCAGACTGCAGAATTGAGTGTTTGTCTCTCTCTTCCCTCTCGTCATATAAGACCGCATTAGTTCTTATGTGCTTTACGTACTAACTGTGGATAAAAAAACTTTCATTTCAAATTTGCAGTATAAATATATCTTTTGGCCAATATGGAACTAAAAATATTGATGACTCATCCTGAACTACACAGATTATTTTTGCCAAATCAAATCTTTAGAATTAGAATACCCCTTTCCTGAATAAACTACTAAGAGATGTTTCATGTCATAGATAACATATTAATATTTACTCCTTCAGGGAATATACAACTGTAGTTTTGTAAACCTTCAAAAATGTAAAAAAAAATAAGCAACAAGGCTACATTATAATTTAATAATAATAATAATAATAATAATAATTATTATTATTATTATTATTATTATGTGTTCAGTGCTGGAATTGTGGTAAACTAAATTACAATACCCATGATTCTACTAAAAATCTCCACCAATACAAGAATCAAAACCTAAAGAACTATTTAGCACTTCACATCAAGTCTCTAAGCTCTCAGAATATCTGTATGCATATTTTGCAGTAATAATTATCTTTATTTAGATAATACATAATAATCTACATATTTATTTTAATATACTTATTATAGGGCAGAACAATATATAATTTGAGCATTGATATTCAAATGTGTGTGTCTTTAACAGTCCTATCGCAGGATTAGATTATCTTTTACTCTTTAAAAATAAAGATATTATTAATACAATTTTTATTGTTATTTAAACAATGATGACCATGTTATTTTACATTAGATTGTTCTTAAACATTGTCTTGAATGCTGTTAGACTCCACCAGAAAACCATAAAGTGCTGTTTATTTCTTTAGTTTTGCTTGTAATTTATTATAATTTATGCAGATGCACTGTATAGAAAAAGACTTGATCATCCCAGTCGATCTAAATGAATGAAACAAAATACTTTACAAATAGAGCTATTCAAATATCTGGTGAAATTATATTCATATCACAATATATATCACGGCACAACATGTCAAATTTTTCCAATATCGTGCAGCCCCAATACACTTAATACACTTATACACCCAAAACACTTTCATTATGTTTTAGATTTTGCCATTGCTTTCATTGAATTTTATTAATTGCAAAGCTTCATGGGATTGTAGTTCTTTCCCTTATACAGCCTCCTAAATGTGCACAACTCTTCTAACTTCTGATTTTGAAATACTTTAATGTTGAAAATCAGAGTTTGTGATGTCGTGATTCACCCTGTAGTAGACTGGGTGGTGTTAAAACTCACAAGAAAGACCTTATATAGGAATAATAGCAGCCAGATCACTCTTTCTCGTTTCATAACTGGTGTTGTCCTTTATGCGTGTGCCCATAATTTCTGTCTGTATTTGTGCTGGTCATCTGATGCTCTCAGTTGCCATTAGTCAACCTTTAGTATTTCTCAGCATGCATTCGTCTTCTGCGTTTGTGCGTTTGTATCTGCAGGTGTTTGAGAGCTCAAGACAGCATGAGTGTGTGTGTGTATGTGTGTGTTTGTGGGAATCAGTACCCTCCGGATCTGAAATAGCACAGTGTGGAGGTGAGGGGGGGAGGGGAGCTCTGAAGCACAGGCATGGAAACGTGCAGATCCTGTTACAGGATCATAATATCACTGAAAACTCTGCGCTGCTCCATCCTCTCTGCTGCACTTGTTTCGCCTGCTCACACCAGCCTTTCTGCCGCATTCTCTCACTCCGGCTCCACCAGTACGCCCAGTGCCGGAGCTCCAGCGTCACACCCGGTCCCTCATGCTCTGTATGTGTGCTGTGTAGGATTGGAACAGAACGTACAGCCTGCCTAGCAGCTCTGACATATTTCCAGACTGCGCTCTGACAACTCAGTCAGAGCTTCTCCTCCCGAAAGACCTCTGCGTTCATTTTCACACTAATTCCGCCATTATTTGGTGCTGTGTTTTTAGAAGCTAGTAACTTGGAGTTGGAGACGTCCTTTCAAGGTGGGCTTTTGCCAACCATTTTATCCAACTCTATAAAGGCTGCCTTGCACTGTAGACATTTTTTTGACGCTGTGTCTTTTGCTCTCCTTGGAGAGTTTTCAGTCAGGGTCATTGCTCAGCGCTGGTGCATTAGGGAGCAAAAAGACAGGTTGTCTGTTTGTGAATGTCTCTTTGCGTGAGGGAACACGGTGTGCTGCCCCAGCACTTCCTTCAGTGGAGAACTCTATATTCCCCTCTTCCTCCTCTCTGGCTCCTCCTGTTGTCTCCCTGTGGTTAGTAGATCCAGGTCAGGAGCCAAAGTACAGGGTGCCCACAGTCTCTCTGGTGAAGTGCAGCAGACCTGCTTAAGAACACATGAAAATCAAAAAGAAACAGTAGTAATGAAGTTCATCTCACTGCTGTGTCTTTGGTTGTCTTCGGTTATGTGAATCTCAACATCGTGTACACACGCTGGTCCTCTAAACATTGGGATGACATATTACACGATCGCAAGTATTAATCAAAGTCCTCAGCGAACATACTTTTTCATTGTTGTTGAAGCATTACTGTAATAAAAACTATTTTTTACATGCTTTGTAGTTTTTTTAGTGCTGGTCAAAGATCAATCACGATTAATCACATCCAAAATAAAAGTTCATTTGGACATAACGTGTGTGTATTATATATATTAGTATATTTGATAAACTGTACAAAGCTCTTTTGTTATATAAATATTTAAATGTATATATAATTTGCATCTTATACATTTATATTTTATATCTGAATATAAACAAACATTTTCTCAAATCAATGCATGCATGTGTGTATTTAGATATACATAATAAATATATACAGAACACATAGGGCTGGGCAATTAATCAAAAAAGTAATCGGAATTGACATTGAAAACCTGTAATAGATCTAATTTTTCCAGGTAAATTGTTTTCAATTACATTCCCTATCTTGTGTGGAGTCACGTGACCCCGCTCTGTTAAGGCTATTTTATACTTATTATATTTTATACTTATTATATTATTCTCATATTATATTTTTGCCAAGTCCAGTGGAGCGGATGCCCTTCCAGCCACAACCCATCTCTGGGAAACACATCCATACATTCTCATTCACACACATACACTATGGACAATTTAGCTTACCCTATTCACCTGTACCGCATGTCTTTGGACTGTGGGATAAACCGGAGCACCCGGAGGAAACCCACGCAACCACGGGGAGAACATGCAAACTCCACACAGAAATGCCAACTGACCCAGCCGGGGATCGAACCAGCGACCTTCTTGCTGTGAGGCGAACGTGCTACCCACTAGGCCACCGTGGCGCCCTCCTTCAATTATCTTAAAATTAATAATGCATCCTACATTCAAAAAATCTCTCACTTGTAATATGTGAGCATATTTACTGTACAAAATTGTCAGTGAACTATAAGGGCAAAAGCATAAAATAAATAAATAAAATAATCGTTCACTAATATTAATCGAGTTAAAATGTTCAATCAATCGAGTTAATTTTGATTTTAGGGCAAATCGCCCAGCCCTTAGTACACACACAGACACACACACAGACACACGTTTATTTTAGGTTATTAATCTTTGCCTAAATTCATTTAAATATATCAGTATTTTTTATGTTTTTATACTGAATGTTTTTGAAAATAAAATACATGAATGAGATAAAATACAAATAAATGAAGCTGTATTTAAAAAACAAACATAAATTATTTATATATTAAATAATACAAAGTTTTCATACATGTTATGTTATATATATGTATGAAGAGTTCAGATGCAAAAAGTACTGTCTGAAAATTCCATCAAAAATGAACATTTTTCTCAGCCTCCTTTGTTTATATTGAGTTATTTCACTTTAAAAAACATTAAAAAAGGACTTATTCTTTGCCATAAAAGTTATTTTACTGAACCTACACACAGAAGCCTGATAAAAGTGCTCATTTTAGAAGAAAATTTTAGATGCCATTTAGGTTTTTGCATCTGAACTCTTCATATATATACATATATATGTATGTAGTATATGATATGGTTAAGGTTATGTATTATTAAATATATCAAATCATATATAACAAAAAATTGTCTTTGTATATATTTGGTAAACATAATTATTTACATTTCCAGTATTCAAATACATGTACTAGTTTTTACACTGCTTTCTGGGAATTTCTAGAGAGTCAGACTTTTAATGTACTGGAATTGTTTAGATAATAGAACAAAACAGGCCTAGAAACTTCTGGAGCATTTCTAAAGCAGGGAGCACAATGATGCACACTTTGACCTTACACAGTGAAGATGAAAGTAAAGTGATGGAGGGAAGCAGCAGCAGAGGCAGACAGAGGCATAATCAGAAGGAATGCGCAGGGTGGGGCAGCAGTGGCATTTGTGCGCTGCAGACAGTCAGATCCACTCCTCAGCGTGAGTCACAAGGACGCGTTCAGCTGCCGTGGCATTCCTCTGTGTGGATTACTCTGGGAAACTTTATTTGCTCGAGACTTTCTTGAAAGCTTCAGACAATGGCATACAGTTATTCTAGGGCCACTCCGGGTGAGTTTATAGCCTTAGCTAGAGACTAAACAGTTTTGTTTTGGCTTTTTTGTACTGTCACATTCGTGTCTGCCTGCCTTTCTGAATCACTCATAGGTCTGATTCAAAATTTGTGATGACTTTTTAAGATGGGTAGTGCTATTTTTATTACTTGAGTCATTCTTACACTTCTTTTCGGTTACTCATCCTTCAAATAATACCTCTCGAAAACAAGCTGAAATTGCTTTCAGTAATGTAACATTTTTTTCAGAAAAACTTGTCTTTCGGTTTGACGTCATTATCAATGTCTTAGCTTTAGTGCATTAAAGGTGGTGTTTTGGAGTTTGACTGAATGACTGATGCATATGTGCGTCCATGTGAGCAAATAGTTGTTGTTGATGTAAGTTTGTTTTGCACGAGAATGCGAAAAGGCTAACTCGGGAACGTCCATGACGTGTTCGACGCTTATGCAATATAACCATTTGCCCACTTAATCAGTCTTTACATAGCTCAAATGGATAAAATGTACATTTTTATACATTAAAGATATCCATCAGCTAAATATAGCCATAACAGTTTGTGTTGGCTAATATAGTAATAGATTTCAGATAAGTAACAGTCTTACAATGCGTTCCACAATGGACACTGCACTGTAA
>CAIGQQ010037872.1:9590518-9608289 GCA_903798035.1 Danio albolineatus | reverse complement strand
TTTTTGCATGACTAGAATGTGCTGCAGTGTTTGCAGTTTCATTGCTTCAGCTTATTTAAGACATCACAGAAAAAATTACTCAGACACTCTAGATGACTGAGAGAGTGCTTCAAAGCTGGATTTTTATGCTAACTAAAGATAAAGCCATAAAATGACATTCAAAGGTGTGAAGTGAAAATAAACCGTTAAATGGAGAGAATAAACTCAACAAAAAGTAAACTTGTTTCATTTCAGCAAGTTGCCAAGAAAATATTTAAAGTTTTAGAATTTATTTAATATAAAAACTAAAGCTAAAACTAAAATCCAAATAAGTAAAAAAAAACTTTATAGATGTTTAATTTTTAAAAATAATAAAAAACATAAAAATTTACAACTAAAAAAATGGAAACAGCAAAAGACAACAAGAAAAATGAATCCGAAATATTAGAAAAATGACTTAAAATATATTAGCAAAAAGACAAATTCTTCATGTTTTCTATATTTTATTTTAATTGTTTGTTTGTTTTTTAATTTTTAGCAATCTTCATTAGTAACAGTAGTGGAAAGAGTAACAAAAAATCGTACTCAAGTAAAAGTATATCATTACTTGCCAAAAATAAAGTGCGAGTAAAAGTATCTGTTGTAAATATTATTTAAAGTATGAGTAAAAAATAGCCCTTTTAAAAATACTCAAGAGCAGTGAGTATTACACTGTAAAAAGCTGCTGAGTTTACATAATTTGTGGATGTGTGTGTAAACAAAACATTCTGTAGTGCATTTAGTTATTCTTTAAGGCCATTTCGGCCGCCATACAGTAAACATCCATCATCTGCACACCACTGACACGCAGTATAAACAGACTCTGGGTCATTCATTCATTCATTTTCTTGTCGGTTTAGTCCCTTTATTAATCTGGGGTCGCCACAGCGGAATGAACCGCCAACTTATTCAGCATATGTTTTATGCATCAGATGCCCTTCCAGCGGCAACCCATCTCTGGAAAACATCCATACACACTCATTCACTACGGACAATTTAGCTACCCAATTCACCTATACCACATATGTTTGGACTTGTGGGGGAAACCGGAGCACCCAGAGGAAACCCACACAACCACGGGGAGAACATGCAAACTCCACACAGAAATGCCAACTTGTTGAACACTTTTAATACTTTTAAACAGTTTGCTGCATTTATAAAGCGCCCGTGTCTTGAGGTAGTTCAGTATGATGCGATTTATTTTCTATGTGCAATTTGATTGGACAGGAATCACAGGACTGATTTTGATCACAGTGACTGCAGGTTGAAGGAAGTGGTGGGGTAAAAGTACCAATATAGCACTAACAATTTACACCTTTAAAATTACACCTTTTAAATTAAATTAATAAATGTATTAAAGTTTTTTAAATTACAATTTCTGAGAAAAACTACTCAATCACAGACATTTTCATTCATTCATTCATTCATTCATCTTCCTTTGGCTTAGTCCCTTTATTCATCAGGGGTCACCACAGTGGAATGAACCGCCAATTCATCCAGCATATATTTTATAGAGCAGATGCTCTTCCAGCTGTAACCCAACACTAGGAAACACCCATACACACTCATTCACACACATACACTACGGACAATTTAGTTTATTCGATTCACCTGCATGTCTTTGGACTGGATGAAACCCACGCCAACGCGGGGAGAACATACAAACTCCACACAGAAATGCCAACTGACCCAGCTGGAACTCGAACCAAAGACCTTCTTGCTGTGAGGTGACAGTGCTAACCACTGAGCCACCGTGTCGCCTCATCACAGTGAGTATTTGTATTTTTTATACTTAATACCACTTGTTAGTAAGTCAATATAGTATAATATAGTATAATATATATACTATTTAGTTAGTTAGTGTTTGATGAGAAATTACTTTGTGTACAATCACTCTCCCCCCCGACCCAACAACCCCCATATCTTCAACTTAAAATTTTCCAACTCTCCATTTCATCTGACATTGTAAATTCCTCTAACTTTTCAACTTTTTAACCTTTGACCTGCTAACTGGCCCAGTTGTAGTATGCAACACACCTTTAAGGATCCAATCAATGAGCAATGCATATAAGTCCCATCCTACACTGAACAACCATTCCACTTGCAGATATGGCAGATTACAGAAGAAACGGCTTTTGAAAGAAACATAATTTCCAAATGTAGTTTCTCATTTCATTCAAAAGAAGTGGGCAATCTTCAAGCCTCTTCTTTTGCTCAGATAGTCACAGGCCAAGAATAGTCACTGGACAAAAATACACGCAAATTTTATCTTTTTTGTGATACAGTTGACACACCTGTCCCTTCAACACGGGTCTCCATCAGTTAACATTCATGCCCAGTGCAAGCAAACTGTAAGTATATCCATTAATGAACAGTTTCTGTATTTTATTATTTACAAGTGTTGTGAATTGCATTATGGGGTGTTGATCTCTGCTCTGTTGACTTTTGATGTTGAAATTTTAACTCCACAGTTTAACAGAATGACGTTTATTGACATTTTAATCATTTGAAATAATATATTGTATGAATAAATATTAATATATATTGTAGAAATGAATATTAATAATGTGCAAAGAAGAAGTCCAGGTTTGTACCATAATTGAACCATAATTTGTAAACACAAACCCTGATAATTTATTACTACAAACTATTATCACAGTCTTCATCACTGTATTGAATACTATGAAATAATATGATTTCTTCCTCATTCTGTAATATAAAACCCCGTCTGGTCACAAAAAAGGAGTCATTTCAAATACTTGCCAAAAAAAAGAGTCATTTTAAATACATGCCATGTTATGAAGTAAATTCAAAATAGAAGCATGTCAATATGGTTGTAAGCAAGCTAAAACATGCAAAACTGTTTTGTACACCCGCTTACACTCAGAAATAAAGGTACGAGAGCTGTCACTGTGTGCTCCCTTTTCAAAAGGTGCACATTTGTACCTAAAGGGTTCATATTGGTACATCAAAGGTATATTAGTCCCTACAAATTTAAAGTGGTACACATTTGTACATTTTAGGTTCTAGTATGTACCCTTGAAGCATTAATAAGGACCCTTTAATTACAAACATTTACCTTTTCAAAAGGTACCTGTAACAACCAGGTCAGGTTCTCCGATCACCCTGCACGTCATCCCTAGCCATTTACACCAGCCCCATCTAACCCAGCACCTCCACTCACTCAGGGTCAGGCCTTGTCGATAGACAAACGCTCATGGTCAGTGCTATATAGCTTATTCAGAGTATTACTGACCAGTCCTGTTTCCAGTCCTATCTTCAGTGTTTCTTGTCTCTCTCATTCCTAGTGTGATTCCCTCCTGTTCTCCTGGTCTGGTCTCTGTCTCCTTCTCCTTCCAAGAACCTCCATCCATCCTCCGGTCACTGGTCCCTCCATATCATCGAATCCCCTACTTCACTTCCAAGCTGCAATATATTCTTGTTTGGTCATATCATCTACATCTGCCACTGTTTTTAATAAACGGTTTACTATTCGCTCACAGTTCTGGCCTCCATCCTCCTTCTGTGACAGTACCACCCCATTGACAGCTCTTGTACCTTTATTTTTAACAGTGCTTGCTGATTAAATAATACACGATTACAGCCCTATAGTATGTTTTATTGCTATTTAAACAATAAGTCTAGTTTTTTTAACGTGTACAATTTCTACCATTATATTGTAGATTATAATATATCACCCATTCATATGCAAAATACAAAAATGTTGTGTTATTTGTCTCAATAAAATTTGTCTCGCTGGCAGCTAGCTCTCTGCAACTCTCACATGGTTGCCCACTGAAGCTAAGCAGGGCTGTGCTCGGTCAGTACCTGGATGAGAGACCACATGGGAAAGCTTGGTTGCCGCTGGAAGTGGTGTTAGTGACAACCTGCGGTCTGTGTGGGTCCTAACGCCCCAGTATAGTGAAGGCGACTCTATACTGCTCAGTGTGCGCTGTCTTTCGGATGAGACGTTAAACCAAGGTCCTGACTCCCAGGATGTCCTTCGTAAAAGAGTAGGGGTTAAACCCGGCATCCTAACCAGATCTGCCCATTGGCCTCTGCCCATCATGGCCTCCTAACCATCCCTATCTCATAATTGGCTTAATCACTTTGTCTCCTCTCCACCAATCAGTTGGTGTGCAGTGTGTCTCTGGTGCAAGGTGGCTGCCGTCGCGTCATTCAGGTGGATGCTGCACACTGGTGGTGGATGAGAAGATCCCCCCATTGTGTAAAGCGATTTGAGTGTCTAGAACAGCGATGTATAAATGTAAGGAATTATTATTATTATTTTCATTTTTTCATTTTTCAAAACTCAGTGGCATACACCCAAAAATACACATTTGTTTGAACAAGTAGAGGGTGTCACGGTGGCTCTGTGGTTAGCACTGTCTCCTCACAGCAAGAAGGTCGCTGGTTCGAGTCCCGGCTGGGCCAGTTGGCATTCTGTGTGGAGTTTGCATGTTCATGTGGGTTTCCTCTGGGTGCTCCGGTTTCCCCCACAGTCCAAAGACATGCGGTGTAAGTGAATTGGGTGAACAAAATTGACTGTAGTGTATGAGAGTGTGTGAATGTGTGAGAGTATGGGTGTTTCCTAGTACTGGGTTGCAGCTGGAAGGATATCCGCTGCGTAAATGTTGGTGGTTCATTCCACTGTGGCAACCCCAAGGAACTAACTTGAAGGAAAATGAATGAAGTTTGACTGTTGATGTCAAGATCATCCAGTGCAATGCACAAAGCACTGCATTAATTTTACTTTCACTGCATGGATAAATAGCAGCCTGGGAAACTAGTCCTAAATGTCATCTGGAAGAACATTAGTGAATGACAGACAGAATATTTTTTTTGACTGATCTCTCTCTTTAAACTGAGCGCGAGGTGGAAAGTAAACTGCCCGTGCAGCTGCATTTCTAATTTGATTCTGCTCAGTTCACAGGGCATGAAGTCGACAGTCTTCCTTGTTTCTGTGGAGGCAGAGAAAGAGAAAGAGAGAGAGTGAAGAAAGAAGTAGAATGAGAGAGAGACTGCAAAAGCCCTGCTCTCTCCCTCCCTCTCCCTGTCAGGTTGGCTTTGTGCAAATATCTGAATGATCTTGTTCTGCTGTAAGGGAGCGAAGCCACGCCCACACCCCACCAACCACAGGCCCAGCTCAGCAGGCACACAAGCAGTCGCACGTTTATGTAACACACACACACACACATGCGAGCTCACACTCAGCAGCCCAGATCTGCCCCTGCTGGCTGGAATCGGAACTGAAAGCTATGGTTGCATCTTCACTCCTCTGGTCAGTGTATGGTTAATACTAGTTCAGTTAGTTTAAAAGGAGACAACATGAACTAACAATGAATAAAACAGATTGTTCATTGTAATTTCTACTAATAAATAATTAAAATTCAAAGTAGGGTCTTTTTAACTTATATAAGGAGGGTTTAAAATTCACTAGTTTTGCTAGTTAGTAGTTTTATTATTATTATTATTATTATTTTGTCTTTTACTCTCCTGAGTTTTTTTTCTCCGTTAACCAACTAGTGGTAAGTAAATCTGACAAAGTTATTCCTTTTTTTATTGTTGTCGATGTTCTGTGTTATTTTTGTTGAGTGGGAGATGTGACACTCCAGACACCTCATTACAAGCTGGGGGTGTCTTAATATATTTAGATTTATTTCTCTTTATTAAGGGTTATTGAGGCAGCACGGTGGCTCAGTGGTTAGCACCATCGCCTCACAGCAAGAAGGTCGCTAGTTTGAGCCTCGGATGGGTCAGTTGGCATTTCTGTGTGGAGTATGTTCTCCTTATGTTTGCATGGGTTTCCCCTGGGTGCTCCGGTTTCCCCACAGTCCGAAGACATGCACTATAGGTCAACTAAATAAACCAAAATTGTCCGTAGTATATGAGTGTATGTGAAGGAGTGTGTATGGGTGTTTCCCAGTACTGGGTTGTGGCTAAAAGGGCATCTGCTACGTAAAACATATGCTGGAATGGTTGGTGGTTCAATCCGCTGTGGCGACCTCCGAAATAGAAACTAAGCCAAATGAAAATGAATGAATGAATAATTGTTATGGTCTGGCATGTCTAGTGGAGCTGTTTCAACCTTAGGCTTTCTAACAGGTGTTGACATAAGTTAACAGTGAACAGATATGTATTAGTCTTATTTTTTTTAGTAGTATATGTTAGTTAAAGGGATCGTCCACCCTACAAATTATTTATTTATTAATGGATTATCAAAATAAACTCAAAGCATTAGCAGGAGCCATGGCTTATAATTTTGTTTTTCTGGATTATGTTTTTTTTTACTTTCAGACTGTTTATTTGCGTGTTTTAATCATTAATGACTGCAATATCATCATCTAAAACATCTTTAATATTTTACTGAAGAAGAAAATTAACATTGTGGGAGAAAGGTTGCCTTAATATTAATTAATGAGACTTTTAAGACACTATTAACGCTTCTTATTACACTGTAACTTTTATAAATATTATGCTTATTGATTACATATTTTAATTAAATACTGTCCATCATTATTAGTCAACATTTCTGTAAATATAGATATTGATCTGGACGATATGGAATATTAGGTTTCCCCTTTTTATGTTAAACACAAGCAATTATTTCATCAATTGTCAAGGTTCCAGATGCCCTTATACAAACTATTGTGCTCCAGTAAAATGATGCTAATAATGCCCCAGTAAATATTGATGGTTCATCCTCATATGCCAATGAAGGTTACCATGACATATCCTGAAATTAGTTTTTCTCTGATAATATTTCACTGATCAATCACTGTTTTATTCTAGTCAAACAGGTTTACAGAAAAGACAAAGTGTTTCATACTCATTTTGATGGACTGTTTGCTCATGAAGAGGTTTCTCACATTAAAATAATATTGCAACTTTTTTTAAGATGGAAAAATATATCACACGGATGTTAACTTACGATTCTATAGAAAGCAGAGTTGAACTTGATGAAGCTCTTTATTTTGTGTGCAGATTTTTAATAGCTCTACTGCATTTCAAGATAATTTATATCCAATTATTTTTAAAGCTATTTAAAAAACGTGGACACACAAATGAAAGGATTGAGATTGCTTGGGTTTACCTTTTTTTTCAATTTAAGTGGTTGTAAGCAATACATTTGGGCTGGGAAACGCCCATACACACTCATTCACACACATATACTACTGCCAATTCATTTTATTAATTTCACTTGCACCTCATGTCTTTAGATGCCAATGTGGGGAATATCGGAGCACCCGGAGGAAACCCACACAAACACAGGGAGAACATGCAAACTCCACATGGCAACTTACCTAGCCAGGGCTCGAACCAGCAACCTTCTTGTTGTGAGGCAACAACGCTATACCCACTGTGCCACCGTGTCACCCCTGGCAAAATTTTTCAGTGTATCTTTAACAATATAATACACTCAAAAAAATGACTTGCGCTGTTTGTTCAAAGGACTTATTCAAAATGAGCTGAAACAACACAACTTAATTGTTTTATGTTTATTCAGCCTAAATTTGTAAAAATGATTAAATAAACTTAATCAATTTGTGTTGTGATAACACGAAGGAATTGTATGGAACTCAGCATTTATTACAGTGTAATAAACATTAAGATGAATTGCTTAGATTTATGGTCCTTTTTTAATAAAAGTTCTGCAAATAAATGTAAGTGATTTGCAAAATAAACACATAGAGGTTAAAAGCATTACATTTTAAAATATTATCACATCATGCATGAAGGCGCCACGGTGGCCTAGTGGGTAGCATGTTCGCCTCACAGCAAGAAGGTCGCTGGTTCGAGCCTCGGCTGGGTCAGTTGGTGTTTCTGTGTGGAGTTTGCATGTTCTCCCCGTGGTTGCGTGGGTTTCCTCCGGGTGCTCCGGTTTCCCCCACAGTCCAAAGACATGCGGTACAGGTGAATTGGGTGAGCTAAATTGTCCATAGTGTGTGTTTGTGAGTGAGTGTGTATGGATGTTTCCCAGAGATGGGTTGCAGCTGGAAGGGCATCCGCTGCGTAAAACAAATGTTGGATAAGTTGGCGGTTCATTCCGCTGTGGCGACCCCAGATTAATAAAGGGACTAAGCCGAAAAGAAAATGAATGAATGAATCATGCATGAAGTTAAAGTTAACCAACTTTAACCGTCAAACTTTTTCAATTTCCTAATTTACTATAATTTATAATGTTTAATTAGCTGAAAGAATAAAGTTACTTTAAATCTATTAATGTCAATAAAACAGTCAAATTTAACATAGCCACTCAGGCACTGTTAATATGAAGCATTGTTCAATGTTTTAAGTGAATTTGAAAGTAAGTCCCCATGCTTTCCCAGGAATACCAAATGAAAATTTTCAAATGACAAATGGCATCGGGGATTCCCTGTCTGTAGAATCCTGCAAGGCCAATCCGAGCATTTAAAAACCAGTCATTTTATTTAATGCTATGATATGCATTGATTTCTCTGTAATGAACACCATGATGTAAAAAATGCTAAATTTAGTTTAGTAAATTTATTTAAAGGGAGAGTTTACCCTGAAATTAAAATTCCGTTATCGTTTACTCTTGCGAATGTTCCAAACCCATTAGAAATTAGTTCAACTTCAAATGGAGATGAGATTTCTGTCTCTTTATTAAAAGTTACCTATAACTCTTTAAATAAACCACTGGATTTTTTTGTTTATCTTTTATCAAAGGTTTTGAAGTGTCAAAGTTTTAAGTGAACTGATTTTTAATGGAATTTATTTTTTTAATAATATTTAAACAATGATAAATATAATAAAAAAATTCAATGACATGGGTGAGATAATGATAACAGAATATTTATAGTAACCCTATAATACAATTCAGCTCTTGTAAATAATCCGATTTGTAATATAATAATAGTATAATAAATTAAATATAACAATATGATATTTCAAAATAGTATGTAACTTCAGTAATTGTAATATATTATTGCATAAAATCAATTCAATAATTAAGAAATATAGATTTTTCAATTATCCCAAACACACAGGACTTGGAATTAAATCAATAATAAAGGAAGATTTAAAGGTGTCAGATGGAGCAAAGAGTATTGTTTTGAGTATAATGACAGTTTGCACCATATAACAGTGAGCTTACATCGGGTTACTTCTGTATCAAAGGTCAGTGAGTTAATTATTATGAAGGACGCTGAGCTCTAATGGATGGAGCCAAGACTGTCAGACTTGCTGGATTTTTAAACCGATTGCGTAACACACACACAGCGTTCACTGTTAGAAGCCCGGTGCGCACAACAGTTTTTATATGCCGTGTGAATGTGTTTTGCGATGCTGAGACAGTAAATGTATTCACGTGATCTTGTATCTGTGTGTGTGTTTGTGTGTTGAGGGGAAAGGCCCTGACTGAGGAGCCAGAACAGGAAGTAAGAAACAGACCACACACAGCTGCTGCATGGAGAGAGTGGGTGTGAGGAAGTGTGTGGGAGCTTGACATTCACAAAAACACACAATAAGCCATATTCAGACTGAGAGAGAGACGGATTGCAATATATTGATACAGGGGAAGCAAAGTGAAAGACAGATCTTGAATATGACATCTGAAATGGCTGTTGCTCCCAAAAATGAATTTTACCCTACACATTTGCCAAGCCAGTTTGAATTTTGAGTCTTTTTTTTTTTTTGAGTCAGTTTGAGTACATTTTTTTTCCTGCTATGGATGTCAGTGGTTACCAGATTCCAGCATTCTACAAAATATCTTCTTCTTTAAAAAAAAAAAAAAACACACAAAAAACATTTGGAACCAAATTAAATAACACAAATATAAACTTCTATATGTAATACATATGTTATAAAATGTATAGCATATCTAAATATTTTATTGTAATTATTATTATTATATAATATTATATATAGGTGTTAGACAATGAAATTGAAACGCCTGGTTTTAGACCACAATATTTCATTAGGATGGTGTAGGGCCTCCTTTTGTGGCCAATACAGAATCAGTTCTTCCTGTGAATGACAGATGCAAGTCCAGAGGGATTTTTCTTGCCATTCTTCTTGCAGTATTGTGGCTAGGTCGCTACATGATGCTGGTGGAGGAAAACCTTTCGCGACTCACTCCTCCAAATCACCCCAAAGTGGCTCAATAATATTTAGATCTGGTGACTGTGCAGGCCATGAGAGAGTTTCAACTTCACTTTCATGTTCATCAAAAAACTCTGTCACCAATCTTGCTGTGTGTATCTTCCACGGCACCACCTTCAGGATACAATGCTTGAACCATTGGGTGCGTATAATCCTCCAGAATGGTTCAGTAGCTCTTGGCAGCGACGTGCCCACCTGGTACAAGTATACTGGGGCTGAGAATGCCATGATATTGCATCCCAAACCATCACTGATCACTCCATGCTTGACTCAGGGCATGCAACAGCCTGGGTGGTATGCTTCTTTAGGGCTTTTCCACACCATAACTCTCCCAGATGTGAAGACAGAGAAGGTGGGCTCATCAGAGAATAAAACATGCTTGTTTGTTTTTTTGGTGCAAGACAAGATTTTTGCTGCTGGCTTTATATATTATAATATATTTATATTTTTACAATAAATTTTCGAGCAAGTTTTTTTTTTTATAAATATAATGCAATATTATATAATATAAAACATTATTTTGTATTATTATTCATTCATTCATTCATTTTCTTTTCTGCTTAGTCCCTTTATTAATCAGGGGTCGCCACAGTGGAATGAACCACCAATTTATCCAGCATATGTTTTACGCAGCGGATGCCCTTCCAGCTGCAACTCATCCCTGGGAAACGTCCATACACACTCATTCACACTCAAACACTACTGACAATTTAGCCCACCCAATTCACCTATACCACGTCTTTGGACTTGTGGGGGAAACCGAAGCACCCGGAGGAAACCCACGCAACCACGGGGAGAACATGCAAACTCCACACAGAAATGCCAACTGACCCAGCTTAGGCTTGAACCAGCGGCCTTTTTGCTGTGAGGCGATTGTGTTATCCACTACGCCACCGTGATGTCTTGTATTATGATATATAATTCAATCAAAACATTTTTTATATTAGTCGTTACATTACGTCATGTCCCTTTAGCACTAAATGTTCCATAATGAAGTGTAGCCCTATATATTTGATTCTGAAATGTTGGGATAGACTCCAGCATGGGTGATGCAGGACAAGTGGTTAAACAAATGAATGAAAGGTAAACAAAATAATCTAACAAACTATTCAAATATTTTAGACAAATGGTTTGAAAAAGTTTGAAAGATAAAATAAATTCAAATATTCTAAGATATGGAAAATGGATGAAGAAAGCTTAAGCTGAATGAAAAATAAATATAATCAAACAACACAGTCATGTAAAAAATAGAATTATATTAATGTAAAACTATAAAATCAAAACAAAATATGTTAGGATTGGCTCCAGCATGACAAGTGGTTTGAAAAATGGATGATTATGAAAGGTAATCAAATATTGAAACTCTGTTAAGATATAGAAAATGGTTAAAAATAAAAAGTAAAAAATTTAATAAAACAACACAATGTAAAAATGACATTTTAATTTTATTATTGTAAAACTATAAACTAGTATTACTGAAACAATCCAGAGTGTTCCCTGTCTATGGTTTGAGAGATCCTGCATAGAACGTGTCCTTGTGAAACTGATGGATGTAAAATATGGGCTGAGAATCCCTATTCAAGCTATTTTGGAGTATACTGAAAACCATGTAGCCACTGACCTAAGAAATATTTTCTCCCTCCTATCTATGTCAATTGATGTCCTTTTTCAAAATGCTTTATTTTGTGTTCACCAGAAAATGAAACTCAAATGGAAGTCAGTTTCAATTTTTGGGTGAACAACTATCCCGTTAACACACCAACCACTTACAATTAATATCCAGTTAGATGCAGCACAGGCCTATTAGCAGGTGACTGTTAATGTCAGTTAGAGGGCTGGTCATTGGCATGGTGTGGGGCAGGTTGGTGAGGGTGAGGTATCCAACAGAGCACGGTCGGGCAGTGCCAGCTCCGTCTGTGGTGCTTTCCGCCTGAGCAGGTGAGGAGAATGGAGCTGTGGGAGAGCAGTGCAGAGCGACTGCAGCATTAACCTAATTACAGGCTGGCCCTGCTAAATAAACACTTATTAAATTTGCATGCTCAAATACACTTCTGGACAGAGTGGGTCACCGTGCATGTAGCCTTTTGCTGTCACCCAATGGTCCACACTTCATTATGGAAGAGTGTCCGTTAGTGCTAAAAGGACATGATGTAATGTACTGACTCAAATAAAACATTTCATCGAATTAAAATATAATGAATATCAAAATATTGTATTATTATATTATATTATATTATATTATATTATATTATATTATATTATATTATATTATATTATATATAGAAAAAACATGTTTAAAGCATAAGTAAGGTTTAAAATGAGGCTTCAAATATTCTGTTAGGATAAAAAAGTATGATAAATAATTATGAATGGCCTGATGAAAAAATAAATATGATAGTTTCTATAATAATATTAATAAACAACATCACATCAAAACAATATACATCACCCCTGCGACCCTGAATGCATAGGAAAAGTGCTCTTAAAAACTGATAGATATGAAGTCATAAAGTAAATGAAAATACACATAAAATATATATTATATTGTAACAATAAGAATAGTAAAACACTCAAATTTGATGTGTTAACCTAATAGGTTCAGGAATCCCCTTTTAAGCTATTTAAGAGCAGACTAGCTTGTATGTTAAAACACCACATTACCACTTTTAAGAAAACCTCAAGCTGTCATTTAGGCAGTTCACTGTATAACACAACACTGCCCTCAGTCTGACAGTCTACACCCGCATTCAGACCCTGTGAGCCTCTGCTGGTGAAGGCTGAAACTACACCAGATGCTTTTTTTAATGTCTGAAAGCTATTCCTAATTAGCAATGTGATCTGACTTAGCCACTAACCAGGGCTGTAAAGAACAGTTTACTCAGTTGGTACTATGTGGCTCAACGTATGCCAAAAACTGTCCTCAACATCATTAAACCACCAGCAGCCTAAGCTGTTGATACAGGGCGATCCATGCTTTCACATTGCTGTTAAATCAAAACTAGCCATACTGATTTTGTTCACTCACATTGCTAGTTTTGTGGTGAACAATTCATCTGTGCATGTCATTAGAGAAAAAAAATGTTTGTCTATGTAATCTATAATTAAAATCTGAAAATGCACTTCTTGTTTGTTTTCTGTTAAATTCTCAGATGATGTCTGTCTGAGGTAAGAAGGTTAACCACGCCCCTCCAACGATCAGTTTTGACAGCACTATGAAAATAAACAGAAATGGTTAGATGAGGTGTCTGTTAGGTTGTACTAACTCTGCCGAAAGCCTTTTCTTGATCTTTCTGAATGAAATACCTACTTTACTACATCCAATCAGCTTTAATTAAAAAAACAAACAAACACTGTTACCATTTCTGGTTCCCCAATTGTTCATGACTAAAACACCCTGCGAATTGTAGCCTTTGCTCTTGTTAGGATTGTTTGTTACCCGGTGTGCTCTTCTTCTGAGTTTACATTTAGAGTTTCTTTTTTTTTTTTTTTTTAGTTAATGTTGCCGTTATAAGCTGAGCCGGTGCAATCATTCTTTTCTGACCCCTGGCATCAACATGGCATTTTCACCTACAGAACAGCTTCTCATTCTCTTTTTCCAGATCATTCTATGCAATACCTAGGGATCAGAAGTTTCTGAAATACTCAGACCAATTTGTCAAGCAACAATTAATGCACAATTCAAAGCTTGGTCTGAACTTCAGCACACGTCTTTACTTCCCTAAATGCATTGAGTTGCTGCCATAAGATGAAATATTTGTGCCAATAAAGTGGGGGAACGTGTATATATAGTTGTTATACTACTTATCTAAATTAACTCACTCCCTGTTTAGTTTAAATGTATAGTTCATGCAAAAAATGAAAATTTAGTCTCTATTTACTCACCTTCAAGTGGTTTCAGACATTTATGATTTTCTTTCTTCTGTTCACACAAAAGAGCATCATGGTGGCACAGTAAATAGCATGATCGCCTCACAGCAAGAAGGTCGCTGGTTCAAGCCTCGGCTGGGTCAGTTAGCATTTCTGTCTGTGTAGAGTTTGCAAGTTCAAGTGGGTTTCTTCCGGGATCTCCGGTTTTCCCCACAAGTCCAAAGACATGCACTATAGGTGAATTGGGTAAATTAAATTGTCTGTAGTGTACTGTATGTATGCGAATGAGTGTGGATATTTCCCGGTGATGATGGGTTGTAGCAGGAAGAGCATTCACAACATATGCTGGATAATTCCACTGTGGCGACCCCTGATTAATAATGGAGCTGACAAGAAAATGAATGAATGTTCACGTAAACGTTTTTGAGGAAAACTGGAACCAACTTCAGATAGAGAAACTATAGAAGTCAAATTTTTTACATTGTCTTGTTTTGTGTTTAAAAATAATGAAAAGCTGGGCCGACTCGGTTGCTCAGTGGTTAGCACTTTTGCCTCACATCAAGAAGGTCGCCGGTTCAAGTCCCGGCTAGATCAGTTGGCATTTCTGTGTAGTTTGTGTCGGTTTTCTCCGGGTGCTCCCATTTCGCCCATGCACAGTCCAAAGGCATGCAGTACAGGTGAATTGAATAAATTAAATTGGCTGTAGTTTATGTGTGTGAATGAGAGTCTACACTCTTAAAAATTATTTAGCACTTTTACTGTGTAAAGAACCTTTAAAGCACCATAAAGGTTCTTCAGTGGTTCTTTAAGGTGGTCAGGGTGCTATATAGCACTTTTACTTTGTAAAGAACCTTTAAAGCACCATAAAGGTTTTTCAATGGTTCTTTGGGGGGTTTAAAGTGTTATATATATCACCACTGGTAAGCACTTGTTCTTATAGCTAATTCTCATAACTCTTATGCTGGTTTTATTTGCAGAAAGGGTAAAGTAACAATATGAGCACCTTAAAATATAGGTGTTATATAGCACCATTTGACAAAAGTACTATATAGCACCAATTTTTAAGGTGCTGTATAGCACCAAAAAAGGTTCCCCCTCGTTACGAGCAAAGAACCAGTTTTGGTGCTATTTAGCACTTTTTTTAGAGTGTATGGATATTTCCCAGTACTGGGTTGCTGCTGGAAAGGCATCCGCTGTGTAAAACAAATGCTGGACAAGTTGGCGGTTCATTCCGCTGTGATGATCTCTGATGAATAAAGAGACTAAGCCAAAGGAAAATGAATGAATGAATGAATGAATGAATGATGAACCGCAAATGTAAATGACAGAATTGTCATGTGAACTATCCCTTTAAGGTGCTGCCAAATTCCACCAGAGGTCTCCCTCTCCCAGCTCAACGAAGCGCAAATTTTAAAGATGAGAAACATACTGGAACAATCGTCGTTTTTTTTCTCGAATTTTACCAGTAAACCTAGCAAAATCAACCAGAAATAAAATGCAAAGAATGTTTACCTACCACTAAATATTCAGTCAAAACAAAACCGAGTTACAATCAATACTTCAAATCTCATCGTCAGAAATAAACACATTAACCACAAAAGACAAAGAAACTGTCACTTTTACAGCAAATAAAAAAATAAAAATAAAAATAAATCCATTTGTCCACTTATTACTTTTCTTGTAATATGCTCAGACCCAATGAGATCTACAGATTAGGTTCATTCGGAGGCTGGATTAACGTCTCCACCCGTACGGTAATCCGCGCGTCAGCATATTTCTTTCACGCGTGGACACAATAGAGTTGTTTCTCATTTCTTGTCGAAGATTTCTGATTTCTCTTCTTGAACTTAGACACCTTGCAGCTCCCTGTCCAGTCTGCCACGACACTGACAGATTCCTGGGCTGGACCGCCTTTGATAAGCATCCTATGGTATTTTGTTCAAGATGGCGGTGGCGAGCATGGAAAAGGACGCGATAGTAAGTCACAAAATACCTCTAATATCTCATAATATCTCTCAATTTCATAACACGGAACATTATAGTTATCACGGAATGTGTATTTAACATGAAGCGACGTGGGAAAATCTGTATCCATCACATGAGGAGAGATGACTCGTTCCTCATACTCGGGAGTTAAAGAAATTCACAAGGAGCGTGTGGAAATGCGCTGCAGACGTGGACGATTTCAATGCATTATGAATGTTTATCGTCTATTTCAGCATTTATTTGTTTGGTGCACATTCTGCGTGTATTTAAATGTGAAGTACAGATGCAGTGAAGGCGTGTCGTTATATTGTTAAAATCTGCATCTGTGGTACAGTGTTTGCATGCATCCTGTGCGTGTTTCAATGCTCTTTAACCTTACACATCTTCTCATTCTCGTATGAAGAACACAGAAGATGATCTTAATCTTAATAACTCGTTTGGAGATGCTGGACTGATTTCTCCTGACAAAGAAGACATCTCTCGCATTCTGGTACAGTAATGTTTAATCTTTTAAAATTAAATTATACTGTAATTTCTGTGCTATTAATAGTTTCCCCCTCATCTGCTATACCAGACAGTTCCATTCAGTGGACGAATAAGAGGTGGGATGAGGCCTGGGAAGAAGATCATCATAATGGGCATTGTTGATCCAGAGCCAGACAGGTGTGTTTTCATGTATTCAAGATTGCATATTTCAGACCGCACACATTCTAGCAGTTGCAAATAGTTACGTCAGGCACAGAGCATCTAAAAATCTTTTAATCTTATTTAAACAGTGTTTGTGTGCATCGTGAGCTATCTAGATTGAGGAAGTGATGTGTTTTGTGAATCAGCCAGAGCTTGTTTTAGATAAGGGTTGTAGAGATGCAGGAGAGTTCAGACACACGCTGAATGGGTGTGAGTGTGCACTGCCTGGTGTTGATGGGTGTTTACATTAGCTGTTAAGAGAACAAATTTCCAAACTGTGAGAGCATTGGGTGTGTCCTGGAAAAATAGCAGTTTAGTGTGGTTGATGTAATCTGTGGTAAATAATTTCATTCAGTTATTTTACACACGATAATGTGTGAAGGGGGTCAGTCTTGTGCTTTTTTTAGTTTGTAATTGTTTATTTGTTCATTTAAATTTTTTAATGTGTGTGTGTGTTTGTTCAGTATAGCTTTAAAATGCTTATATCATGTTATCACATGTATCAATAAATCTTAAATTTTACCATCTTGCATCTTACCCATCCGCAATTTTTTTATCAGTATGTTTCCATGCATATGAAACACATGTGTAAGCAGCACCAAATTGAAAACATGTTATCTTTGATTCATAGGTGATATGTTGTTATTATTTTAGCATTCAGTCATTATAAGAAAGTTTAATTATTGTTACCTCAAATATAGCACATAGAGTTCAATATAGCACCAAGAGTTTAGCAACAATTGTACAATATTAAAAACCAAGAGTGGGCAAGGAAATATTTAACACCTGATTGTGATATTGCACTACTGTTCAAAAGTTTCGGGTTGGTATGATTTTTTTTTTCTTTCTAAGGCTGCCTTTATTTGATAAAAAATGCACAAATATTGTGAGTATTTAATATTATAAATTATTAGTAAATTATAATATTGTAAATCATTATTTACATTTACAACAAACTGTTTTCAGTTTTGAGTTACCATTTAATAAGTTCAACTCGTAACAATTATAGTACAATTTTATTATCAATGTTTAAAACAGTTGTGCTGCTCATATATATATTTTGAAACAGAATTTTTTTTTTTTTTTTT
>CAIGQQ010037872.1:9578609-9590508 GCA_903798035.1 Danio albolineatus | reverse complement strand
TTTTTTTTTTAAGGTAATTACTCAATTCAGAACTGACATGTGCCTAATTGATATGGAATATGAAACTACTTGTGAAATATACTTTGCTGTTGCAATCAATCTAATGAAATCAGATAATAAAACTAAGCTTTCTATTACATTTACATTTTCCTGACCTGAAAATGACTTCATTCTGCTTTGCCCTACGGTATTTTAAAGTATATGTAAGTTAGGGTGTTCCATAATTCATCTGAATTAATATTGCAGTAATGTTGGCAAAAAAAATGAGAGATCGTGTCTTACTTTTTTTTCAAGACGCCGTTAAACAGCACCTTAAAAAATGCCATAGTTTCTGACATACTCCACCCATAATTCATAGACGCTGTTAAAGATGTGATCTGTGGGTACAATTATCACACAACTTGTCCCTGAAATATGGGGAATGTGAATTGTGCTCTGTGGCTGTAATCTCTCACTGATTCATTCAAACTATGTCTTTTTGGTTGGAAGAAATGCAGAACATTTGAGAGCACCATTTTTCACCATTTTCCTGACAGGTGATTAAGTGGAGTTTTCCAGGAATCAAATGTCACACATTGCAGCAAGTTTTGTGTGTCATTTTTGTCCTTTGGCTGCTCCTTTGCTTACATGTAAACTCCTGATCTTTTTAAGTGCACTATGAAATGTGTGGGATGTTTTTTTTTTAAAGGATACACAGGTGATTAATTTTACAGCAAGTTGTCAGGAGTTCATGTACTATTAATGGTGTCTAATTAATTGCTAAATTAAATGAATCACTCTTTGCCTAAGCTAAATGGTGATTGAGCACATTGTTAAATGTACGGCCTCTAACATTCATTTCATTCACACTATTCAGAGCAACTTCAAATTAAAACAAAAATGAGGTGCAGTACATTAGTTGAAAAAGATTCCTGAAATATTTTGTCACATATATATGTTAATATTTTAACACATGACAAAAGCATCTCCTCTGGGTCACACCAGTCGAAATGTCATTTCTGGGTTAGATCAGGTAGCTTTTGTGAAATCTAGAGACTTTTACAGTAAATAACAGCAATAATTTAGAGAGAATGGCCACTCAGTGCATCTCCTTCTTTTCACAGAGCTGAACTGCGGGCCGAGCCAGCGTGGGGCTGAACACATGGCCAGCGCTCAGTCAGGTGAAAGTGTCTCCCCCATGCTGGCGTCTGAAATACCCGTCTCCAGGTCCCACTGTGGCCCCTGCCTGCCAGCTGGAGCCCCCTGACCTCTCTAATGCAGCCAGGCCTGGAGTGCCGTCACTGAGCAGGACACAGAAATGAATGAACGGGTAAGCCAGGACCCCATGAAGACCACTTGGGGTTAGTGCACAATGCAGATACTGATCTAATGGTAGATGAAAGTTAATATGAGCTGACAAGGAAACACTTTGGCATTATAGAACAGATATTATATAGGAAAACAGATATATTTTTGTATCATTTTTATGAAGAAATGTAAATAATATCTGGGGTATATTTATTTGTTTACCCAAAAATGAAAATTTGACAATTAATTTACTCTCCTTCGGCCCTCCCAAGTTTTTCAGTGGAACAAGACTACATTGTCAGTTCATCCTGTTTGTCCTGACTGGACAAAAAAACATTTAAATAATATTTTTAGCTTTCAGCTTAAACTTTTAGCTTAGCTTCATGATTTATACAATGCAAGTCAACACTTTGAAAGCCATAAAACCACATACAGATTAAACAAAATTAATATGCTTCTTGATACCATAATAAAACAATTTTGGGATCCTGAAAGTAAAACCATTCATTAAAGCATTATTTCTTTCTTAGTGTGAATTTTTTTTTAATAAAGTCTTATGGCACTATGGACCTTCATTTTAAGAATGTCTGTCATTATTTGACAGCCAGGAAAGTGCCCTCAAAAGTGTTGTGAACTTTGGACCATTTGCCAAGGCTGGTTAAAGGTGATTAAAGGTAATAATGTTGCAAAGAATGTTTCATTTCTTTCACATTCATGACCTCAGTGTATCACCATGTAAAGAATTTATTTTGTTTTACCTACATTTTATTTGCATGATTTGAACAAATGCTAAAGTTAGTTATTTTGGTGATCCTTTTTAAATTGTCTATTGACTGTAAATATTGTAATTTTCCAAATAATTTGCTCAATATTTGCCAACTCTTTATTTTGATGGTCCTCTTTAAACATTCTCTTGAATATAAATTACCTTGAAAGTATATGCACATACTCCTAACCTAATAGTCTACTAACAGCCTGCTCTAATGACAAAATATATAAAGAGGACCATCAAAATCAAGTGTAACCAATGGGATGTAAAAAATAAAAACACCAAAAATATTAATAAGTACTGGATGTTGCCACATGTTATTTTATTGGCATGTTTTTCCAAAAGAGCAAAAGGCTAATTAATTGTTTTCTCAAGTCATAGAACCATAATAGCGATGTTTATGGCCTGTCGCCGACAAACGTACAGCGCTACTTTAAATCATTACAGTTTATTTAAAGGAGCCAGAATGAATTGGACACCGTGGACCCGAAAGCTCCACGGAGAACGTAACTCTGTAAAGCAGACAGTCGTAAATTCCCCTACATGAAAACCTTTCTTTCCTGTACTGATATCTCCCTCTTAGGCACTAAATCTTCACTGCTAACTCGAGGCCATTAGAACCAAACACAGGGATTGCTGACTAATTGATAACGTTACGATTTGAAACATTCTCAGAGGCCCTAATTGAAAACATTAGGGAGGAGGCCTGGAGATGTCTGGGGAACGAGAGGGGGGAATCGAAGGGGGTCTTTGATCTTGGTGCTTGTCTGTCATCCTGTTTTCCTTCAAGGTTTCCTGGTTTGTTTCAGCAGACTGAGGCAGACTCTTGGGGACAGGACGTTAATGGATCACTTAAAAGAGACCTATTCTTTACGAGGAGGCTAAAGCGTTATCAGCTGGGTTAAAGACAGTCAGGCCGCAGAGCTGCATTTATGGGGGCGAGAGGGGGGGCTGACAGATAACCCTACTGAGTATTACAGTAGCTTTTTGTTGCAGGGGAGGAACTGCACTTTTCAGGGAGGAAAAATGGGAGAAAATCATTGCAGAGTTCAGGACATTGTTTGAATCAATCTGTCACATAGAATACAAAACCAAGTTTTTACAGAACGCAAGAGCAGAACGCAACATGCTTGTGTGTTTGTGGATCCGTACAAACATTTCATGGAAAAAAAGAAAAATTGTTTTCAAAATAGGTGCTTAAGATGGTAAACAACACACAAAAAGTTGGATTATAGAATCTTACTAGTGCTGACAGAATGTTTTAAACAATATTTTATGTGGCATCGTTTATTTATAGAGTGGGATGACTTTTCTTAAACGACATCAACAAAGTAGTTGAATGATTATTTAACAAATATGTTAAGAAAAACAATCAAAACATTTTCAAAAATGGCAAAATCTGTCCAAAATCGGTCCAAACTAACCATTTTTACTTTCATAAAAATATATTTCCGTGTTTATAAAGATTTGTAAGCATTTTATAAGGATTGCTGAACATATTGTGTGTGTGATCTTAAGTCTTAAAAACTTTCAATTATTTATTTAATCATTTAAAAATATATATTATGGTAAACAAATAAAGGCACTTCAGTATAAAAAAGACATGTAACTGAATTAAAATATAATTAAAATAATCTAATCATAAAAATAATTAAATAGTTATCATAAAATGATTAAAATATAAACAATCTGATTGAACAAACCTATTGTTTAACACACAATTCACCATATTTGTGGATCTTTGCCATCCAATAAACCTTGTGTTATGATTATGTGGGTTTTACTATATTCTAATACATTATTAGCACTGTTGTTTTAGTAACATGACATCTTGATGTGGGCAGAAAAACTGCTGATCGCTAAGACTGACATCAGAAGGAGCCTGAAATGAAAGTGAAATGCATCATGGTCAGAAACGTTTGGATTTGATCTTAGCCAGTCCGACATTCTTAAATCTTTACACTTGATCCAAAGCACCAAGAGGGAAAATTGTTTTATTTGTTTCTTGCAACTGTACATTTAGATTACAAATGAAGCGTGAATAAGGTGGGATAAATCATTGTCCAGAGTTTTTTTTTGTTTTGCACTGTGAATTAGCAGCAGTCATCTCAGTTGAGTAAAGACTCCGCAGAGGAGGACTCTTCAGAGTACATAACACAACATGATTCTCCAAGCTGTCCAGGCTCCGGAGCACAGTTGGCTTTGATAATGGGATTCCAAATCACAGTTGGCTTTGAGCAGAAACATTTACTTTAGAGAGATTTTTTGTTTGCGTGTCAAAGCCCCATCCATTCCAATGACTCTGAATTATAGTGGAGATCATGCTGTTCCAGCATGAAATGGTGCCTGCAACAGAAAGATCAGATTTCATGAATTTTGCTCTTTCATCCTTATGAAAGAAATGTGTGCGCTGTCCCAAAACGTTATGAACGACCCTTTAAAGTTTGTATAGAAAGTGCACCATTTGAAAAAAAAAAACAGACTTTTGATTGTAAAATCGAATTCCACTGAAGAGGCAATTTGCTAAATAAGGAGGAATCCCTAATCGTGCATCGTCATTTTAAATGTTCCGTAGACCTGGATGTCTTTTGACATCTAGATTGTAAAGTGATGCGAACAGGAACTTTAATCTAGCTCTTCCTTTTCATTTTAAACTGAGGGTGCTCGTGATGGCATGCCAGCACTCCTGTTTGCTCCCTCAGGGCTTCACACTTTAATTGGACTGGTGCCACGGCTGCAGAGAGGCTGGAGATCAATGGATTGCATGGCCAGCGGAGCGTCCGTGACCCATACAGTCAGACTCTCACTGAGCGTCTGCCTCTCCCTCTCTCTGCTGCCTTAGGCTACATGTGTATCCAGGCACGCCAGTCACACAGACCTTATCACAGTCTGACTCAGTGTGGGCCCTCACTTAAACACTCTTAATTGTACCATGATTACATTTGGTGAGCTGCCTCCATGCAAAGGAACAACTTTTTGTTTTTTCATAGCACGGGGTGAGAAAATTTAATCAAGTTTTAAGATGGTAATTACTATCAGACTGTGTTTTCACAAACGCAATAAGACCACGGCTGTATTTACAAGCCTTTTCATATTGGAAAGCAAAACATTTAGGTTTTAAACAAATTTATGAGGTCATTAAAAAGTAACTATTAGAGTTTTAGCTTTTTTAATTTTGCGAAACGATGATAGCAAAACATTAGAGGACACCAGGCATTTTTTGTTTTGGAAAACAAACTTAAGTATTGTTTTCTTCATTCTTAACCCTAAATGGGTAGCTCTTTATTTTGCTAGACATTCATTTGACTATGTTTGTAGCTGCATCTAAGCTAGGGTAATTAAGCTGTAATTAAATTGATTTCCATGGGCATTTCTCTTTACGTTTATGCTCTACATTGCACTAACTGGAATTTGTCACAGCACTTTCATATTGTTGCCGTTTTGTCGAAATTATTAATCTGTGAAATTATTAAATGTAAACATGCATTTTACAATTACCTTATTAACTGCATTTCTGTTGTCGCCGATGTTCTCTAAATGTTTCCAATTATTTACTGTTACTAATTACTTAAATGTTACTGTAATGACCAATTACAGTGAATCATTATATTATTTATTTTAACAAACAACAAGCACAGACTGTTTACAATTGTCTGGGAAAAACGGACCCCATTACAGAATAGGGCTGCTTATATGATGGCAAAGAAAAATCCTTTTAATAACCGCATTTTAGCAGCTTGGTTTCAATAAAAGCTCTTTTTTT
The DNA here is from genome assembly GCA_903798035.1 of Danio albolineatus. NCBI lineage: Eukaryota > Metazoa > Chordata > Actinopteri > Cypriniformes > Danionidae > Danio > Danio albolineatus. The sequence goes on along the minus strand of CAIGQQ010037872.1, from coordinate 9,584,689 downwards.
ATTAAGAAATTGAGTTGATTAATAAATGAGTTTTGTGTGGATGTGTGTGCCTGACATGACGATAGCTTTCTGAAATGAAAAAATTTTCCTAATGTCACCAGTATGTCCTCACATAATTAAACGACAGACTACATTTTTGCATGCTTCAATATGTGTGCATTAAAATAATATATAAACATAGATACAGAACATGTAGCACTCGATTTGATATATTATCCCTGCTGTTTATTTAGAGACTTTTTTTAGTTATTTAGTAACTTTTTTAAGTGACTTACTTTTGTTTATTCATCCAAAATTTGACCATGACCATGAATTTTTATGTTGTCCGTATCTATGTTATCCTAATTTAATGCCAAGATTTTAAGACTTTATGCTTCAATTCAAGATCTTTTTAGGTCCTCAAATTATAGAGGCACCAATTCAGACCTTTTGTGTTAATAGGAAAAAACATTAAAAAAAGAAAACTTTGGAGAATGGCAGAATCTGGCTACACAGGCAAAGCTAGTTGGTTCATGATGATATAGTACGAATTATGCAAAACTCTCATTATAATTAATATCAGTGATGCTGCAACATAAGCTCTTACTCGTGTAATTTCAGCATTTTATTGTTTGAGTAGATTAATCTATATGCCTCTTCTTAACTGCCTTTCTAAACTCAACAGAGAAGTGTGATCAGTTTGTGAGTGATCGATGCATAAACAAATTGAACTTAAGTTCACATAATTATATTAATTTTGTATTTATTTTGATAATGTGGGGTATTTTTGCCACAAGCCTCATACATTTCTCACTCTGAGATCATCAGTAGAGTATTATAAAACGGATTATATGTAATCTGGATTGCTGGGGAGTAACTGAATACAGGTAATCTAGATTAAATGATCAGATTGAAGTAGTGTAATTAGATTACATTGTTTAAAATGCTCATAATAAGTTACAGTCACTTTTATGAATAACATTAATGCAAATTTTCCACACTGTTTTTCGATTGCTTTAGAACTTCCAATTCAGTTGCCTGTGGGAGAAATGACTAGGAATAACAAATGTCAGAAAGCGGTCAAACTACTTGTTCTACAAACAAGTGTGTTTATGACTATACATAAAAGTAGATTCATTAGAAAATATCAGTTTGCAACAGCAAGCAGCATAACAAGCTGTTTTTAATGTTTAAAAATCAATTGAAATGAATGAGTCTGTAAATCTTAAGCCAAAAATATTCCAATGGCTCTAAAGAATAAGGGCAATACAGTCTCCATGTGTAGGACATGTAAATCAGTTTGCAGTCCATGCTTTTAAATTAGATGATAAAGGCAAATTTCGGCAACTTTCATTCATTCACAAAAAGTTGTGTATTAAAATGTTTTGATTTTATTTCAAATGTATTCATAATTAATTAATGATTATTAATTGATTCATTTATTAATTAATCAACATCTTGAGTTATGTTGTTTACTAAATTTAGGGAAACTCTGGGGTAATGGTAAACGGTGTTGATAACAAAGAAGGGAATATATTTAACAGTGCTGAGTGTTGGGCAAAAATTAATTGCAAATAATCACATTCAAAATAAAAGTTTGTTTTGACATAATATATTTGTGTATACTGTGTATATGTATGTATAATAAACGCATGCATGCATATATTGGAGAATAATACATTCATTCATTAATTTTCTTTTCGGCTTAGTCCCTTTATTAATCCGGGGTCGCCACAGCGGAATGAACCGCCAACTTATCCAGCATATTTTTTACACAGCGGATGCCCTTCCAGCTGCAACCCATCTCTGGGAAACATCCGTACACACTCATTCACACTCATACACTATGGACAATTTAGCCTACCCAATTTACCTATACCACGTCTTTGGACTTGTGGGGGAAACCGGAGCACCCGGATGAAAACTCCACACAGAAATGCCAACTGACCCAGCCGAGTCTCAAACCAGCGACCTTCTTGCTGTGAGGCGGACGTGCTACTCACTACGCCACTGTGGCGCCCAGAATAATACATAATATACATAATATTTGTAATGTAAATATAAATACAAATAATATTTGTATTATACTGTATATATATTATGTATATGTGACACACATATATTGCACACATATACACACACATATATGTCAAAACGAACTTTTATTTTGGATGTGAATAATCATTGCCTAGCACTAATATTTAATATTTTTTATATATAAAAATATCAAATCAATGTTTGAAATAAGTTCGTTCAGAATACATTAACAAGAATAAGTATTTTAGATTACATTACTGGCTAAAATTATCTTCATGTACCCTAACTAACAGACTACAGTGTAACTACCAAGCACTTGTGGTCATGCACTTGTAAATTCAATTATAATCGGTTAAATGTATGTTGAGGGACTGTCAAAAAGAAGTATTATGAAGCAGACAGTCTAGTTGTAAAGCTGGCTTGCTTGGTTTGGGACTTGTGGAGCTGACTTTCAGCACTGAAAATTAAACCACACTGAACTGAACTAAACTGAACTTCAACTCTGAAAACTGGATTGACACCGTTTTAATTTACTAGAACTTCTATGTTAAGCTGCTTTGACACAATCTACATTGTAAAAGTACTATAGAAATAAAGTGGACAATTAAAATGAAGTGCTCTGATTAAAAGGGTAACAAATTTAAAAAACGCTTGTAAAGAATGTTTACTTTTCATCTATAATGAGATATGATTAGTACTCATTACTGAACTAAACCCTTAATACATTTTCACTAAAATACTCGTGATGGCATCACCTCCTACTACAACATTTAATCAGTACTAAACGATTAACCCTCAAACAAGCTCATTTCAAGTAGCACAGGCCCGTTTGCAACAGATCTTCACTTCTGAAGAGTATTCAGAAGGCCAAGCGCTGTCCAAACTCAATTCCATTTGGGGAAGAGATAGTAATTCATATCTACAGGACTGTAGGAAGTAGCCGGGTCCTTTGCTTTTGAAGCTTTGGGTTCTCTTTAATGTGGGTCAGCTTGGAGGTGTAGTCCAGAGGTGTGGGGTGATATTACAGACTGCGAGAGAGAGAGTGTTTGCTCTCTGCTTATTATGGAGAGGAGCCAGTCTTCTCCGAGACCGTGGGGAGAAGATGGCAGCACTGATAGCAGCCACATGGGTTCCATCAGACTAATTGAAGCAGGCTGCTCTGTACCAAAACTGAGCCCTGAAGGACGTGACAAAACCAATTGATTTAAAGGCAATAGAAACAGTACTCAAAAAATGACATTTCTACCAACAGCCCCTAATGCGAAGCAGGGTTGTTTACGGCCAAGGAGGTGTCTCCCGAATATGTATTTTACTTTTGCTGATTAGAGAGAAGTTTGGACTTACACGCTGGAGGCTTTCAGAAACAGAGCTGCACTTCAAAAAACACAAGAGTGATGAAGGCATTCTTTCCAGTGCAGGAACCCAAGTATGATATTACCATAATCTGAGCGATTCCGCGCTTGTGTCCGTTCCATTTGGAGCACTAAAAGATGCTGACAGAGACGAGGATGAAGAAAGGAAGCTTCACGTGAAACTTTTTAAAGACGCATGTAACATGATCAGAGAAATGACAACAAAATAAAGGTCATTTAAAAGGATATGGGATAAAAGAGCATGACCACAATGTGCATCACGAGATGCATATATAGCTATGTATAAGCTATAAGATCTGTTTTTGACTAGAACAATTTATTATTACTAACATTAGGAGGTCAAATGTTTGGTCACCAATATGTCAAGATTTCAGCAACACCGTGCTTATGAAAAAAAGGCAGGCTGAAAAGATCTTTCCAAGGAATGTACATCTGATCATCTAAAGTTTCATCTGACTGTGATGAAAAGTGCTCTCATAATATAGTGACGGACAAGTAGTGCTCACAGTCTGTCAATCTTATGATTGCTAGCATTTTATTACAATTAACAACAAAACAGATATATACACAGATATGCACTTAATAATGTTTGAAAATGCTTTAATAAGAATAAAACACACTATTTATGAAATAAACAAATTATATTTTAATTCAATTACATTAAAATCATTGTTGAAAATACTATTATATTGTTATGACTATTGCTTCAAAAAATAAGACTCATTTAGCCACTCATTCAGTTTCATGGAGGATTCAACTGAATCACTGAAACCTTTATTTATACTTTTAATATAGGTTAATTAGGCGCCTCGGTGGCGTAGTGGGTAGCACGTTCGCCTCACAGCAAGAAGGTCGCTGGTTCGATCCCCGGCTGGGCCAGTTGGCATTTCTGTGTGGAGTTTGCATGTTCTCCCTGTGGTTGCGTGGGTTTTCTCCAGGTGCTCCGGTTTCCCCCACAGTCCAAAGATATGCGGTACAGGTAAATTGGGTAAGCTAAATTGTCCATAGTGTATGTGTGTGAATAAGAATGTATGGATGTTTCCCAGAGATAAGCTGCGGCTGGAAGGGCATCCGCTGCATGAAACAAATGCTGGATAAGTTGGCGGTTCATTCCGCTGTAGCAACCCTGGATTAATAAAGGGACTAAGCCGACAAGAAAATGAAGGAATATAGGTTATTTAAAGCATAAAACAAACTTGTTGATTAAGTGTATATTTACTCGACAACAATATACAGCACCAGCTTTGGGCTACAAATAAGAAGATACCATTGGACAGTTATTTTAAACTATTACAGCTGTCATTATTAAAGTGAAACGTCAAAATTAATACCGAATGTCAGTTTGTGGCATTATAAATTTCATCACACACCAGTCACACAGGTCTCTGTTAATGTTCTGAATACAGTTGTTGGTCAAACTCAGAGGTGTTAGTTTAGTCAGCGCTGAAAACAATATGAGTAACTTACTGAATTGTATGCTATTTCAAATTCTCTGCTCAACAACAGAGTGCAAATATGATGTATTTAATAGATTCCTTTTACAGCTTTAGAGATTATAAGAGTTTTGCATACATGTTTTGTCTGTGTAGTCAGATTATGGTGTAACATTTCTCCAAAAAATGGTTTTCTTTTAGATTTAGAATCATTATTACAACATCAAGAGCTATAACAGACAATAGTTATTTATATTGTCAAAATATTTCAGCATAATAAAAATGTATTTCGAAATGAATTGTCTGTGCTGAAGGCCTATAGGTTAATATGCTGACATATTGTATCGCACAACAGTACTGCGACTGTCCTGAGTTTGAGTCCCAGCTTGAGGATCTCGTGCTCTCTCTCTAACTTTCTTTCATCATACTGTACTGTCAAATAGGCAAAAAATACAAATATAAATATAACAGGCAAACTATAAAAAAAGCATAAAATTGCAGCTCAAACCTGGAATGAGGCAACTTTTTAAAAAGGTTTAATTTACATGCTGATATTTTGGTTGTCCTGCACGTGTGTAGATAACTATAATTACTGCACAACACGCATCCAATATTTCGCATAATCTTGTTTTTGTCATTTATATGTAGTCGGTTTGCGAATAAGACATTTGTCATTGTAATCTCCTCCAAATGAATGGCCAAATAGCAAAAAGTTTTCAGTTTTTTTTAATTATGTTAATTGCCCTTAAAATAAACTACATTTGCCCACCACATATGAGACATTGACTACATTTACATGGGCATCAGTAATGGTTATTTGCCTTAATCTTAAAAAGCCAATAATATAATTAAGGTGTTTACATGAGTTGCTTTTTGAATGTTCCTTTCATGATCCTGTTTGACACGTTATAGCACATAGACTGATTAATGTCATTGCGTGACCACGCTATCCATGTTTCCTCAGCAGTTTCATGTAATTTCAGCTGTTTCAATTTTAATTTTTTGACTTTAACTGCAGTTTGGCACTTTCACTTTCATTCAGGAACATTTCATTCATGCCCCCATGACAAACAAGATATTAAATGCAAGTATGAAGTAAGGACTGGTGGAAAAGGGTTGTTTAAATTATAGAATCTGATACCGCTCGAATAGGGAAAAAAACACAATTTGGGATACGGATGTCTGTGGTCAGCCTGATCTCATGAGGAAATGTAACTATTTTGCTTTTTGTCAGTTTAGTAGCTAATTTGTATGAATT
>CAIGQQ010037872.1:9558131-9573609 GCA_903798035.1 Danio albolineatus | reverse complement strand
GCATTGCTGATTAAATTATTTCCTCTTTGTTTTCCCTGTTTGGTCTGTAACTATTAAAGCAGTCAAAATACCACCTACAGTAAAGTACAACATATTGTATTGTATACACATTCCTTATATTTGCATGTTTTTATGCATTGCACTCTGCATAAAATTACAATCATTAATCTGTGCCTTTAAAATAATACAAATGCTTATGCCAGGAATATATTGGTTACATTAATAGGTTGATGGCTCTGTGGTGGGTTCAGTCTCTCAGTTGGGACACTCAGCAGTTCATGGGCGACTTAGCCTTATAATTGTTCAAAAACATGAGTGCGACAGTTGAGCTAAAGCAGGCAAGATTTTTCTGTGAGGAAGTCAAATGGCTTTAGGATTGGGGCCATGATGTTAGCCTAAACTGATTGGGTCAGGTCAAGCTCTTGTTAAGTCACATAAAAGGTCAAGATACTTTCTACTTATCCGTGTCACCCGAGGCCTCTGTTTTTAAGTGCCCCCTCTGGGCAGAGTAAAAAATCTTAAGGAAACCCTATGCGCATGGACATAAACACAAGCCCAACTTGCCAAAGTAGTTTCCCTTTCGGGGTAGTTAAGCATTTATGAGGCCTGACCTCCGTTGGTTTCTCTCGCAAAAAAAAAAAAACATCGAGTTCTAGTTCAAAAAGACAGCAAGAGAATGCTGCTCAGAATGTCTAGAAAAAAGAAACGACTCAAACAAGACTAAAGACATAACTCAACCATCTGCCCAAAGCAACAACAAGTTTTACTCCGTTTACACAAGCTGGTAAGGAAGCATTTCTCAACAAGATTAAAAAATATACATGACAAAAATCAAACACTACAGTGACTAGAACATTTAGTAAAAACATTTTTCTTAGTGTAAAGAACATTTCAATAGTTAGAAGAACCACTTTTTCTATTCACCTTATTTTGCAATGTGAAAGTGAGCTCTTTTCTGCAAATGTGCTAGCTGATATGGGTAAATGACTTAGAATAACAAATGACAGTAAACATTCAAAATACTTTCATTACACACCAGTGTGTTTATGATTATACATTACACCAGTTTGCAACATCAAGCAGCAATAAGAGTTATATCAATGGAAGCGAATGAGACCATGAAGTCTCGATAAATTTAATTACAGTGGCCGCACAGTCTAATGTGAAAAATAAAGTGGATAAAGAAGTTTTTGTGAAATGAAAAGGTTCTGTCGATGTAAAGTCTCTTCACTGAACCTTCAGTGTCAATAAAGGACCTTAAATCTTAAGAGAGGAAAGAGGCAATAACATAATAGCATAACACTTCAGTGAAGAGCAATATCAGTTTTGTTAACACATTTTAGAGGCCTGGGATTCAATTGCTGCTCTTGTTTGCTGTCACTGATACAGCAATAATCATTATCCAAGAGGTAATTCTCCCCAGACTTGGCAAAGCCATGATTGTGAGATGTAAATGATAGTTTTAATTTTCCCTCAGCGGGATGCAGCCGATGTGCTCTGCCTACTTCTGTCACATCAACACTTCATCTTGGCCACCATTTCACAGAGGGCTATAACTGTGTCCCATTGTGCCTCTGACAAGGGTTTAAGGTTCCAATTGTCTCTATAAAAGCTGGGAACAATGATCAGATGTAATCCTGTTGGAGCTTGATGCCACTTGTTGGATTTTTTTTATGCGAGCGGTCAGTTTACGGACATCATTCGCCTTGTGGCGACAACTTCATCTTGTCTTGACATTTTAAATGCTCTACTACGCAAACTTATACTCTACAGTCCTGATTTTCTGTGTTTTGATCACCCTGGCAACTCAGTGGAGTTACTTGTGTGCATTCCCATTACAGACTGCAACTTTTAGCAGGACTAACAATTAGAGCAATTTCTTTACAACATACTTGTTTGTAATTCAGCCTCAAGTTGAAATGAATCATTGCACCGAATCAGCCAACTTTCAGTCACACTATGAAAATGTCCATCCTACTCCATGGCGACCTTGAAGGACAGATCTGCTTTCAAGGTCTGTAATGACTTCTGACATAGTTTACTTGCCTCCACGCTGTGACAGAAATGTCTTCTGGAGTCAAAGGCGGAAATCTCTGAAACAGGGCACCACTTTAGAAGCCTTAAGCCAAACATTGTGAGATTATACTTCAAGGGGGATTTCTTTTTCATAAAGGTATATGTATAAAATGCAAAAGATAATAGCTTAGATATATAATAGTCTGAAAATTGTCCTGCATAATTATGTTGATTTGACAGGATAAGATCATTTGCAGCAATAACCTTCTACCACGAAATGATTTGGACTTACGAAATGGAGAAATAAAATAATAATTATCTAAACTTAAATCTTGGGCGAGAATCCCATATGCACAATAGGCCAAAGCACAGCCAATTTAAGGAAAGTCATGGAGAGCCTGCACCCCACTAAGGCACTGCTTGATACAGAGATGAAAACGCTCAAAATTGGACTACTGTAATGTACGTATGTAAATTGATCTTGACAAGCCAAAGTATTATCCACAGAACAAGATCTGATTAAAAAAACAAAAACCATGAAGCCAAAAGTTCAAGTTCTGTGCCTTGGAGTATTCAAAAACACTGATCTCATTTAAAATGGTTACTCGCGCCCTTTGAAACCTCTGCAAGGATTTTCTTTGATCGTCTAAAAGCCTATGATTATCATAACATGATGCCAATACAATCTGTACGGATATGCCGCAAGATTTAATGTTTGTAGACGGCCCATTTTAGCGGTGACTACAGAAAAGCGTACGCATGGTTATGAAGATGGAAATCTGCGAAGATGACAGTCAGAGATTTTAGATGCTCAGAAGTATTGCTTTCTCAAAGGTTTTCATACTCCAAAGAGAAACGAGGCACAGATCAGAAAGACACTAACATGCTAGGATGAGATCACAAAATAGAGTTGTAAAGCCACTGAGATGAGATAGGTCTGTGACCTTAAACTCTTTAAAGGGCAAATGTGTGTGTGCAAGGAGGGGGTCGTTTACTTTGTACTACGGCATAACCACACATCTGTGATTGGCTCAATGTACAGCATGTCTGCACGGCTGGAGAGGGTATGAAATGTCCTGAACTATTAATGTCAGTTGGGCCAAGATGATGGCAATGTAACTTGAACTACGCTTCACACATTTGCATATACTATTGCATGACATGATTCTGAAATATTGGCTTCAATTAGTATTAAAAAAAAAAAATTGTATACTTTTAAGGGATGTTTTACTCCTAAATAGAAATTTGCTATTCATGGGTGTTCATGATCCAAGACAATGATGACGTTTCTTGAGTCAAACGTTAGCTGAAATCCAGGTATTTAAAAAAAAAAATTGAAATAAAAAAAAAATATATAAAAAAAATTGTATTTAAAAAAAAAAGGCTGGCAAGTTAAGATTTAAAATAAAAAGAAAGGATTAAAACAGACAGGCAAAAAAACAATTAATAACTGTATTTTTAGTTCTTTTTTAAGACCCCCAGCAACCCCCTACACCCCCCCCCCCCTTTTTTTTATGTTCTTCTGATGAAAAAAGACTACTACATCTTGGATAGCCTGAGGGTGAATATCCATTTAAATTAGCTTTTGTCCAATGATCCAGCAGCAAACTGAAAATGTATCACACCATAACGACACAACTTTTCCCCAATAATTTGTACTTTGAAAAGATGCACTTTCCAACCACAAGAGTCTCTCGGCAATCAGCACAGAATTCTGCTTGGCTTTATTTTTTTAAACATGAGAATCAAAGCTAAGGATGCATGAGAAATCTATGTAACCCCCCTTGGACATAGACAAACATTCCATCAAGAATCAGATCTTTGCAAAACTTTGAACTCATGCACAGAGGACTAACATAAACAGTATTGTACTGCTTAAGAGCAATTGTTCCATTGGCAGAGCAATAGTCGAGTCATGAGGGATTCCCAAAGAATAACATTGTGTGTTTACATTTCTAGCAATTATACTAACCTCAAGAAGAGTAACAGGAAAAATTAATTATTCAATAAAAAAGGTTGAGAGTCAAGGGAGACGGGAGGAAAGTTACGCATGACATTAAATTCCCCAGAGATGAAATAACGTCCTGAGATGACGGCAAAGGAAATTACTTAATAGCTATATAGAAGCAAAAGGCAACAGTGATGTCCTCAGATAAAAATCTTAATGTGGTCTTCTAACATATCAACTTTGACATTGGCTCAGCGAATATGAAAATCTTGGGTTTGTTAACAAATAACGAGGACATTGTGGCGCACAATATACAGTACCTTGAGTCTGGCTTCTGGAAGTACCAGGATAATCATATATTTGTCTTTTATGTTTTCATATGTAAGGCTTTTACAGTTCAGTTGCACCATTATTGTATAAAAAATAATAATATATATCTTCCATTAATGCTTTGCAATTTTCAAGAGCAATTAATTTAATATATGGCGAATCCACCAATCCTTTGCAGAAAGCTAAATGTGTTTTTTTAATAATAATTGTCTACAAAAAATATCCTCATCAGAGACTAAATTATTCCAGTTTTGCATCAGTATAACAAACGGGCCAATAATTGTTCTGTTTTCTATTCACGTTTATATGAACTTGAAAGGTTTGTTTGGGCCTTTTCACATCTTAACCCTGTCAGCTTCTGCCATTTTGGGGTAATGAGTAGCACATAGACACACTACACTACTTACAGTATTTTGCTTTGTAATAAATCAGAGAACCACTTCCTTAGTAAATGTTTCAATATGTGCACTGGTTTTGAAGAACACTTGGAGTGGTATTCTCATGGGAGGAGGTTACATGGTCCCAGCAATTACGTTCACCAAGGATTTCGCTGAAATTCCGCCTTGCAGAGAGCAGGGCAGGCACTGTGGATCAGCAAAAAAAAAGAAATTCAGAAATAAAAAATACATAATTGTCATCGATCGCGTTGGGTTGACCCTGTATGGAGCAGGAGGTCAGCAACATGAATGTTTGAAATTAGATAATAGTTCAAGCATTTTTTGTTTTTGCGATAGTCTAGTCGGCCTACTTTAAAAATTGTTTCTCAAATAATGCCAAACAGTGTAATGTTTAATAGACTCCATCAGCAACTTCGATTTTTCACATTTCAACGATGAGCATAATCTTGCCAAACCTCAGTTTTGACAGATGAATCATGTGGCTCTAAATGGAACAAATTACACATCTGGCTAATAACAGCTGGCCTAATGTAGCGGGTCAACGGTAGAGGTTAACACACAAAAATAGTAAGTTTCTAATAACATTTTAGCTCCTAAAATATCCATGTCAAACCGCGACATTTTAATATACGTACATGAATAATTACGCACATTTTAATATACTTACATGAATGATTCCTTCTGAGATCTTGACAAGAATGCAACATAGAAAGCACCATCATAAAGGTAAAATAATAATGATAATAATTTGATTCTTATTTTTATTATGATTTAAGGCAAAATGCTAAATATAGCCTACGTATGTAATTAAACCAAATGTCACAGAAGTCGCTCATTAGTTTTTGTTGACACAAAGACAGAAGTCCGTCTTAAAAGCAGGCTTGTTTTTGATTACTTTTTATCTTCTCGCAGAAATCTGCAATGTAAACATGTTCTGATAATAAAAATGATCAAGTCTAAGTCTTCTAAAAGGAGACATATAGTGAGGCAACAGTTAACTGAGCGGTGCGCGCTGTCTGTGGGAACTGATTGCCCTCTGGCTATTGCCTTGACATTAAACTCTTCGAGGACAATTGGTTAAGTGGAGTTAACTGTTGCATATTCTCCCTGAGGTAGCTTCCTTTTTGATCTTGCCGAGACTGGCGCCTTCCAAAACAGGGCTTGTCTGCGTTATGAAATGCTTTGACTTACGGTGAGGGGTTGCCAGTTGCGCCTCAATGGAGGCTTTCTGCAGTCTTAAAGGGCCAAGACAAGCTTTAAATTGCTGTAATGCAGCGTGACAAAATCATCGTCAATTCAGTCACATCATTTTGTCCCGTCACATTTTACGGGAAACTTTGAAAGCATTTCTTTCTCAGTTGAACATGATCCTGTTTATGATGTAAAACAGACGCAATTTGAAAAAGTAAAAATTTTAAAAGTGCATATAAAAACATTTATTATTATTATTATTATTAATAATAATAATATTATTCCATGCACGTTGAATAAAAACTTCACACGTGCGATATAAATATGTTCCATTTATCCAGCGCTTTTATAAAGTAAATCTCCCAGAAATCGTGGACGAAGAGGCCAAGGAAGTGGTTTGTTTCGCTGTATGTTTTCAATAAGAGTTCAGTTAATGAGTTCGGAGGCCCGCTATACAGACATCCCCTCTGGTTAATTGCAACAAAACTTCTCAAATGGCTCCTTGCCTCCAAGACTGGAGCCCCCAGAGCAATCAATAAACCACCTCGGCAAGACAAGTATGATTAACCATGCAACATTTCTTTCAAAATCATTGTGACGTCTCAAAGAAACTGCTTGGACCAATCAGGACGAGCACGCGGAAAGTCATGTGGGTGAAATGTCAAGCCGATTGGAGGGCGGCAGGGAAAAAAGCGAACTTTTGGAAGTTTATAGCTGCGAGTGCGCTCTGCTTGGAGAGCGAGGCAAGCGTCGCAAAAGCGCGACGGCAGAAGGGAAGCGCTGCTGGACCAGAGTACAATTCAGGACGACTCACATATTCTTGTTGTATGGCCCCTCTATCATTCATGATGAATTCTTTACAAGGGCCACTTTCCCAAGAAGGCAAACTACAGGAACGCAAAAGCGCGGACAAAGAGGAGGCTCAAACCAACGACAAAGCGGCTGTCAAAGGATGTAAAGGCAAAGCGCTGAGTCTCCCGTTCAGTGTGGAATCTTTAATATCAGACAGAACAAGCTCACGGACTTTATACACGTCTTCTGAAACTGGCATTATATCTCCGACATCCGGTGCGGATGAGCGGCTGAGGCTCTCGCCCATGGCTCTTTACGCAGATAGGAAGATCCCAGTTGAGAGCGTCTCCAACTTATCCGACTGCAAGAGAGGAGATATGGAAGAACTAAGTGACAAGGGACAGTCCGGCTGGTTTCAGACAACCTCGTACACTTCACCGCCAAGTAAGCAGCTCAGCAATAATTGTGCATGATGATGCTTGACAGTCTGACGATTATAAAATGCATGTAGTTAAACGCGCTGAGAAACGAAGTTAAATAGCCTAATAGGCTGTACATATAAATACACACACACACACACACACAAACACACACTTCTTTTTAAAATGAAAATTACACGTGTAATTTTTGCACGTGTGACGTGCAGATGAAGATATTGATGTCATCCAAGAGTAGAATTATAGTCCAGTATTCCTGCTAAGACGCATTCATTATTTACAATGACAATTTAGTGAATGCATTAGACTTAGGCCTATATGAACATATTTTTAAGTCTAATGCATTCACTAAATTGTCATTGTAAATAAGTATAATTCAGACCTTAGGGGTAGACTTGTGTTTAAAATGAACTAAAAGAGCACCTGTTATCATGCCAGTGTAATTGTAATTAATTTGTTGAATGTTTTTAATAATTTCAGGGCACTCGAGTCCACCCCCCTGTACCCTGAGAAAGCACAAGAACAACCGAAAACCGCGGACCCCGTTCACCACCTCGCAGTTGCTCGCTTTGGAGAGAAAATTTCGTCAAAAACAGTATCTTTCTATTGCAGAGAGAGCGGAATTTTCCAATTCACTCAACCTCACAGAGACTCAAGTTAAAATCTGGTTTCAAAACAGGAGGGCGAAGGCAAAAAGACTCCAGGAGGCCGAACTAGAGAAACTGAAACTTGCAACCAAGCCATTATTACCTGCGTTCGCCTTTCCGTTCCCACTCGGAACACACGTTGGTTCTCCACCCCTCTACGGACCGTCCAGCTCCTTTCCCAGACCTGCCTTACCAGTCCCGGGACTTTTCGGTGGGCCAGTGACCTACGGAATGTATTATTTGTCTTAACCGACTGAAGCACGTCCTTGAATTCACCGTCTGTAACTGCTGCTGTTCTGCCAGTCAAAAGACGAGTGAAATTGCAAATGTGTTTTTTATAGAACTTCAGCAAATGCAAGAAATTAAAATAAATTATTTTCATAATCTACACGGTTTATTCCAAAAGTAACAGACCCTAAATTGGTTTTTAAAGTGCAATGAATATTCCCCTCAATACAGAAGACTTATGCTGTATTATACAAGTATAGCCTACAGACACACCACTATATGAATAATTGTCTTAGTCTCAGAGAAAATATTTCCTAGAGATTATTTCTACTGAGAGCACAACCGATCTGGAAAGTTTCTAGAGCAGCATCACTTGTTGATGTGTGATGCGAAAGAAATCTCCTGGTCAGTGCCAGTTCCAAAAAGCTCTTATAGAAACGACCTTATAATAACTACGTTTTTTTTTACTTAAAGTGCTTGATTCGAGTGACAGAATCAAACGAAAAACATTTTTACTATGTATTTGCTCCTTTCCATTGGTCTGCCCAAATTCGGGCTCAAATAGATTGTAAGTGTAAGCCTTTAAAAAATGAATCCATGTATTTTCTCTCAAACCAAATATTTTGTAGGAGCCTATATTACAAAGATTGTTCTCAAAATTTCCAAATCTTATGTGTGGTTGGCTATACCTCTTGGTTACGTGTTTCATTTCTGCCCGCGTTTAGAGACACTTGATTTGTTATCCTGTTGGTCTTTCTTGAAGATGATCAACGAGAAACAGCATCTTCCATTACTCCATAACGTGTTTTCCTCCCGAACGGTTTGGGACACAGAGGATTTTGGCCTGTTTTTTTTTTTTTTTTTCGCCTGTTTAGCCATAATCCCTTCAGTAGACTACATGTATGCTAGTTTGCTAGGTTGTAAGAATAATGTCTAGATTTTTTTATTATTGTAAATACACGTATATATTACAGATTTTGCATTCCCCTTTTGAACAAAATTACAAATAGAATTGCTGATATTTATACACTGTTTACATTTATCTTCTGTAAATTATTGTATATTTTATATGTATATACAAATTAGAAATAATCTTTTGCATTAAAAAAATAAATCTTCACTGATGTGTACAATGTCATTATTTAAAACCTTTTTAAAAATACAGACTAATAGCCTTCCAATATTTTTTTTACTTACGTTTCGTAAATCGAAATAAAAAGCGCTATACACATCTGTGTACCCGCTGTTCCATGTTTTCAGAAATGTGCTTCAGAAATCGACGATTGCAGAGGTTTAACTAAACAATCAGCGCTAAATATACAGAACGAACACTTACAATATACACGAACATGCTCCTAAAATAAACACAAAGATATAAAATAAAATAAAGAAGTAAAAAATAAAGGAATAAAAATGAAAAAGAACAGACCCAACTGTCAAGGTGAGAACTTCTTTAATGCTCTATCAGGCATTAACAGCAAGTCCTTCAGAAAACCTCTATACATAGCCTGATCCAACCCTGCAAATCTGATTCGAAAAACACTTTTTCCTTACAGTTCGTCTCGCGCTTTTATTCGGTCTTCCGTGAGTTACACACACCATCATACACGCATGCTTTGTATCCAAAGCATGTAGCGATTCAGAAAATCATACTGTGCCATTCGTTGAAAGCAGCATCTCGAAGCACTTAGATTTACTGCAATATGCAGAACATACTAGAATTCAAATTAAGATATACTCGCTTGACATTTATAAACTTCTCACTACAACCATTTGCCAGGTTTTACATCTTAAAGCCAGATAAGATAAAAAAGACTATTTTTAAAGTTTGCTTTCATCAGTTTTATTACAAAAATACAGCTCTCAACAAACAAATGCTTTACTGAGCTCATGTGGTGAGCTGTTAGTGATGAATAAAAGCTTTGGCCTATTTCTTCCTTCTTCCTCTGAAGCCTCTGACTGAGCCTTGACCGAAACAAATGGATGATGGAACTCTGGAGGAAAGATAATAATCAACAGTTCTGATCAGTGAGTCTACAGGGTAATGAAACTTAATCGAGTATTTATATGAATCCATGACCAAGAATCCACTCACTTGTATGAGTATCGTGGTTTTAGATTCGCTGCCTGCATTGGTTCTGTTTCCACTGGCTCTGGGGTCAGAGAAAAGTCCATAGACTCAGAGCTTTCTTGTTGAACGGTTGCAGAAACTTCCATAAGTGCATCCTTCTTCTGTTGACTCTTTTTTTCTGCAGTTCTGTTAATGTGATTATCATGCTTAAAAATCAAACATAATAAAAAAGCCAAAACCTAGTGCAAAAATGTACATTCTGTATTAACACCAAACCTTCCGATCTTTTTTGACTTGTCAAATCTAAAGTCTGCTGGATAGCTATGGGTTCTGATGAGATGATCTTTCCTTTCTTTGCTCGTTTTGAATTTCAGTCCACATCCTTCAACCAAGCACTCATACTGAAAAGCAAGAATTAACAGATGTTTATCAGAAGCAAAGTAAAGAATGGTGATATTTGCTGGTTTAAACAGTGCATGGAAATTAGGCAAGATGTACTAATATATAGTTATTAATATATACTTATTTTTGGTTCCTTTAAAATGAGTTTCAAAGTTCTAACCCCAAAAATGTATAATTATTTTCTCACCCAAACAGTTGCAAAATTGTATTTTAGTTTTTGTCTGCTGAGCACAAAAAAGAATATATTTTGAACATGTTTGGTAACCCGTAGCCACTGACATCCGTCATTGAAAAAATACTATGAAAGTCAACGGCTAGCATTCTTAAAAATATTATAACCAAAAATAAAAACATGTATTTTTTGTGTGTTTAACAGAAGAAAGTTAGTAAATGATGACAGAGCTATCATTTTTGTGTGAACTATAACTTGCAGATCAAGCCAGTAGATGGCAGCATTTCACTAGGATCTAATTAAATGCGAGTTGTACTTCTGTGAGTAAATGTTTTTACAGCAGCTTTTCTAATCTGGTAGGCATTTATACAAAGAATTCACAAAATTATTCTCTATCCTCTTTGTTTTAACATAACAGTTAACAATAGTCAACAAAAAGTGGATCAAAACTTAAAGTTGTCCTAAAACAACACCCATTTTTAGCTTGACGATTTCGATAAACTTTTTTTGATTCACTTCAAATGTTGACTTATGTATAAATCTACATTTACCATTCACACAATGCTATAATGAATCATTATCGGCCAAAACACTTTATATACACCACTCTCCAATCTGGTAATAAAAATGGCATTACCATGCATTGTTTCTCTGCCATGATCTGGAAGAGAGAGTCATGCCACTCCAATATGTGGATCTCCAGCAGGCGATTTGATGGAAATGAGCGCTTACAGTTGGAGCACACATTTCGATGTAATGAATTGTAGTGGTGTTCATATCCTTCCAGTGTGTCGAATAACTGTTTGCATCCCGCAATGTGACATCTGAACTCAGAGATACTGGGAAAAGGGTTGAGATATTAGTGCTGGCATGTTAATATTAAGCCACAAGAGTGTGAAAGTATAAAATAAATGACAATTAATTCATTGTAATTACTTTATAAACAGGATGATTGTAATTTTGATTCATACGTAATAATCAATCTATATATTTCCTAAAATTCATTCATTCATTTTCTTTTCGGCTTAGTCCCTTTATTAATCCGGGGTCGCCACAGCGGAATGAACCGCCAACTTAGTTTTACGCAGCGGATGCCCTTCCAGCCACAACCCATCTCTGGGAAACACATCCATACATTCTCATTCACACACATACACTACGGACAATTTAGCTTACCCAATTCACCTGTACCGCATGTCTTTGGACTGTGGGGGAAACCGGAGCACCCGGAGGAAACCCACGCAACCACGGGGAGAACATGCAAACTCCACACAGAAATGCCAACTGACCCAGCCGGGGATTGAACCAGCGACCTTCTTGCTGTGAGGTGAACGTGCTACTCACTAGGCCACCGTGGCGCCTTTCATAAAATAATTAATAAAAAAATTAATTGTACTTACAAATCAAGAAAATAATTAATGAAAATAAATGTTAAAATGATAATATAATTATAGAAAACAGGAGAGACTGAAACAAATGAATAAGTATATATGTAATAATAGTTATTAAATTATTATATAAGTTAAATTATATTTAATTGAATTTAAAATAATAAAATATCTTATCAGAAATGAAATATTTTACACTTAATATTTTAGATCCATTTATCTATTTATTCTTCATAAAATAAAATAGGTCTTTATCCACTTTATTTTTCACCCAGGAGAAAGGCCATTTGCAAATTTAATTTGGCTTCATTCCCTGCCAGTTACTTTTAACTTTCCAAAATAGTTCTCCACGCTGCTTGATAGACAAAATATATAAATTAGATCTACTGCAAATGACTATTCCTTAGCATCGTATATTTTGAATGCACTGTCTAAATGCAAGCACACTGGTGCAAACACTTTTAACCTTACAGAGATCCTTGAAATTATTCTTATTATTTCCCTGTAACGACCAATGAACAGAAGTCTTGCACATTTACACAACGCAGTTTACTGCCATGTTAAAAAATAAGGTGTAGCCTATACAAAAACCCTACATGGAATAATACTGAAACCCCTGTGAGATCAATGAAGATACACAGGTCTAGCAACTTGTAGCACGTCACAGCTAAACGAGACCTCCGACTTAATAAAGTTATATTAAACATACTTAATTGTTTAACTAACTTTGACTTATTTAGCGGATTTGATAATGACGAATATACTGATGAACAGACGTCATCTCAATAAGAAATCACTCACGTTGGAGGCTGTTTGTCATCTGCAAATGACGTCACGACATTCTGTAGGTACATGTGTCGGTGTATGTCGCCATCCTGTAGAAGAAACATCACACATGTCATTTCTAGTCAAGTCGTCTCGCTGAGGTAAACATGCGTTGTTGAACGGCACTTTCCTGTAGTGCAACGCACTTTTCAGCCTATGAAACATTAAAATATTCCTACCTCAAAATATTCATCCTCCACAGCAAATCGAAGTCGTTGAGGTCTGAATTCAAAAGGTGATACAGCTCTTTCTTCTCCACCTTCCGCTTTTTGTTGTATAACTTGCCTCCTGGATTCCCTGTTTTCAGTTACCGGTATATTCTCTGCCAGAATTCGTGGTGTTGTAGAGGCCAAAAGTTCAATTATTTCGGGTTGCAGCATAATATGTTATTAAATACAAGTTAACATACACATTCTCTCCTTGAGCACCCGCCTTTCTTCATGTCCCTGTTCAAACGCCTTTCAAAATAAAAGTCGCTTGATTGACGGCACACGGCTTGCGAGAAAGCTTATAGTTTTATATTGCTTCAAAATAAAGTGTTAGCAAATTAAAATGTATTGCTTTAATATACACCATATGATTATGTACCGGTCTGTACATGCAAGTAAGACTAAGTAAAACGCAAAAGAGAAAAAAAGCAAAATAAAAGTGGCTAAAAACAAACCTGCACCTGCAAATTATAACCACTTGATGTCAGCAAAGTTATTCTCCCAACTCAATCTCTTTCCCTAACGGGTTGTTTTATAGATGCTGCAACCTGTGTTTATGCAGCTCACATCCTATATATATATATACTAAAATATCACTGCAAGAAGTCAACTTTAAAACTTTACATGTTTAAAAATTGTGTCACTTCTACTATTCGTGGCATTAGCCATGGCTATTTATTAGTTAATATTCAAGTGCTTCATCGTTAGTTTTTCCACTGTAATTATTATTATACATGCCTGTAACCAGCCTGGTGAAAAGGGTGGATCTTTTTTTTTCCTCAAAAGTGGACCTTTTTGCAGTTATACACCTCATTTTCTATATGCATATATTAGCTTGTTGGATGGTCATCATAACTCACAATTTTTGATGTACCAAAAAATATTTCCTAAAGATTTATAATAAAGAAATATGAAAAAAACTGTTATTTTTAAAATACAAATTTATTACATCTTATATAAAATAAAATAAAAAGGTTTTAAATTAAAAACAGTTGCCTATTGTTATTTATTAGGCAAATAACAAGCTGGCCAGCACATTCAACCTTCCTCAGTCAGAATTTGGCCATTTGAATAATAAAAAAATAAACCTTAATAATAATAATAATAATATAGAGCTTCACAATTTAACAACCATAGACAAAATAATATTCAAATTTATTTTGATATGGGCCGCTTTTGGTGCTTCACGGCTTACATTGGTAATCTTTTCTTTTAAGAATAATGTCCAAGATTTAGAATAAAAGTTACCTGTAAAATGTTTTCTCTATTTGAAAACAATAAAGTAGTGAAAGATGACTTCTCCTATGTCACAAATAATTGTTTGCATTGGCCAAAACTGATTGGCTGAAGTCACACTGAAGCGACAGCCAACGGAGCATTCCGCACTTTCTTAAAGCCTTTGTCAATGGGTTATTTTCACCATTTAGGATGGCATGAAAATAGGACAAATGAGCTCATGTGTGGGACAAATTCTGGATCTTTGTCAGTGAGGGGTGGGTCTTCTGAACCACCCGAACCCCTGCTGGCTACAGGCCTGTTATCATAGCCTATAACTATTTAAAAAGTAGGCTAAATGTTTGAAATAGAACACTTAGTAATCAAACAGAACATCTGGATTTATTTGGTGATCATTTTATGTTTTCTCCATGTCCTCAGTTCAACTCTCTGTCCCAGATAGTCTTTTGTAATATCCTTTTTGTAATAACGAACAAAACCCACATCCTTAATGACATCATCCTTCAGATGACAACATCTCATCTCAGCACAAATTTACAAAATTGCTCTTCCTGATTTCATAAATTCACCTGAAAGAATGTGTATGCGTTTGTGTCTCAAAGAAAATCTGTGTGACTGAGGCCTTTTATTCGGAAGTGAAAGATAAACATCGACTCTGGTTAAAATGATCCCCCAATTGGCACTGAAGGCCCAGAGTTGCATTTTATTACTGCAGTTTGTTTAGGTAATGTTATGCCATATATTAACAAAATCACAAGTCAAAATGTAAAGAAAACAAGAAGCTTTAATGTTATTTTTTTAAATTAATAGTTTTATTTATATTTTCCTATTTTATATCTTTTGCAATTAAATATAGGCTAAGTAATTTGGCTGTTTACATTTAGCTTTCTGGTAAATCTATTGTATTAGATTTTATTGCTTTGTTTTTTATTGGTTGGTTATTAAGGTATTTACATAAACTGACATAAACACATTTTTAAAATGACTATAGTTTTTAGTGCTATATTATTTAGTAAATGTATTAGTAGCACAAATCATGTATAAATGTAATCAAATGTCAAATGTAATGTATATGTTTTTATAGTCCAACTTTACCCTCTTGCTAAATGTTAATAATGCATAAATAATCCATCTAGGGAGCAATAACAATATATATATATATATATATATATATATATATATATTGTT
>CAIGQQ010037872.1:9535898-9557731 GCA_903798035.1 Danio albolineatus | reverse complement strand
TATTATATTATATTATATTATATTATATTATATTATATTATATTATATTATATTATATTATATTATATTATGTTATATTATTACAACTGGAATGCATAACGGGAATCAGAAGTCCTAATAATTTACAACTATTTCAACTATTTAGCCTATTATCAAAAACGTTGTAGGCTAGCCTATATAAACACAACTTGTATTGATGTTTCATAAGAAAACTGACACATTGATCGGCCTGTGACTCATTACGGACCAGTGTAATATTACCGGATGAGGAGGTCGTAAACTTCTACGCTAATTTACCGTATAACCGAGGCGGAGCTTTAACTTTCAAGTAGCCGAGTTAGTTCCCACAGACAGACAGCAGCAGCCCTCGAGCCCCGGAGCGAGAGCACAGCAGAGCGAGCCATGCGACACACTGGATTATTTATATCGCTGCTTTCTTTCGTTTATACATGGGGTGAGCGCACAGATACATGAAGATTCTTCAACAGCGAGTCATGTCAGTTTGCGTGATGTGTTTTACATGTACTTGAATCCTGTGATGTTTTGTTTGTTGCTGTAGAGAGTCTGGAGGCTTTACCTCATGTGGTGCGCTATGATGTGGTCCGGCTTCAGGCACTGAGAGGGAGAATCAGAAGAAGCGCCTCTTCTCTCCAGGTCCTACAGTAACTTTGAAAACTAAGTTATTGACATTTACACTGGATGTCTGAGTTCACTTTTATTCATGCATGCTTGTTTTCATCTGTTTAGAAATATCCTGAACAACTTGAATATGATGTGGCTGTAGATGGGAGGAACTTGACAATATCTTTGCACAGAAATGGGTGAGGACGGGACTGTTTATTGCAACAATGTATGCTTTTAACAGTATGTGGAGTCATTGTATTTATACTCAGCCTTTGTTTATAGGAAACTTTTAGGAGATCGTTACACTTTGACACATTATGGCGAAGATGGGATTTTAGAGACCAAGTCCTCAAACAAGTTTGTATGTTGAAATGGTTTATTTATGTATGTTCAACACAGTGTGTGAATATAAAGCTTAATGCTTTCGTCTTCTGTGTTTATATCAGAATCACTGCTACTATCATGGACACGTCCGTAATTTTGAAGACTCTTCAGTCAGTGTGGGGCTTTGTTCTGGAATGGAGTAAGAAAAAATGATCTTGAAATATACATTAAATATTCACTGTCTTTGTTTAGAGTATGTAGATGTCTTTGTTTAAAGTACAAACAGCAATTCACCGTTGCATTTCATTGGAAAACATTAACAAATACTTACTAAGCTTCCACTAATTTGTAATTTTTTTTTATTGTACAGAGGTTTTCTGAGAGTGAACAATCAGGTTTATTTGATTGAGCCCCTGGAAGAGTCTTTAGATGGGGACCATGCTGTTTACAAGCAAGAGCATTTAAGGACTAAGCGAGGGGCCTTTGGATATATTAATGACACAGTCTATGACCTTGGCCCAAAGTCTAGTGGGCTGTATAAAGGAAAAAATATGGTAATGATTTTATAATAATCTGTTATTAAAGCTACGCTGTAATTATTTCAGTGATATTTTTAGCATCGTATATTTAACCCTATATTTATTGACAGTTTTTGATGTAGATAATACAAGTTTTTATTATTATTAAGCAGAAAGTTTAATATGTACCTCAGCAACTTCGTATCTCACCAGCTTTATGACAGAAACTTTATTTCATCTACCATTTAGAGAAAGAAAGCCCCGAGAGGAGGACAGCGGATTGTTGAGATGGTTTTGGTTGTTGATAATACAGAGGTATGAATGTGCATTAATGAAGAAAAGGTGATTTACTCCTGTGTTTTGTTCATATTATTAAAATCTATCAATACATTTTTGTAGTTCAAGAAGTTTGGAAGTTTTAAGAAAATAGAAGAAAGAATGATGCTGGTCGCAAACCATGTAGACAAGGTATTATACGACTTTGGATTT
Organism: Danio albolineatus; assembly: GCA_903798035.1. NCBI lineage: Eukaryota > Metazoa > Chordata > Actinopteri > Cypriniformes > Danionidae > Danio > Danio albolineatus. Next base: position 9,555,776 of record CAIGQQ010037872.1, on the reverse strand, counting down.
GTTTACTCTGCATGGCATTTTATGTTGTAAAAGGATTTTCAAAGTAATGTTTTTTATATTTTCCTTCTTACCTTTAGCTTTACCGGCCTTTAAACATGCGTGTCATGTTAGTTGGACTGGAGGTTTGGTCTCAAAGAGACTTAATTGACGTTAGCAATGTGCCAAATCTTACTCTGGAACGGTTTTTAAAATGGCGTCGAGATAGCCTGCTCCAGAGGAAGAATCATGACAATGCCCATTTTATTACGTGAGTCACTGATTGCTCATTTTAATCTTCTATGCGGAGAATGGCATATTTGTACTATGTGCATCTGTCCCTTTAAAAACATTGTTTTTTCTTTTTTATTATACAATATATATGGCTATATTTCATGGTGTAATGGTTATAGTATAACTACTTTTAAGTACTGTGCAATATTAATTCACTGCATGTACTTACTAAATGTTTAGGATTAGGGTTAGTTGCACATAATAACGCATTATTTATTGTTATTGCTGCACTAATTACATGGAGCATGTGGAACAAACACACTGTAGATGTCTGAAAAATATCGATTTATGACCATTGTTCTTTTTTTTATTCAGTGGTATAGATTTTGAGGGGTCCACGGTTGGGTTGGCTACATTATATGCCATGTGCTCTTCATCCTCTGGTGCTGTGAATGAGGTATACTTATAAGGATTAAGAATTATCACTGATGTTGGAAGGTTGTGGTAAATAACATTAATGAAGATTTGCCTTCTGTTCAAAGGACCATAACAGCAATCCCATTGCATTGGCTTCTACAGTTGCACATGAAATGGGGCATAATCTGGGAATGTCACATGATGATTCAAGCTGTAGATGCTCCTCTAACAAGGGCTGCATTATGGGTGATACCATTGGGTGAGTCCCGTTGAAAATACTTTAGAAAAAACTATTGGTGCACTTCAGTTTGTATACGTATGCAACGAGATGTACATATTTAATTGTTTTGTATAAACAGTGTATGTAGTGTGTTTAGTCAAAAGCTTCCAATAGACAAAAATGCCTTTTTAATATGCTGACGATATATATTCTTAATTACAATAACAAAGTGTGAATGTTGGACACTTCATGCACTCAACTGTCGCAGCTTTAATTACGTAGTGAGGAGGGTGGGGCTTTCAGGCTCTATGCTGAATGGCAAAATTAAATTATAACGTTCATCTGTAGATGATGGAGTGTATAAGTGCATTGCATAGCATTTTAACACTTTCGCAGACCATCATTTTCTTACATACTCTACCAACAGGTCAATTTACCCGGATTCATTCAGTTCTTGCAGTCAGTCATCGTTAAAGGCATTTTTGCAGAACTATGACCCCAACTGTCTACTAGATGTGCCAAATGAGGGTCAGATATATGGAGGCCCAGTTTGCGGAAATGCTTTTGTTGAAAAAGGCGAAGAGTGTGACTGCGGAACTGTTGAGGTTTGTCAATTTGGTAGCATGACATCTCTGAATTTGTTGTGTGCATTTGAGTATATATATATAAAACATAAACTATAAAAATAAAAATATAAAAAATTAATTTCTCTCTCTAAAGACAACAGACTTTTGTGTCTCAGTGGAATTATATTATCATTAATATTATTATCACAATAAATATTCTAATATAATAATCCACATCACCCATCATTAGTGGAACGGCATTGGGGTAAATTAGTAATTAAAGAATCTTCATTTTGAGTTTGCTTTTTTCTATGATGAAAGTCTTGTCTCTCAGTGGTTCAAAAGTTGTGAAGTTCTACTGCTTTTACTGAATACAGTAAAAACAGCACTACTGTTAAATATCGTGACCGTTTAAAGTACAATAACTTTTTATATTAACGAATTTCTATTGGAATATATTCTAAATATAGTATATTTTCCTATTACCAGTAGTCTTCAGTGTCACATGATCTCAGAATTAATTCTAATATGATGCTTTGGTCCTTGAGGAACATTTGTTAGTAATTCTTAAAACTCCTTTTAATTTCATTAAAAGTTATTCATTTGTGCACTGATGAACTCATTTCTTAAAGTTTAGAATGACATTAGGGTGAATAAATGAGCACAGAGTATCCATTGTGTTGCGAACTAATTTTTTATTATATTAAAAAAAAATTCAAAACTTTTGAGTAGTCGTGTGTTCAGCAAAAAACATGCATTTTGTTCACCCATGAAAACTGATATACTTTTAGGAATGCAACAACCCATGCTGCAATGCCACCACTTGTCGACTAACTGAAGGGGCCCGTTGTGCACATGGCGAGTGCTGCCACAATTGCAAGGTATCAGAAAAGCTGCCGATCAGACTCAATACAGAACACAATTTTGAACTCGTTCTAAATATGTGAAAGTAAATTACACCTCATGTCTCATTCATCTTCCCTTCTAGCTGAAACATACAGGCAGCCTGTGCAGAAAAAGTGCTCACGACTGTGATTTGGACGAATACTGTACAGGAGAGTCAGCTTTTTGTCCTGAAGATGATTATAAGATGAACGGACTTCCCTGCAATTATGATCAGGGCTACTGTTACAATGGACAATGTCCAACACACAAGGAACACTGCAAGATGCTCTGGGGATCAGGTACTCATTTCTCAAACACTGCATTATGGATTATCTGTATGCAAAGATTTACTATCTTATTGCTTAACCAGTGTTTTGTTTTTGTTTTTTTGTTTTATTTGGATAAATTAAGCATCATACAAGCATTTTTGCTATAACCTGACATGCGTCTTACATATAATTGTTTTAAGTCAAATGTATTATTGTGTAGTATTAATGTACAAGAAAACATTAATTATACTATACATCTGTACAAAAAGATACATGTAATATCCGTGTGTTTAGATGCTGATGTGGACGCTGATGCCTGTTTTCAGTATAATGTGATTGACAGAACCTCCAAAAGTGTTGAGTAAGTTTAACCTTCCTTTTCTTTGATGCCTGAAGACTAAAGACTGTTTTCTAATGGCACGTTGTTTTGTTTTTAAACCTAAAGACACAGAAAATGTGGGAGAATATACTGTCATGGTGGGAATCCTTTCCCCATAACCAACAAAAAAGCAAATGTAAATGTTCAATCAAGAACCTGCTACATGGCTTTAGATTCGTCGCCCACAGAAGAGTTAGGCATGGTTCCAACTGGCACCAAATGTGGCACAAATAAGGTCATTAAAGAATCAATGTGTAAAAACACCCAGTGTACAAAAGCTTTATTTATTCATTTATTTCCAATATATTTTTCAATCCACAGGTGTGTTACAAAACCCTTTGCCTTGAAATCAGTATGTACGGCACTGAGAACTGCTCGGATAAATGCAACAATCGTGGGGTGTGTGATTTAATTCTTACTTTTTGTTTCATATTATTTTTTTAAATAATGTTTAAAAGTTATAACGTCATGCTTGACATACATTCATATCACTCAAACGTGCTATTCATAAGTTATTTTAAAAACAGTATATTCTCTCGTCTGGAAAATATATTTGAATGCATAAACACATTTAAAATGATTGTCTACTTCTATTTTAAAGGTGTGTAACCATGAGTTGAAGTGTCATTGTGATCCAGGCTGGGCACCACCATATTGTGATGTTCAACTCTCAGAACTTCACAAAAGTAAGACAATTATATTCCATTATATTCTGCACTACCTCCTGTAATCCAACCTTTAATCCTGAAAACTAATTCTATTCAATGTCGATTGTGTGATTTTGATCTACAGTGAGAAAAGCTGTGACTATCGGTGTTACTACATCTTTAGCCATCCTTGTGCTGATCATTATTATTGGAGCGCTGGTGTATAACAGGAACAAAATAACAGAATTTAGAAAGAAAAGGTAAGACGTCTTATTGAGTTCTGTAATCATCGCTTTATGGTTGTGTACAATACAGTTATTTTGAGATTAAAGAAGCACGTTCTCTATCTAAAAGGCCACAGAAGGGCATCCACTCTTCTTCAGGCCAGTGCAATCCTGCATTTCAACCAGGAAGTGCAAAGAACAGCCCCAGAATCACACAGCCACGCATCAGTCCACCAACTTTCCTTGAGTCTTCCACTACTCAGGCCTGCAAACCTCTTCAGTCTCAGGCTATGCCCTGTAGACCAGCGCCAATGGTAAAATTTTGCCTAAAAATCAGCTGCTTCATTTATATTTTGTATTAAATGATCATTTTAGAATAATGAAAAATGTTTGCATTACACACAGCCTCCAAGGAATGCACCACAAACCAGGAAAGAACAGGTAGTTTATCTTCTGCAATAACTGAGCACTTGTATTTGAATCTGTTCCTGGCTAAATATATTTAATGTTTAAATGTTTGTTTGGTTTTTTAGAAAATGAAACCTCCTGTCCCACATCCTGCCATTTCCAAAAATATTCATCCTCCTCAGGTGAGAAAATCATAGTGAGCATTCACAAGGTTGGGGTTTTGGGTGGTGCTTTTTGGAAAGAAATAAATACTTTTATTCAGCAAAAATAGGCTAAATTGATCAAAAGTGGCATTAAAGGGTTATATCAAATAAATTATGTTCTTTATTAATAACTTTCTATTAACCAAATGAGAATAATTAAGTTATTTTTGAAGGATCCTGTGACACTGAAGACTGAAGTCATGTTCTCAGAAAAATCTGCAATTATAAGAATAATTCATATTTTCAGTATATGGAAATAGACATTGTTAATGTAAAATGTAATTATATTTCACATTATTATTTATTATTTATCAAATATATGTGAGTATTAAAGAGACTTTCCAGAATCATTAATACATTTACAAACCCTAAATTTTGAACCGTAGGGTACATACATAGAGTACTGTAGAATAATAGTAAATATAATTGTCTGTTTAGTGTTTGTACATTTAATGACTAAGCTCATTTCAGGTGTGATATGATGGTAAAACAGTTCATTCCTCTGAAACTAGAGCATTGTGTCATTTCTTATAGCTTGTTGAATTTTTTGTTTTAGGCAAAACCCCTACTGCCAGCATCTAAACCACTGCCTCCTTCAAGACCATTACCACCGCTGACATCTAAAGCTGTGAGAGCCCATTTTTTCTGCAAGATTTGGTCTTGATTCAGTTAGCCCACAAACCGCACTCCATCCTGCTTACATAAATGACATTTAATACAAATATCTCTGATTTGTTTGCACATACTGTAGGTGACTAAATCCAAATCACCTCCAGTGCCTCCTGTGAAACCCAGCGGGCCTCAGCCAGCATTCACTCCACCTCAGGTAATGTTTTATTGCTTTGCATAGTGAAATATCTCAAAGAGATTTAGATAAAACCATCATACTCCACTAGTTCCAAATCTTCATGGTTTCTTCTGTTGAGCACAAAAGAAGATATTCTGAAGAATGTTGGAAAGCAGTAGTCGTTAACTTCCTTAAACTTTTTCTGTCAACCTTTTTGTCCCCATTATGGATGCCAAAAGCTTCCAACGTTCTTCAGAATATCTTGTTTTGTATTCACCAGTAACTGGGTCACAATGTAAGTAATTTATGAGAAAATTAATAAAATAACTTAATTTCCCTTAATTTGAATATTTGCATACACTCTTATTCTGTGAATGTATGTGACTGCTTTATAATCTATTTTGCATCTACTGTAGGTAATCCAGAAAGTTGCACTGAAACCTCCTGCGTGGCCGAGATGATCTGGAGCAGTATGAGTTACTGTGAATCACTGGGAGCTTCAGAAGAAGCGGTTTATGAGCTGAACAAAGCTCTTTCTTTGTGTTATAGCTCTGAATAGTAACGTGATGTTAAGGAAGGGAAGATGGTAAAACCGAATTTGCACTCTAGGAATCGCTCACTTTACTCATTTGGTACGATTTGTTTGTACTTTCGTCTGATGAATTTTGGGCTTTCTTTATTGGCTATTTATTTTATTGGCTATTTTAATTATAAAGAATGTTATGCCGCTGTTTACAGTCAGCAGTTTCTGACTGACTCCATGTAAGTCCACCTAAGTGAGCAGGAGTCTCTCATGCAGTATAAAAGTGTTGTACACTGTGTTCATTCTTGCTTCTGAAACGTATTTGTGTTTTTTTTTTTATGTCTTAAAATTGTAGTCTTATTTTTCATTATTGTAGGTCATTGCTTGTAATGTCGACATGCTTTATCTCTTTGGTCTTGTTTACCTCATTTACCTTCTACATTATTTAACTTTTGTACTTATTTGTGATCATTTTGCACTCAGACTAAGGCAGACATTTGTTTTGCTCTCCTGATGTTTAGATTTCAAATTTGCAATGATCTCAGCTGGGCTGATTTTACTCTTTAAATATAAATGTGCTCTGTTTTTTATTCTGTGTACTGTAATAAACTTTTTCACGTTGTGTAAATGTCTTCATTCTCATTGACTTTTTTAAATCGCATTTTTCAGTGACTAAAATGACCTCTACGGCGCCCTGTATTTCCGTTGCCTAGTAACGACTCAAACATTTTAATGATACATGTACACCTGAAATAATAGTTGGTTTTGATTACTCAAAGGCTCCTTTTAAATTATGGACGGGCCAAAACAATTAGACGAAGAAACCTTGCAAGACCTTTATGCGTGGATAGACAAGATACCGCTCTCCAGACCCAAACGCAACATAACACGAGATTTTAGCGATGGAGGTAACGTTAATGCATCCATCCTGGAAACAAACAAAACCACTTGTTATTTAGCCCTCTGTGTTTGTTGACAGTGATGCTCTTATTCATTGGGTTAATTTTAGTGCAACCGTGGATAATATTCGTAAGCGTAATTACATCATTATACTTATAATAGTATGTTATTTTAAGACTTCCGTTTAGTTAGCTACATACCATGCGGTTTATTTTACTGCATTTTATCGATTTTACCAAGCAGTTATGGCTGCAGAAGTGGTGAAGCATTTCTTCCCTAAGCTGGTGGAGCTGCACAACTACACACCCGCACATTCCACGCAGCAGAAGCAGAGTAACTGGATCACCCTCAACAGGCGAGTGTATTTATTTGCTCTCCACGCAGACAGCAATGCAAACAGCGCTCTGCTTATCTGACCCCACGTGTCGCGTGAAGATTCCCCGAGGATTACAGGAATGTGACTTTACACCTCAGCAATAACACTTTTAGATATCCAGAACTATTAACAATGACTGTGTCCCAATACCTAGTTGTACTGCCTACCTAGACAGCATGTTTTGGTGCGATATCTTACGTTTTTATATGTATTAAAGCTTTTGGGATGTTTGTCACTATACAGCACATTATGCCTTATATGTGTTTTGTAGATGTGTAATACACGTCCAAACATGGATGTCTTGTCTTAAAAAGGCTATATTTGAGCTATCAGTGGTAAAACTAATAGACAATTAACAGTAGTCCAAAAATAGTAATCAAAAATACAGGAATGATTTATTACACATATAAAGTCTGTCTAATCTGTGTATTTGATGAGAAGTCTATATTTGGATGTTTAGCTTTTCACTGGATCTTCAATTTATCCTTGCTTTAACCAAGATGTCTACATTTAGACATCTATTAGACATCTTTTCAACACATAAATGCTTGGTGGTTGTATATTAGGACATGCATAGTACAGTATATAAATAGCTGGCAGCTAGCTCTCTGCAACTCTCTCATGGTTGCTCACTGAAGCTAAGCAGGGCTGCACACGGTCAGTACCTGGATGGGAGACCACATAGGAAAGCAAGCTACACCCCTGCCTAAAGGGGTGTTAGTGAGGCCAACAGGGAGCTCTCAACCTTTCGTCTGTTTGGGTATAGTGAAGGGGGCTCTATACTGCTCTGTAAGCACCGTCTTTCGGATGACCCCCCCACCCCCCCCTTTGTGTAAAGCCCTTTGAGTGTCTAGAAAAGCGCTATATAAATGTAAGGAATTATTATTAACTATTTTAAAACATGAAGAAAACACAGCACTAATTGTTTTACATCTAACATTATTTAATTTAAATCATTTGCCTTTCTTTGTTTTGTAATTTTCTTTAGAAAAGTTTTCTCTAAACTAAACTTCCATATACCTGAGGACATAGTGAAAAAGATTGTAGTGAGCACACCAGGCTACATTGAACCAGCACTTTGCTCTCTGAGAGAAAAGATAGAGGAAAAGAAAGCAGGAAAACAATCAGATGGCCCACAGGTGAGTCTGTGAGTGCATTTACATTTTTATTATTATTCTGCATCTTTCTATATAACTTTCTCTTCTTCGGTCTGATACTGAATTTAGTACTGAAATGCAAAGTTTATTCACTTGCTATAAAGTAAATTCACTTATTCAATTTTTTATTGTTATTTTTAATTGTTTTATAGGACTTGGAGTATTACAGCACGTCAGATGCACAGCAGAGATCAGGTAAAGGCTCTTAACATACATGATGCATATAAAAAATGGCTTTAGCTTGTCAAGCAGAGTAGTAAAGGTAATTTAGAGGAGCTCTGATGTGGAGGTCATGTCCTGGTGAGCACCCCTGGACTGTGGTGTGCTTTAGTGGCATACACAGTAACTCAAGTTTTAAGCTGAGCTTCATTTATTTTTATAAAAGTCAATCCATTATTGAATATGCCTTAGGCCCTGTTTACACTAGTGCGTTTCGTTTTAAAATGCTACGGTTATGCCATCCGTCCACACTACGCCGGAGTTTTCGAGCCGCGAAAACGGAGCGTTTTAGAAACGCTGGAGAGGCTGTTTTGATTCTAAAACGCTGCTGCGTCTCAGTGTGGACATGGGAAAACGGAGACATTTGAAAATGGAGGCGTGGCTGCTGAGATTCGCTATGTGATTGGGGCTTTGGGTCATTGCGTAACCTTCCCTTATTCGTCAAGCGCACATGGCTATAACGTCACCGGAAAACAGCAATACCAGCCTTCACTGTAAACACTGTATTTTCGATAGCCATGGATGTTTTATATTCATTTGTTACTTTAAGTAACAACTCGACCTCGTCGTCTGTCCACAAAAAGACCTCTCTTGCTTTCTTTGCCATCGCGTTCATCGTTCAACCAGCGTTTGTTGACTAACAATAACCAAACGCTGAGCAAGACACATGCTTCCTGTTTATACTTGAACGCGCATGCCCAGAGTGCGTGAATGGTCACGTGATATATGTTTTTGGTGGCGTAATGTGGACGGAGATCTGTTGAGAAACGCTTGGGTAAAACGCTAGAGTGGACGCGGACCGTTTTCATGCTAAAACGCTGTTTTAAAACTAAAACGCACTAGTGTAAAAGGGGGCTTAGTTTGTGACTTAAAGCTACCGTTTGCTTAATTTAAATTCCGCCTTGATTTACTTTCTCTCATGTCACTCCAGACTCATAAATTAGTTAATCTTTGAAACACAAAATACAATATTTTATACGAAACCTGAGATTTCTCTTTCTCTTTTTTTGAAATTCCAGGTAACCAAAATTTACAGTAGATGATCAATAAGGTCAAAGAAAAAAAAAGAAAAATAAATCTCATTTAATGTTAACAAAATATACAGTATATCGTGCCTTTTACAGGTTTAGAAATGACACTTGTTCAGGGAACAAATTAAAATATGAAATATAGTTTCATTGCAATTGTAGGTTGTTTTTAGGTTGTTTTAAAGCTTGTTTTGTCCTATTTTAAGTTCCCTTTAAAGTTCGCTAAGTTCCAATATTGGTCCTTGGATATGAACCACTAAGGCTTAAATGTGGGCATTAATGTATGCCTCAACAATAAATAACATACTAGCTACAATTTACTATTTGGTAAATATTACATTTGATCAACATGGATGTTCAAACACAATGCATAACCACAAGGTTGATCAGGAGATTTGAGGTCATACACCCCTCCATTAGATAAGCAAAGCCATTCTGATTTCAGCTATTTCAGTTCTTGTCATGATTATCTTAACACTATTTTTCTCAAAATTATTTGTAAACATAGACTATTTAAAAACATCAAAGAGTTTGACACGACAGCCTTTTACTGCAGAGACATAGGTGTTACATTTTTAAACATGACTCTGTACAAAATTATACATGATTGGTTGTTTTTCATGTCAGTCATACAGCCTCAGGGTGGTTGTTTGACAAAACTGGCCTCTTTGAAGAGCCTTTCAGAAAGAAGGATTTTAAAAGGCACTACTGATGATGAACACTTCAGGCCCAATGATCCTTTGCGCAGGGATGTTTTTGCCATCACAGGAATGAAATTAATAAAGCATGTATGAATGATCTCATTTATTCACCACTTCCTTTACTTAAAATTAGTCACAATGCCACCCTCAGTCAGCACCCACTTACAGAAAGTAGCAGGAGTCAGCGTCCAGTGGTCTGTGTTTTTCCACTAATATCAACTGTGCTGTGAAGGGAGATGATGTTAACAAAAGATTAGTGTTTGATGAAATATGGTCAATATTTGATGCTAGCAGAAGTAATGATCTTAAGCCATTGCTTAATCTGAACTCCTGAAGATGTGTCAGCAAGAGATTTTTAAGGAAGCTAAGCATTCTTGACGGCTGTGGTTATAGATAAACTCATAATACTCAAAAAAACGAAGCTCTTGCCTTAGTAAAAAAAGTGTCGCAAGTACATAGAAGTTTATTTATGCCCTTTTATGTGCAAAGAGGAGCAGCATTTCTTGAGACTGTCACCTTGTGTATTTTGAGTTGGGGTTGTGTAATCTTTAGTTCATCCAAAAATAAGATTTCACACCTGTATACTAAGTTTTTTGTACATACATTGAAAGTTAAAGCAGTCCAAAACAAATTATGACTAACTTTTTTAATTCAGGTGCTCTGATTTAGCTTTTAAACAAGTGTTTTCCAGCTGTGTTTGTGGCCAAATGCACTGCATTGTCAGCACTCTTAACATGCAGTAGGGTAAAGGATGTAATATGTCAACTTTTTATTTCTCACACCTCATCAAACATCTTGAGTTAGTCATGACATCGTCTTGTTTCAAGTTTGACTCACGCTTTTCATGATTGAAAAGTTTTCCACCCATCAGCTCCATTCACCAGATCACCCTTATCACTTCCAACAGGCTCAGCACATGTAGCTAAAAGCCTTTCTCGTCCACAGCAAACTCAAGGCAACAGTATACTATTATTATTGAGTCTATTATGAGACCAGAGTGGCGAGATTGTTTCTGATATATCATATTATCAAAGCACAGACCTCTTCTGTTGAGGAAACTGGAGTCCTGTGTTTTCAACTTTTCTTTTTTTCAGTAGGTGCTGTTCAATTTTAGCCTGTTATTTTATCCTTATGGGATGTTTATAAGGTGAAGCACAGCTGGTGTTGATGATTCGAAGCTTAGAGCCAAATAAAACTCCTGCTCCGTAGTTACAGTCTGGTGCCCCGTCAATGTGTCTTTTTGACCTTATTGTGTTTAATGGGTTCAAATGGAGTCTAATTAGTTTAGTCTTCCTGGCTGAGCAATTCTCATGAGCATTCAAATCCTCAAGTATGGGGGAGCTGCACTCCGCTAGAGGAAATTGAAGCAGGGTTTCATGAGGGTAAAGTCTCAATGTCTCTGTTTTCCCAAATTTCTGCAGGGAATCATGTGATGGTTATTGAACCCACTCATTCATATCCAGCTACTGTGAAGAAAACAGACAAAGTCAGGTATCGAGCGATGTGATTTTGTTCAACATGGTTTTTAATAGTCATTAATGTAAGGAAATACACATTTATAATTCAGTTGTTGTGAATCTTGCATAGGGCTGCTGCAACCATTGGCCCAGATATGGATCCAGCTGTACGTTTGCTTTTGGAGGAAAAGGAGCAGGCGATTTTGGCTTTACAGGAGACTGTTGGTGTAAGTTTTCAATCTTAAATTTGATTTTAAAAATCCAGTTAATTATGTAGACAAGTACATAGGGGACAGTAGATCTCTGCCACTTTCGACATTGTTTGATATATCTGCTGACTAAAATGGGGGAAGTTTTGGGAAACCTGAATGAAAACAGTCGTTATGTTTACATTAGTTTTATTGGTGAATTTAAGCATGATATTAAACACAAAATCTACTTCAAGCAAGGTCTTGATCGTATTGTGAATTAATCTAAGCATATCTTATTTTGTCATTTGTTTGACCTCATAAATCACAATTTTAAGATCAACATAATCTGCTAAAATGAGTCAACTTAAATGCTTTTTCAAAGGCCACATATCAAAATTGAAGTAACAACCCAAATAGAATAGAACAAATTCACAGGTAACGGCGCCACGGTGGCCTAGTGGGTAGCAAGATCGCCTCACAGCAAGAAGGTCGCTGGTTAGAGCCTCGGCTGGGTCAGTTGGCATTTCTGTGTGGAGTTTGCGTGTTCTCCCTGTGGTTGCGTGGGTTTCCTCCGGGTGCTCCGGTTTCCCCCACAAGTCCAGAGACGTGGTATAGGTAAATTGAGTAGGCTAAATTGTCCATAGTGTATGTTTGTAAATGAGTGTGTGGATGTTTCCCAGAGATGGGTTGCAGCTGGAAGGGCATCCGCTGTGTAAAAAACATGCTGGATAAGTTGGCGGTTCATTCCACTGTGGCGACCCCGGATTAATAAAGGGACTAAGCCAAAAGAAATTGAATGAATGAATGAAATTCACAGGTCCAATTTTCCCCATTACAATCATATTTGTGTCACAATACAAAAAATAGTTTATTTTAAAGTATGTGTACTTTACATGTATTTACAGTATAGTTACCTAAGAAATTACTGGGGTATTTATGGTTAAGTCATAAGGGTAGGTTTAGGGATAGTAGTTACCTACACTATTTACTTTAAAAAAGAAAGTAAACCCATTGCCTTAAAAGCAGCATGTTGATTTAACGTTGAGAAGGTGAGTAAACCCATTGAGTTAAATTTTATAATTATGAACATAGTTTGTTTGTTTAATAATTATAGGGCAACGAGTTTACTCTCTTTTTAAAGAAAAGACAACTAATCGCTTTTTACAGTGTAGTTATTACCCTCTTTCTGTAATGGCCATAAGTACATAAGGTAGTGTGTATGCAAATCAGAACTGTAAAACGAACAAAATAAAGAATGAAATCTTTCAAAACTTAAACCAATACTGAAAAGTAGAAATTCATTTTAAATCTTCATTTCTTGCGTTATGTTAAAATCTAAAATGTTAAAATGTTCAGTATTATAACTTGGCAATCCCAAAACCCAACAAGTTGGTTTCAGCACCTTTAGCAAACAATGGCAGGTGGTGAGAGATGCTTATGTCGCAAAAGGAAATTTGTCCTTCCTGTGCTTTTCTGCTGGCAATTGGTCAAGGGCTGCAGGTCACATGTTCTTCCTGTCACTGATTCAAATGTGATAGAGTTTGCAAAAATGTTAACTGAGTCACTATGAGTTCAGCAGCTGTGAGATTTGTCACCCTACAATTACTTTATAACAAGCCAAATTTTAGGGTTGCATTAACACATTAGATAGAGAATTGCATCTTTTGCATTTTTCAGTTTAATTCAGTAACACCTAGTTTATGGAAATGTTAACAACTTCTGTATCAAATAGTCAGTTTCTTTAGAAGGAAATTACACTGCTCAATGTCACTGTGATTGCAACATTTCACTTTTGTTTGTCCTTTTGTATTACTGCAAAACAATTGGTTTGCAAATGTTATATCTTAAACTTACAGCCACTGTTTAATATCACCTAAATGTTCCACTTTGCTCCAGATTTTACAGATTAAAGTAAACCGATTGGAGCACCTTGTGCATCTTAAGGACCTACGCATCGAGGATCTCACAAAGCACCTAGAGCGATATAAAGCACGCAATTCATGAACTTCATTTTAGAAAGTGCATAGGTATATATAGGACTTGCTAAAAGCTGGCCCATGGTCCATGTGAAATCATCTCATTTTCCTAATCAGTTACTTAATCTGTGATTGTTAGAACTTTTCTTTTAACTGTTAGCACACCAATTGCATCACCAAGGACCATCTTAGAGCAGTTCATGCTTCACAGTGAAGTCCAGCAAACTTTGGCAGTAAAATTTGTATTCCTTGATGCATTTCAATCATTCTGGAAATGATTCACCAGTATTAGTACTTGTACTAGTGCTTTTTATTTTGGGATTTAAATGATATTTTTAAGTGACTGTTTTTTTTTCTTTCTTACACAATCCATTTATAAATTCACCTCAATCACTGTTGATCGTGATAAATCTTAAAGGCAAAGCTTGCTAAGAATTACTAAGTGTTGTAATTGCTCTGTGTTTTCCCTTAATGTGTTATTTTGGTCATTTGTGTTTATTTTTATGGTTCCATCCACGCTTACATTTTTAAATTTAGCTTTACTCTATTTTGGGGGTTTGCTGATCATTGTACATTTTCTTGCGTCACAGTATTATTATTAGCCATCATGTCATAAAACCAGTCTGCGTTTTTTGTGGATAGCATTAGATGTTGAAAGTAAAGATTTGCATGCAAATGGATTTGACTCTGATGCAAGCATGGAAAGTTTGAAAAGTTGCAACGTTTTTTTAAACAGATGGCCAACAAATAGTTATGGTTGTTTGCTTGCATGGACACATGCTGACACTTAAAGAAAGCAAAGTTAACTTTGAACAAGTTTTACTTCCTCTTGCTTTAAGACTAAAATATCTCATTCTCACTGATGCTGACCTATAAAACTACAAATGTAAAATTACTTTTTTGTTTGTGCTAGTTAACAGCACTGTAAAAAGTGATTTGTTGACTTTATTTAAAAAGTGAGTAAACCCTGTGAGTATTACCTTGTAATTATTTAGTAAATGAAGTATGTGCTTAGATATAAAAGTTATGTCAACATAAAAGATCCAAGTTGTCAATGGGTTTACTCACTTTTTTAAGTAACTAATTGTTGGTTTTTATAATGGTGGAAAAAGGAAAATGCAATTTGAAGATTGCCATAAATAACATTCTGCTACTTGTGTTGACTGATCAGGGCTCAACAATAAGGACTGCCCGATGGCCCGGGGACAGTGTGAGAGATGCTTGGGACAGTAGACAGAATCGTTACTGGCCCGATCAGGCCAGTGCTGTCTTGTCACTAAATTTTAATTTGCCTGCGACTACTGGTCAATTGCCTGCATATATATAGTCTTAAAATCAAGAAATAGTTTGTGCTTTCAAGTATTTGAATGCTACCTTCTCTGTGAAGTCGTAAATAGCATATTGCTTTTTGGTTCCTCTTATCTGATTGGATGTTGTGAGCATGTTATTTTTTTTTCCGTAACTTGGTAAAAACTAACACAGTGAAGAGACGACAACATGACGGCAACATCAGATTATGAGGCTAAAAGAAAATGTCTGTTTTGTGATGTTTTGCTGTCATTTTTAAGTCAGCCAGGTTTTGTTTTGCAATAAAACACCTGCATATTTTCCTTAACATTTTTATAAATTATTTTTGACACATTATTTAAAATATGTGGCTAAGAAATAGCAATTAACTTTTTTTGTTGTTGTTGTTGTTGGTGGGGCCAGTGAAAAATTTTGGCAGGGCAAGTAAAAATCTGAACCACTGGTCCGATCGGGCCAGTAGAAAAAATCCTTAGTGTTGAACCCTGCTGATCATTTGTTAGACCTCAATGTATCGCCAGGAGCCACATGTATTAATTTAGTTTTGCCTGTATAGGTATCTTTTTTATTTTTATGTAGCCTTCGACTTATTCAATGGTCTACTGAAGAGAAAAGGGTACTCTACATGTTGGCTGGCCTGGGGTGACTAAAAAAAAAACTTTATGGAACCAAATATGCCAATTAATACACTTTATCCAGCAGTCATCCAGTGTCTGTCTAGTGTTTAAAGGTAGCACCACATCACATTCTCCATGTTTCCCTGGGGGTTTATCAACATATGCCTTGTTTCACCACATGCTACTTACTCACCAAGTCAGCTGGGGGGAGATCTGTAAATTGGGGGTTTCCTTCAACAATGCAGATTTGGCTCCAGCAGGCTCATCTTCTCTGCTCTTTTGAGAGTTCACACAGCTTTTTAGGATGCAGGATTTGCAATCATTTTATGTCTCTCTCAAGAGGCATGTGTTTGTATTCACATCAACCCCATGTGGAAACCTCAGACCAAATGTAAACAATTCGGCAACAAAGTGGAGAGCATAAAAAAGCATCTCTGTCTATATTTGAGAGATTATTATGAATTTTGAAGGATTTCTTATAATTGAGTGAATGTTGCTGGATATATCCTGAAAGGGATATGTTTCATAGGGGTCATAAATATAAGATGCTGATCCTCATTTCACATCTGTCCATGAAGTTCTTCAAGCTCCCTGGTGACTCAAGCTGAGCTCTCAGAGACAGGAATTTGAGGGTTGGATCTTTGGGTGGTAAAACAGCATTAAAGCTCTCTGAGTCACATTGAATTACAGTCAGAAGCAGGCCTGAGTCTTTCAGCATACTGGCGGCATATGAGGCACACTGTGAGAACGTCTGGAACGGGAGTTGTTCTCATAAAGAGAGAGTGAGTGTGAGACTCCCTCTGGTCTGTAACAATGTCTCATAATTAAGACCGTCTACTGAAGGTCAGAGTACAAAAAAATCCAAGAGAGGAAAAGTAAACTCAAGTTCTGAAGATTCACTTCTTCAGAGAGTTTTCCAAGATTGTTCAAATGTCTTCTGATGAAAGAAAGAGCTTTGTTTTACATTTTTTTGGGTCAGCTTCAAGTGTCCATTTTTACTTTTAATATGCCGATCATGTTTTTTTTTTCCCCTACAAGCTATTAGTGGAAAGTCTGGCAATGTATGTTAATATAAATATTTAAATATCATAGTCATGATCACAAAGTAAGCTTCCTTACTTTTTTCCATGGTGAACAGAAAACTGTTCTGTGGAAAACCAAAAATTATGGTGGAAAAACAAGCTCAACACGCTGCAGCTTAAGAAAACAATGCAAATAGAAAAGGAAAAAAACACAAATTAAGGAAACATCTTCATTGTTTTGACAGCACACATGTTGCAAATCCTCACAAAACAAACTTAAATAGAAAACGTGCTGCAAATAGCATGACCACAACAGAAACGAAGTGATGAACTGAAAAAAGTGATGTGATTGGCTTATTGTGCAGTGACTATTAGTCAGTGAAGTTGTAGGTGACCTGAAAGGTGTGTTTTTTGTTTATTTTAACACCCAGATTACACAATTTCTTTTTTTTTATTAATATTTGCCTAAATAAACTGACAATTAAAACACATTCGTATATAAATGAACTTAATATCCTCGACTAAATAATTTCTAGATTAATGAAAATTAATTTGCGATGCTTCAATATAAATTGCAGATAAAAATAACATTTTTAAAAAAATCACTCTTTTAGTAGGTTAATGATGGAAAGGACAACATAAAAAATGCAATCTACTAACTTAAGCTTTAGATCAAAATGTGAATGAGTTGTGAGGATTTGCAGCATGTTTTGTATTTGTGTATACATCGTGAGGACTTTTTCATGTGTGCTGTCAAATCAATTTGCACATGCTGAGTTCTCCTAGCCATTATTATAAGAAGAACTATTAGCAAAAGTATAATAACAGCAGTGACTTTTGGAGGTCTAAATTAGCAGACTACCTTAGTCTGCTAATTTAATCAATGCTGTAATGTAATTCAAATATAATCATATAGATTTATATATAGTTATATACTATATTTATATAAACTTAAGCATTCATTTAGTTGTTAAAGCGTGAAAAGAGATGAAAGACCGTTTAAAAACAGGGACCGTCATTAGCCACAGACTAGTGCAGAAATTCCATTGAAAATACTGGGGTTAAATTAAATTTCATTATTTAAATACATGGCACAGAAAAATAAAATTTAATGCAGTGCTTCTTGTACATTCTGAGACCCAGCTTATATAATGTATTAATCAGGCAGAGAGGATCGTCTGGTTTTTAAAGAAATCATATCTTAAACGCAGCGATTTTGTATGGGATGATAATTAACCGATAAACTGATTATAGTCATAACAGAAAGTAGGTAATAGCTACACGGTAAAAAAAACGATTAGTTGCCTTTATCTGCAGTTTTGTGTTTTTTTTTTATCAGCTTTGATGATGTGAAGCAGTATCAGTAATATAGGATTTTTGCCTTGCCTTTTGCCCTTTTAATTGCATAACTTGTAAATTCCATCCCCTTTAAAACAAAACCACAACAAACTTGTTTCATCACAACGTCTTCCATCCTCTACTTGTTGAAATTGTTGAATGCTGGTTTAGATGTTGCATGGCTTATCCCAATTAATAGTGATGGCCCTAATGGAGTAAAGTTTAGTCCTCGGGGATCAGAATGATGGCTAATACTTGTATCTATGTGATGTGAAAAACCCTACAACAAACTAATTGTTCTACGGTGAACCAAAACTTATTGTAAACCAAGCAAACCAAAAAGTTGGTTCTTCTCTAACATCTCTGCAAAATTCCCTTTTTGGAATCTTTTTCTTAAAGGTCCCATAAAATTAAAATATAGTTTTTTAGATGTTAGTATCAGTAGTGTTAGTTTTTAAGATATCTATTAGCTAGTCTGCTCCAAAACAGGGATCAAATTTGCCTTTAGAAGATATAAAACTGATATAAACATGTTAAGCTTGTAGTTTATTATTTCCACCTAAATGGATCTTTATTCACATCACCCCATACTACGTTTTCTCATCAAATCATAACCAATCAAATGCTCTAGAATCTGACCTGCCCTGCCCCCTATAAGACACTTCTGTTTTGCTTTTCATATGATGCTATCTCAACCATTCTCACTGGTAGAGATGTGATAAACAGAACGCTATTGGCTGTTTATTTGTTAAAGAGCCCATATTATGGATTTTTGAAAATGACCTTCCATGCAGTGTGTTACACAGCTCTAAGTAAAGTGAAATGTCCAGCTAAGGCTTAAATCTGAAAGTGCAAAGTGTTTAAAACGATTGATTCATATATAAAAGAGTCGACTCATTGTTGTTTAAATGAATCGTTATTAGAACGAGTCTTTAGCCGTTTCGGCTTGAAGTCAACGCGAAACATAATAGTTGCGCGCGCAGACCCCGGTAAAATTTGAACTGCCCGGCCCCGCCCACAGACAGGAAGGAAAAGTGGAAGACAACAAGCACTGTATTGCAGTAAGTGTTGTAGCATAACCAGCGGGACAGCAGTGACGTGTGATCTGAGTAATATCTAAGTAAATCTTTATACTGTTTGATGGCAGTATAAAGATTTAGAGAGAAGTTATTGACAGCTTTTGGTTTTCGCGTTTTGCTCTTTGTAGACGGTCCCTAAGGACCGGTCTCTCTGCCGCCTGCACACAGAGTTTAATATTATGCATCCAGCGCGTAGGCAAAGCTCATTTTTAGGAAAATAAGGTTGTAGGCGATTGTATACATTGCGACGGTTGAAAAGAGGTGCTATTTGTGTAGGAACAATGTTTCGGTCATGAGTTATTGATCCGGAAAACACGACTGCTGCTAACTTTTCTAAACTCATCGGCATTCCGGTTAAATCATGACCCGCGGACGCTGTGCTCTGAAGTGCGAGGGAAAAGCTGTGTTATTTTCCCTACCTGGAAATCTCTTTTCCCTACCTGGAGTGGTTGAGGTTTATTTTTGGTAAAATACCTGAGAATTACATCCCCAACACGGTGCTGTGTTCGCGTCATTTCTCTGAAGAGAGCTACACTAATCTACCAGCTTACGATGCGGGATTTGCTGCACGGTTGTTGTTAAAGGATGGATCAATACCCAGTTTATTTGGACCTGCGTGTTCTTCCAGTCTTGTTGACCGTAACAAGGTAAATATGGATGTAGTTGTCTGTATTGTGTTTGCTCCGTGCAGCATGTAGCGGTAGCCATTTAGCTTACTGCCGAATGTAACTATTTGTTGGCTTACAATAGTCCATGAAGTGTTAATTATTACTG
>CAIGQQ010037872.1:9436091-9530898 GCA_903798035.1 Danio albolineatus | reverse complement strand
CAGTAATAATTAACACTTCATGGACTATTGTAAGCCAACAAATAGTTTCATTCGGCAGTAAGCTAAATGGCTACCGCTACATGCTGCACGGAGCAAACACAATACAGACAACTACATCCATATTTACCTTGTTACAGTCAACACGACTGGAAGAACACGCAGGTCCAAATAAACTGGGTATTGATCCATCCTTTAACAACAACCGTGCAACAAATCCCGCGTTGTAAGAGTGTAGATTTGTGTAGCTCTCTTCAGAGAAATGACGCAAACACAGCACCATATTGGGGATGTAATTCTCAGTTATTTAACCAAAAAAAAACCTCAACCACTCCAGGTAGGGAAAAGAGGTTTCCAGGTAGGGAAAAGAACACAGCTTTTCCTTCGCACTTCAGAGCATAGCGTCTACGGGACATGATTTAACCGGAATGCCGATAAGTTCAGTAAAGTTAGCAACAGATTCACAGATTTGTGTTTTCCGGATCAAAAACTCATGACCAAAACATTGTTCCTTCACAAATAGCACCTCTTTTCAGCCGTCGCAATGTATACAATCACCTACAACCTTATTTTCCTAAAAATTAGCTTTCCTATGCGCTGTACGCATTATATTAAACTGTATGCGCAGGCGGCAGAGACCGATCCTTAGGGACCGTCTACAAAGAGCAAAACGTGAAAACCAATACTACAAAAGCTCCCATTCATTCATTCATTCATTCATTTTCTTCTCCGGGGTCGCCACAGCGGAACCGCCAACTTATCCAGCATTTGTTTTACGCAGCGGATGCCCTTCCAGCCACAACCCATCTCCGGGAAACATCCATACATTCGCACACATACACTACGGACAATTTAGCTTACCCAATTCACCTGTACCACATATCTGTGGGGGAAACCGGAGCACCCGGAGGAAACCCACACAACCACAGGGAGAACATGCAAACTCCACACAGAAATGCCAACTGGCCCGGCCGGGGATCGAACCAGCGACCTTCTTGCTGTGAGGCGAACGTGCTAACCACTAGGCCACTGTGGCGCCACAAAGGCTCTCATACTTCTCTCTAAATCTTTATACTGCCATCAAACTCAGATCACACGACACTGCTGTCCCGCTAGTTATACTACAATACTTATTGCGATACAGTGCTTGTTGTCATGTCTGTGGGCAGGGCCGGGGAGTTCAATTTTCCCGGGGTCTGCGCACGCAACTAGTGGGCGGGGCTTATGTTTCACGTTGACGTCAAGCCGAAACGGCTAAAGACTCGTTCTAATAACGATTCATTTAAACAACGAGTCGACTCTTTTATAGATGAATCAATCGGTTTAAACACTGTACACTTTCAGATTTAAGCCTTAGCTGGACATTTCACTTTACTTAGAGCTGTGTAACACACTGCATGGAAGGTCATTTTCAAAAATCCATAATATGGGCTCTTTAAATGAATTTTTTTTTTTTCATTTTCATTATGCTGCAAACATTGCACATAGGTCTTGGAATACATTGAAGTACATTGCCATTTAACATATTGCATTATCATTTTGTGTTTTACATTCCCAATTGAATTTTGCTACAAACATCCCACTGTGTTATGCTGAAAATGTAATCCTGCGTTTCCTAAACGTGAATGTAAATGCATTTAGGACAGATAACATTTAAATGATCATTTTGCTACAGTTTCTGCTTGTACTTTATACACATCAAATTCAGTTTGTGAATTGCATTTTCAATTTAATTTTGCTACTTATAAAGCATTAAAATGTGGATATGATTTACATATTAAACCGGTGTTTGAAATGAGAAATTCAAATGATATAATTGAATTTTCATTTCCATTCTGCACCAAACATTGCACATATGACTTGAAAAAATGCAAATAGAAATACAGAAATACATTGCCATTTAACATATTGCATTTCGAAATGATTTATGCTACTCATATGCTTCCATAGTTTAGTGACCAACACTGACATGCTTGTGTTTTAAGAGATTGTATACTCGGCCGGTACAATACTCAGGATGTTATAGGAATCAGAATGCACGAGAATAATAAACAATAACGAATCAAAGAGAATATTCAATCACAGTCTAAAGTAATATTAAAAGGAAACAAAATAAGCTTATCAGTGTTTTATAATTGGAGTCAGATAAAACGAGGATGAACGTATTAATATTCTAAACCACCTCATACTTAAATCGTCAGTATGAGTCAGATATGAGTTAAACTTGAAGTAAATCAACATTGTGCACTGGAAAGACAGAACAGGCAGGGAACATTCATCCACCAGCAGACACCGCCTTTGGACTAACTGGCGGGACCTTACATGTTCATGAATTCATTTTCTTTTTTTGGCTTGGTCCCTTTATTAATCTGGGGTCACCACAGCAGAATGAACCACCAACTTATCCAGCATATGTTTTATGCAGCGGATGCTCTTCCAGCTGCAACCCATCTCTGGGAAACATCCACACTCACACTCATTCAAGGACGTACACTACAGACAATTTAGCCTACTCAATTCACCTTTACCACATGTCTTTGGACTTGTGGGAAAACTGGAGCACCCGGAGGAATGTTCATGAATCGATGAGATTTTAAGTTGCCGTTTAAAAATTACAAGAGATCCTGCAGTCGGTTTGGGATTGAGGAGTTTCCACCAGCAAGGAACAGATGTAGAAAAAGTTCTGGAAAGTGATATTTGATAAGTGATTAGTGATTGAGGCAGTGCTCACTTCTTGTTTTTCTAAGCTAAAATGTTTTTTGTGTAAATCGCCTCTAAAAGTTTAAATGCAAAAGCTTCTAAGTTCACCTTTATTGCGCTTCCGGAAGAGGAAATGTGTTTGTGTCTGGGGACTGACTCGGTCTGGTGACAGAAGCTGATCTAAACGGCTGATATTTGCTCAGGAGGTCCTGAGGGAGGTTGAGCTTCTGTTCCCTCCGTAAGGTCAGCTGGAGACCTTTTTGCCCACTTCCATCAGTGACTGTTTCCTTCCTTTGTCCTTCTTCACGCACTCTTAGTAAGTCTGTATCCAGTATCAAAAAGTTGAAGGAAGCTCATTTGTTAGTTGGAGATGAGAGTTCTTGACATTTCCTGCGCTTGGACAAACACCACTGGCTCAGACGCTCAGAGTTTATTTGCAGAATAAACACTAATATGTGGGTCATAACTGCCTGTTGGGACTGTTCATCAAGTTGATGAGTTGTGCTTGGAGAAAAGCTGAAGAACTATCAGATTATTCCCACAAGGAGTTGTAGGACTGATGATAAGAGCAAATACATCTCTTGCTTACACCATTTAAAAACACCAGGAGAGATATACTAAACATCATGGGCCAGAATAATCCCTCTTTTCCAGTAAAAAAAATAAAATAAAAACTACCGTCCTATTTAGCATACTACTATTTACCATAAGTAAAACATTAACACTGAAAGGCAGTGATTAACAGGGTTTAAATGAATCGTGAAAGGGGATTCACAATAGTCCATTAATGGTATATAACATAATGCACAAAACAATAATACAAATTTCTTAAAGGCACAAAATGTGAGTTTTTATTAAAATCTCCAAAACCCAGTAGAAGTGTTGTATTTCTGCTGATTTACATACTCACAATATTGCAAATGTTTCAAAGTATGTCCAAATCCAGAGACTAGATTTAGAGGCTAGAACTAGTGACGCAGACTGTTTCCTGTGTCACCATGCTAATGATGTCATATACCTGTTTCCTTAGTTTTATATAAAACAAGGAAACTCTAAAGATGCTTAAACATGTTTTTTTTTATATATATTAATCACACAGTATAATTTTTAGTTTGATAAAACAGCACTGCTGCTTCTCCACATGATTATGATCAGAACCAGAAGCAGTCAACTCTGCTGTTTTCCTGCCACGCTCGTCTTTTATCAGCAATTAAGCATCGCCGATGTCTTTCAGCCTTACTCACTCTGCTGTGAACACGACTACTGCAGGAGTCTCATAAGATGTACTGAAGACAACAACATCCATGATTCCACACTTGTTTGTTGTGAATACATGCCCTCTAGTGGTGAAAATTACAGAATGTACCTTTAATCCATTTTTGGACCTAGTTAATTAATCATGGGGTCAATGATTTGAATTTGAATAAATGAGCTTTCTATAAATGTATGCTTTTGGGGATAGGACAATATTTGGCAGAGATATTACTATTCTAGTGTCCAGAATTAGAGGGCTTAAAAAAATCTAAATATTCATTAGTTCACCCACAGGCATAGTTCACCCAAAAAATTTTATTTACTCACCCTCAAGTGTAATGTAATGTAATGTGTATTTATATAGCGCATTTATTGTGTATGGCCATACACCCAAAGCGCTTTACAATCATGAGGGGGATCTCTCCACACCACCACCAGTGTGCAGCATCCACTTGGATGATGCGACGGCAGTCACAGGACAACGGTGCCAGTGCACTCAAGCACACCAGCTATTGGTGTAGTGGAGAGACAGTGATAGAGCAAGTTCAGTGGATGGGGATGATTGAAAGGCCATGATCGTTAGGGCCAATTGAGGGAATTTAAGAGAAGTGCCATGGGATTTTTAATGACCACAGAGAGTCAGGACCTCTGTTTAACGTCTCATCCGAAAAACAGCGCCCACTGACAGTATTGTGTCCTCTTCACTTTTACTGGGGCATTAGGACTCACACAAACCCCTGGTTGAGCACCACCTGCTGGCCTCACTAACTCCTCGTCCAACAGCAACCTAGTTTTCCCATGTGGTCTCCCATCCAGGTACTGACCAGGCTCAGCCCTGCTTAGCTTCAGTGAGTAGCCCGTCTTGGGCTGCAGGGTGATATGGCTGTGGCTAAGCGGCTGCAAAGCTTTGAGTTTCTTCTGTTGGATACTGAATAATTGACTTTCCTGGTAGAAAAACTACTGTTGAAGTCTATACTATACTAAAATATACTGTTGAAGAGGTTACTGGATTAAGCTTTCTTCATAATATATTATTTTGTGTTCAACAGTAGAAACTCAAACTGGTTTGAAACAAGTGAATGATGACAAACTTGTCAGTTTCCAGTTTCCTTAACTTTCCCTTTAAGTTCTTGTCAACGCGTATTACTAATCAAAAATTATGTCTTGATATATTTATGATAGGAAATTTACTAAACAGAACACAACCTTAATTATTAATCTAATGACATTGTTTGAAATAATAATTTTGACTATAATGTATTGTTGGCTACTCTTATAAATAAACCCATGCGACTTAAGACTTAAGGTTTTGTGGTCCAGGGTGACACAAATAGCAGTGAGACCTTCTCAAACTCCGTCAAGCAGGCAACAAACCAAGGGGCAAGTTCTTGTGATTTATATTTTTAAACCGCACTTCTCACATATGTCAGATGAGATCTGTTTCCTATTCCTCTATATTTCTTGGAAAATAGCTCACGCTAAACTACAACATAATTAATTGTGACACAATCTGTGACACTAACCAATGTGAAACAGCTCCTTAATAGGACATGAAGTACACTTCCCTAACGTGCAAGAATATGATCACACAAGCGTCATTTTCATGGTATCAAAATAGGTTTTATTTCACAGAATCGAACGTTGTCAAAACTTTATAAATTTTGCATATAAATGTTTTAAAATTAGGAGCTTAAATTACGCTGACATAAAAAAGTGACATTCACAGAGTGGGTTTATTCCAGGGCAGTCAAAGTCTGTCCTCTCTCCATTTAACAACACATCGCTTTGAGACAGTCATATTCACACTCCAAAGGAAAACGATGGATGAAGTTTAAGGGATAGCTCACCCAAAAAATTAAGTTTTCTCATCATTTCCTCACATTTAAGCAGTTCTAAATGAAAAGGTTTTATGAATTTCTTTTTTCTGTTGAACACAAAAGATATTCTGAAGAATGCTGAAAAATAAAGCAGCCGCTGCAATCCATAGTCAACAACAACAACAACAACAACAAAATATTATGGAACTCAATGGCTGTTTTTTTCCAACATTCTTCAGTATGTCTTCATTTGTGTTCAACAGAAGAAAGAAACACAATTAGGAGCATACGTAATCGACAGAATTCTCATTTTTGGGTGTACTGTCCCTTTAAAGGGGAAAATGGGAAAAGCAACTGTATGTAGCATCAACAAGTGGACTAACTGTATTAAATCAGTGCTCGTCTCTCTTTAATCAGTAAGTATGCAAAAGATGGAAAATCAACATGCCGTGTGACAGATTCACACAGACAACATGAACTTACACCTGACTCAGATATCAGTCAAGTTTATATTTTCTGTACTAAAGAAAGAAAACAAAAGCAGGCCATTCAAGTTAACGCACAGGTCTCTTTTCCTGAGATAGTACTAACAGACATTATTCAAAATGATTTAATGCAATGCATTGCTATTATTGGCATATGAATGCAACTCACTGTATGCAGAGTTGACACCTTCCAAGGAAAGCTAAACCACGTCGAGTCATTAAACTCACAAAGATCACTGGCTTCCCCTAGTGGTGACACTTTTCAGGATAAACATTCACTCCTCAAAATGCTAAATGTTTGACAGTGCCTAATAATACAGCAGCCCTTATTGTCACTGAATTCCCTTTGAAATAAACTCATTCCAGTAATGACCAAATGAACAAGCTCAACTAAAGTCAGAAAGGCATTTGTTAGTTACTTTACTATATATACGACCATCCGAAAGCCATCCAATCTCATTGCTTTTCAAAGCCCTGGAAATCAAATCTTCTGAAATTCTATGAACCCCTGCTCAATATGAACTTGACATCATCCACAGGGCCGCCACAACTGAACACGCTACACAACACTACACCAAAACCCACTATTTCTGACATTACATGAAATTTAATTCACAACAAAAGTATTCAGGCGTCAATGATGTCGAAAAACTCTTCATCTTGAAGACCAGCAAAAATCAAGCAAGGGATGATTTTAAAATGAGATCATTCTTACAAACATATAATAATAATCAGAATTAATAACATCTAAAAGCCACTGATCTTTGCAGTCGCGGCTCAACTAAATTAAGATTTTACTGCTAATGACGTTAGTCGTGATGGAAATGAAGTCATTTGCCAAAGGACTAGTCACCTACATTTAATCTTGTCATTGCTTTCCTTATCCTCGTGTCATTCCAGACTGGATTGTTTTTTTTGTTTGTTTCCAAAAAAGTTTAATCAGATTTTTTTGTCCATTCAATTAAAGCCAAAGTGGTCCAAGCAAAGTACAACACTGGAGACTGTTGGCTTACACTGTATAGACAAAAAAATATACTGAAAAACGCAGTTTATCTTTTCATGTTCCACAAAAGAAAGCATCACTGACTTTGAAACAACATGAGGATGAATAAATGATGACTGTATAAGTGTGTAGTGAAACATCCCTTCAATAACATATGGAAAAAAGGAGATGACAGTTTGGCTACAAAAGGAGTTTGATCATATGGTAGATAAGGGGATAGTTCACCCAAAACTGAAAGCTCATGCAAACTGGTTTGAGTGTCTTTCCTCTGTTTTAAGAAAAAAAGCAGTAGACACTCAGAGCCGTTGATGTCCGTAGTATTTGTTTTTCCTACTATGGAATGTTAACGGTTACAGAACTTCAGCTTTCTTCAAAATAGATTCGTTTGTGTTCAACAGAAGAAAGAAAATCACTGGTTTTGAACTATTTTCAGTTCTGTGTGAACTATCCCTTTAAACCACTGCCTTTGATCTCAATTAGTGTGATGCCTTATAATTCCAGTTTCAGAAAAGACAACACAAAAAGATAAACCTCCAAATGTTCACATACTTCACGCAGACGCATCTGCAGCTGACAAATAATTAGCATGGATGTCTAAAAGAGAAGAGAAAGCAGAGCAAAAAAAAGGGGGAAAGCATGCAGATGTGAAACAGGAACTTTTTAGATTTGAATCTGGCGATAACCAGTAGCACAATTGCTGGACGTTACCATTGAGTCCACAAATGACTGCTGGAAAACCACAGGCTCTGTATGTCAGTCTCCTCAGCGAGCCAAGCACCCAACACCACTGCAGCAAAAGACAGAAAATATCCAAGTCGGCATGCCTCACGAGCACCCCTGCCCCGAAACAAGAGACAGAGAATGAGAGAGAGAGAGAGAGAGAGAGAGAGAGAGAGAGAGAGAGAGAGAGAGAGAGAGAGAGAGAGAGAGAGGAGGAAGGGGGTGGACAGATCTCAGGCCCTTCAGTGGCCTTCTGAGGCTTTGGGCTTGGATGCCTTCTTAAGACTCTCTCTCATGCTCAAGGACTCCAGCTGCTCGGATTCTCCTGCGGCCGGACGGGAGGCACTGCTGTCTACGAACATGTTTGGGATGTCCTGGCCGAAGTAGATCTTGCTGTTGGCGGCTATGGCCTGGTACTTCATCAGCTCCAGATACTCTGGTGTGAGCTTGAGCTGTGGAGGAGGGAGACAGAAGTGTCTGATGAATGATCTGAGCTCATCCTGTGTGGAATGTGTGAATGTGGACGCAGAGCGGACGCTACAGACTCCTAGAGAAGCTTTCGTAATCAAGTTAAGCTTGAAAGATGTTTGAGCTTTGTGCAAGCTGAAAATAAGTGTAAAAGTGACAAGATATAGACACAAGATGTACTACAGTGTGTGCTTTTATTGATTTTCTTTGTTTTTAATCGAATCATCGGAATAAACTGGTGTGCGTAATTTAGAAACGGTGAGCAAACCAGCTGCTAAGTGTCCGATTTAAACCTGTATGTTAAATAGAGTTATAACACAGCTGTCTGGAGTACTCAATTCTGATTGGTCAGTCGGGACATTGCACGGTATGTTATTCCGAGTTAACAACCGCTAAATAATACAGGTTGATGTGGGAGCTTTGAATAATCTTAACCATCAGTGAATATGTTCACATCCATATACTTGTATCCACATTCCTTTGGATCTGCTTGTTTGCAATGCTGTGGTTAACCACTGTTTGGCGCCATCTTGTGAATGAATAATGCGTAGTTATACGTTACCGGTAATGTGTGAAATCTGGCATTCTATAGAATGCCTAGGAAATGTACAGAATGCCTAAAATCGAATGTCAAAGTGTGAAAAGACTGCTACTTTACAAATTGCCTGGGCATTCTATAAAATGCAGAGTCGCCGTTTTTCCTGGTGGCGCTGTTTGATGATGTCAATGCTTGGGTCAATGTTCAAAACACATGAGTATTGAACATTATTGCTCTTCTGACACTTTGCCTAAATGATACCTGTCACTCTATATAATGCATAGAAATTGTATAGAATGCCTAGGAAACGTATGCAAAATCTGTATTTCATTCTCTGCCTAAAACCATCAGGCATCCTATAAAATAACAGGATTTCACACATTGCCAGTAACATCTGCTTTATTCAGTTTCGTTTCTGTCAGCTTTTGTGTGTTTGACTGTTTGGCAACATCTTGTGACTGAATAATGAGCGAGGTAGTGCATACTCTTTCAGCTGTTTTTGTTTCTTTTAGCTTTGTGTTTAATTAAAGTCTAATTTGTATGTTTTGTGGCAAGCATCCATGTGATAAGCAGAATAAAATACACCCAGGAGGGTTGTTTTTGCAAAATAAAGCCCTTCAGTCTTACACAACAGCTGCTGATAAGCTTGTCAGGCTTTATTCTGCAATAACCTCCAGGATGTACTTTATCCCTAACGTAACGCACCTAACATATGAAAACATCTTTAAAACTAAAACAAACACGTCATGAACTTCATGAAAATAGACTTTTCAATAAAGTATAACTGTATTTTCCATAATAAGAAAACTTTGCGTGGATCATAATTTTCCATTTTATAAACAAAAATCATATTTTGTATTTGAAAGAGAATTTTATAAAGCAATAACAAAGCATGTAAAACATGCAGCAGACACACACATTTGAACTCATTTCCAAAGAGATGTGGTGTCTGTGCATCACATTTTTCAGACAATGCTAAATTTCAGCTTTAAATAAGTATTAAAATGCTTGATAGTTACATTTAATGTGGTTTATAGTAAATTCCACTATAATTTCTGTATGTTTTATAAGCGACCCTGGACCACATCATAAGTGTTCATTTTTTAAAATTGAGATTTTTTACATCATATTTGGCTGAGACACAATTAAAAATCTTGAATCAGTGTTAAAAACAAAATAAATATTGAGAAATTCACATTTAAAATTGTCCAAATTGAATTTTTAGTCATGTATATCACTAATCAAAAATTTACACGATTACAATTGGACATTTTTACAAAATATCTTTACAAAACATAATCTTTACCTAATATTAGAATGATTAGAATAAAAAAATGTATTTGTGGCTATTGCCAAATATACAATCATGCAGCTTTCATTTTGTGGTACATTTTGACAAACAAGTATAGTTTCAATTCCATTTTATTATCGGGAATAAAGTTTAACTTCTAAGCAAGTTCTATTCTGGAGTGAGAGGAAGTAAAATGATGTTTATAATTTCTGAGCTACTGCTAACCTATTTTACATAACTTCTTAAAATGTGAATACAAAAACAAGAATCATCTGTGTCCATTTATTATCCCAACTTTGACTTGGAGAGATTTAAAATCAGGTGCAGCATCTTTTCTAGAAAATGTTAACAGCTTTTAAACATAAACATGTACTGTTTTACATTTAGCCCCATGAGTTGTAATAAAACACGAACACACAAAGAGAGCAACAACAGAAAACGTGAAAATGTTCAATTGTAGTGGTTGTTTATTTACCGTGTTGGCTTCAGCAAATTTTGCAGCAGTGTAATACTCAGCATCTGCTCTTGCCTTCTCTCTTGCCAGGAAAGCAGCATCTTTTAAAAGGAAATAAACAAGTCTGATAAGTATGGAGCCAGCGCAGTGTCAAAAATAATACTTTAAAATAATACTGTAGTAATAATACTACAAAATAAAATTGAAATGTGCACAGCAAATACACATTTACAAAATCCAACTTGTAAATTCAAAACACAATTCATGAATCCAAACAGCATAATGATTTCCCTAATGCACACCAATGCATCTTACCTAAATACATTTGTAATATTTACCCAAATAAGTATACACCAAGTTCCTGAACCGATTTCTATCACACATTTATGATTGGTGTTATGCATTTGTGAATCATTGAATCTGCATTTGAAAATAGTCACGCATACACGGAGTGCTATGAATTTGCACGCTTGAGACCTTCCTGGCAGGATAAGATTTGTAAACATCTTTTTTTGGATGATATTTTGATTAGCCAATCACACATGAGCTTTTAATCCACCAATAAAACTCTCCTTACTGAACAGACTGAAAAAGCTCCTCTCAGATTGAACAGTGTTTGTACAGCAAGTTGAACAATAATTTTATTATTATATACAACTGGAATCATTTTACTTGTATAGGATATATAAGCCAGGTTTTGAAACTCTTCAACGCCCAACTGGACAAACTGAATTCTGTTAAAATATGTAATTAATCTGCAAAACATGGAAGATGTTTGTTGTATGTGTGCTCTGTGCATTTCGAGCATGCAGCTGTAACCCCATTGGCTTGTTTCAGATGACCCTCAGGATGAGCAAAAGAACCAAATAACAAAAGCTCATCTGTTATCCTGTTTTCAACTCAAAACGGAAAATAAAAATAAACAAAAACTCATATGAAATAATGAGCATTAAAACTGCATTGATTAACATTGTTAATGTTTGGTCGATTTCAGCTTGATTTCATTTTTAATACCAACAACTACATTTTGATATTAACAAACCATTTATACAAATAAAACTGAAACTGTTGATATGACTGAATTGTTGATATCAAAAATAAAAATGAGCTGAAATATCCTTTTTTTCCCTTCATTTTTTATTTCGGAACAATCCAGTTGTTGATATCTGAAGTCGTGTTTTTAATAGTCAATAGTTAACTTTGGTTACCAATCAACTTGCATTGTTGATATCAAAATTTCACCTCTGAATTTATGAGCTGCACATTGAATTTTCCAATTTGTCTTTGTAAACATGACTTGTACTGTGCATGAATTGTAAGTATATATATATATATATAAGGATGTGAAAATGCAAAGTTGACAAACTAGACCTTCAATTTCTGAGATCTTTTTCTCCGTTTCTTTCTCCATCACTTTTTGTTGGAACTGAATCTCTGCCACCTGAGCCACTTTCTGAGCCTCTGAAACAAGAGCAACGCACAAGATGAATGAAGACAGAACCCTGACACTTGACATGATCCGCAGTATATTTGGATGCCTGAACTCACCTATGATGGCCTTCTTTCTTTCGGTTTCTGCCTCCTTTTCCACCACTTTCTGTGTCTGAACAGTGATGAGCAGCCTGGTCTTCTCTGCTTCCCTTCAGATGATGAAAGAGAGGACAAATTTGATTAAAATGACCGACAGATGCATCCGAGAATAGCTTAGAAATATGTCTGGAGTTCAGTAACATTTTGTTCTAAAAGTAATCTTACAAAAGTTCCAAATAATATCACTGAATATTGTTAAAAATGTATATTTTAAATAAAAGCTGACTGTTAGAACCTTCTGTCCACACGAAAAAGTTTATATTTCTACAAAAGTGTATATTTAAATGAAAAATATTTAACATTTTCAACATTGATAATATTAATAATGTTTATTATTATTTATGCAAATAATAATAATAAATGTTTAATAATGATAATATTAGAGGTTTTTTTATTAGAATTATTTTTTGGG
Organism: Danio albolineatus; assembly: GCA_903798035.1. Taxonomy (NCBI): domain Eukaryota; kingdom Metazoa; phylum Chordata; class Actinopteri; order Cypriniformes; family Danionidae; genus Danio; species Danio albolineatus. The sequence continues at coordinate 9,518,169 of CAIGQQ010037872.1, read as the reverse complement.
GGGATTGTGTGGCAAAACAAAACAAATAGCTGCTGAAAAAAATTCTAAACTGCTAACCAAATTTATTTTAAATTGCAACAATATTTCATAATATTGTTTAATCTATATTTTTGACGAGCAAAAAGAAACATTTTATTGACAAAGACTTCTCAGGTATAGTATACATTAAATATTAATATATATTAATCTATATAATGTGTATGTGATGCAATATATTTTAATGGATATTACATGTGTGATAAAAAAAGTAAGAGTCTTAAATGTGTAATATGGGCAGAACAATACATTAACTCACATGAGCTCATAGTTTCTTCTAATTGCCTCTGGAATTTTAGGTTTGGTGACTCGCACGGCCTGCAAAAATGAGTATTGAGTAAAATGAGAAAATGAGTACACGGCATGCCACATGAGTATAATTCTGTTTAAATCAAAACTGTAACCCTATATAAAAAAAAAATCTTAAAAAAGATACCTGAATGGTGAGACCAGGAGCCATACAATTCAAGTCCTTCTGCAGTGCTGTCTTTAAGTTCTCATCAATTATGTCTGTCACAAAACAAACAAGACAAATGCCAGTCCATGACAAATGTTCATCAAGTGAAAAGGCGCCAAATATGAAACCATTGTCACAACAGAAACAGGGCTCACATAAACAACAGAAAGTTCAGTATACTTAGCAGAATAAACTGTTTGACTTATCAGTGACTTACCGAACAGCTCAATGTAGACTTCCTGTAGTGTGTGCACACTGCAGAACTGGTTTAACTCATGGTGAATTTTGTTGAAGATTAGCGTCTTATCATAATCTGCAGTGTAATTCCTGACTATATCCACCACTGTGAGGGAAGAGGACAAGAGTAAGATCTCATTTAGGCCTTGTTTTTCATCTGGTGTGGCCAGTTGAAATGTTTTTATTACACTTTCAGTGCTGAGTAATATTAAGAAATATTACAGTTTATGGTAAGAGTGGGAATGTAAGGAAATCAATAGGATGTAAATGACAACTACAATTCTGATTATAATCCATCTGTTTTGTACAACACTGCAACATTATAGGTACAGAAAGATACAGATATTTACCCATCAATTTGGGTAAATATCTTTGGTTTGTAGGCAAATAATAGGCGTTTTGTGGCTGTTTGAATGCATCAACCACATGAGTGTTTACACTGTGAAAATAATCCAATCTAATGCATTTTGACTACCTCTGGAAGTAGTCAAAAGTAGACCTCAAATTGGTTTAGACTCAAATTAGTTTAAACCTTTATTTACTGTCATCTGCTTGCGATTGGACTGATGAAAGTACATCTTAACAGTATGTGTAAACAGAGCCTTCTACAGACAAAAGCCAGCTGTCGTTTTCATCTAAAGATGCAAATTAAACGCATGCCTTTTTTCTTATATACTGTTATAAATTACTTGCACCTCAGAAGACGAAGATAAATAATGACAAGAATGTAATAGAATGAGGCACGAAACTGCTCTTTGGGGGTGTAACCACTCAAGTGCAGATATCTAAAAATTCTTAAATCAAGAAGCATTTAAGCAAAACATATTGTTTTAAGAAATAATATGCCAAAATTAAGCAAAGTTTTCCTTAAAATAAGCAAAATAATCTGCCAATGGGGCAAGCAAAATAATCTTGTTTTTCCCTTTGACATAAGATTATTTTGCTTACAACATAAAACAGAAAACTTTTTTTTTTGCAGTGTACTGAACCACTTTGATGACGGACTTTGGTAAGGGATGTTAAAATAACCAAAACAACATTTCTGCTGGTTTGTCCATTAACGCCATCCCATCCTGCCCATTTTTTTGTTATCACATAAACTGTTAGGCATGCTGAAATGTATTCAGTAAATGTGTTTATGTGCAATTTTTCCTATTGAACAAAATGTTTCTCCTACTCAGATGTGCACATACATTTTTAGTGCACTTAAAAATTGTGTGCACATCTTTCTGTTTTCATTAGGCATTTTTTATGCGATATTCCAAAACGTGCATAAAAATTGTGAAAATGAAAAACACAGCTAGTTATACAGGTTTGGGGAAAAAAGGATTGAAGGTGGAAAAATAAATAAAGACAGACCATTCATTGTTGTGTAAACGCTCTCGTTAAGACTCTTACCTGCGGTTGGAACCAGCATGTTGACCACTTCAATTCTATCAAAATAGATCATTACACCCCCACTGTGGAAGAGACAACAGAGAAACTATAGAAAATATCCTATTCAAAATTATGACATTACTTTTCCATTTTACACAGTTGTTTTAAGACATATTAAATTAAATAATGACAGAAAAGTTTACCTGGTTCCACAAGGCACATTTTTTATTTCATCTGTTTGCAGAGTTGTCTATAAAACATGAAGGGGAAAAAAAAAAAAGATTAGCATCTTCTACAAAGTTCTAGCTCATTTCCTATAGTCTACATTTCTAATAACTCTGGTATTTACACCTAAAACTGTAATATTCAGTCATTATTTCCTCATCCCTCACAAACCAGTGTAAGATATTTTCTACTGTTGATCACAAAAGAATATATTTTGAAAAATGTTAGAAATCTGTAGCCATCCATGGTATTATGGATTCAAACTTCTTATAATTTACTCAGGATTAACAATTAATAATGTGTATTATACATACACTGATGTTTCACACTGTAAATTCCTAAATCCTGGGATAAGATCAATGATTTGCATATTTGTAGTGTCAGTGTCATTGACTGCATAATTGAAGCACACGACCGTTTTACATCCTCCCATCCTTTTACATTTACATCCTCATTATATGCGGACAACTCCTATCAGTTACTTCCTGAATTAACTTTTCAAAAAATAAAGGGAATAATGGTTTCTTCTTGACTCAAGCTGTGAATTTCCATCACAAATTGACATCTCTCCCTACAAACGCAAAACTATGCAACACAGATTGCTTTTGTGACTTTCCAAAGCATGTGAATATGAGTCACGTGATAGGATGTTGGTCACTGTGCATTTAGCTGTAATATTTAACACTACATCATTTCATAAACTCATTTTAGCACCACAATGAGGGGGTTGACAGTGAAAAAGCAGAACTAACTCAGCTCAGAAGCACTGCTATACCAAATAACAAGTGTAAAATCGTCTTTTACCATTTACAGTAAGGTGTTAAGCATGATGTGAAAAGCTCTTATAAACATTATTGGCTGTGTTAAAATGTGTTGCTTTGGATAAAAACATCTGCTAAAGGCAAAATATTGGATAACCGTATCAATGAATGAAGAATAATTTATTGACAATTTACAGCTTTAAAAAAACAACAACAATTAATTTTTAATTAGACCGACTTATAAATAAATAAATGACAGTCATACCTGCACTGATCTATATGAAGTGATGAAAGGCAGCATTATATGGTAACCTGGGCCATTTGGAGAGGTCAACAAAGCTCCTCCTCTGTTTAAAAAAAAAAAAAAAAAACATTATAGATATTGCACCAATGTTATCTTCATATGATCAGTATTGTCAAAAAAATCGTTAATATAAAGATAAGTCACCCAAAAATGAAAATTCTGTCATCATTAACTCATCCTCATGTCATTTAAACCCTGCATAACTTTGTTTTCTCCTGAACCCAAAAGAAGTTATTTTGAAGATTGCTGCAAACTACTGACCTCCATTATATGATTGTGTACACACACACACACGCACATAAACTAGGGCTATACAATATATCTTTTCAGCATTGATAACGCAATTTGCACATTCACAATAGTCACATTGCAGGATCTGCAACGTTGAGGGTGGATTATAAAGTTTAGAATTACATATATTATATTGGGACTATAGAGCCATACTTCAAAATACATTAAATTTAAAACCATAATAGAGTAAAAGTTTATCATTTGCACGTTTTACGCTCTAAGAGAGTTTAAATCATTCAGACAAGCAATTTTACCATTTGTAACTTTAACAGAAAATAATCTTAATGAACTATTTAAACAGTAAAGTCATTGCAGTGTTGCTTTATTTTTTGTACCTGAATGAGATTTGACTGTACCCTGGAAACCATAAAGCACAGTTTACTTCACTTTTATATTTGTTCTATCACATTTAGCTATTCTTGTAGTTTATTACATTTCATGCATGATTTGTTTCTCTACAAAAGCATGCCAGTCAATCAAATTTTAATCAATTGCTTCCAAATACAGCTATTTAATTCATCTGGTGAAACTGTATTTGTCACAATATATATTTCAGATATACAAAATGTTGCAATGTGAGATTTTTCCAATATAGTGTAGCCCTAACATATACTGAGAACTCTCTATAGGCTTAAAGTACTTTATACTTTACAAAATGCTTTTTATATAGCCTTAGACTACTCCTATCCCTGACAGGAAACCTATGGCAAATTATACAATGTCTAAGGATTATGAAGAATTTTGAATTACTAGGGAATGTCTTCGTAAACCATCTTTCCCATGACATCTTACAATTTTGTCTCTTCATAAACCACACAAACAAGCACACACGTATGCACACTAAACACACATACAAAAACATGTGAAAATATTTTATGTTCGAGGGAAAAAATAATGTAATCTGAATGGGTTTTGAAACAATGTGATGTTTATTAATACGAGTGAATGACAGAACGTTCATTTTTAGGTAAGCTGTCATTTCAGTGAAAGACACGCAATATTGACTTAAGCCTTTTATGGGTGTTTTACAAATTATTAACATCAGCAGAAAAAACTCAGTGCATCTGCAATCCAACTTCCTTAAACTCACCTGTAATACACAGCTAAATGTCCTTCCTCAATCTTGTGTATGGAAGAATGAAGCAGAATGGCCATCAGACCGGCCATTGCAGCAACAACTGCCCCAACATGTGCCATTATCCCTCAGCCTGCACTCACCTGCCCAGAGACAAAGGGGAATGCTGAGCTGATCCTCTGGATAAACAATCAATTTAGGTGACAAAAGATCAGCTTATAACACAAGCTTGTGCCCTGATTGCAAACATATAATCAGATCAGCCTGTGCAGCATAACCTCCATCCACACACACAAATAAATAATCTCTAGGCAAACCGAGATAACAGGTTTTCAAAGTCCATCAGACCCACCCACAGCCCCCACACGCGGAAGTTGGGCTTCAAAATGCAAATGCACAATACAAATATATACAAATAACTGCATTATTATGGCCGCAGGGTGCATGCATTAGTGAGAGCTACACGAGACACACACTGCTATTTTAGGGAAACGAAAGGCTGTCAGCGAGCGGGCAGTTTGGCTGTGCTTTAACACCCAAGTGGGCCGCCTACATAGGTAGCAAGTGCAGCTTTTTTATTTTGAGGCGCCTATTAAGCTATCTTGGTAGCCTATTGAGGCACAGCCTGCCCATTCCCTGTCCTGTCTATACAGGCTAGCCCTTACTTCCTCAAAATGAAATCATGACTGGCCCGTATTACTGTACGTTACGCTGCACAATCTGACATGAATGAGATTAATCTGTAAGGAGACTGGTGCAGTAATCTAGTCATGTAATCTACACATTGTAGACGCCACAGCACCACGCACACATGACTCAATTCACGCTAACCAACGCCCGCGGCTGGCTAACTAAGCTAATTATATATAATGCAAAGCAAACCTTGTGGCAAAACGAGCGTCTGTCAAGTTAACGACATATATGAGGGGCTAGCAGTAGCCGCAGGAAGCATTTACAGACCATTCGTTCAGTTGACGGACAACGCCGTCCCTTCACTTTTGCTAGACATTACTTTTTTACTCACGACGCTGTGTCCAACATTGTAGGTTGGAAGGTTCTTCCCACTGAAACGCTTTGTGAATCCGAAACCGATTCCCTTTCAAAATGTGCCTCAAACAACCTTTCAAAATAAAAGTCTTCATCTGGGATAAAGCGGAAAAAACAAAAATTAATAATGATGATATTGATAATGATGGTGATTATAATAATAATAATAATAATAATAATTAATAATATTAAAGTAGAAGTGGTAGTGGTAGTACTTGTAGTACTAGTAATACTGAAATGGCTGTTAGTTTTGTTTATTATTTAAAAACATCAAAAGGTTATTACAATATTTATTATATAAATTATATGGGTATTTTTAACCACAGTCGGTAAAAATAATCAGTAACAACTTTAATAGTGAAAGCCTGAATCTGTAAAATCTGTAGTCAAGGCATACAATATGATTTATATTGTATTTCGTTTATCTTTATAATCGTGAAATATATAATATATACGTATTTTAATAATAATAATAATAATAATAATAATAATAATAATAATAATGTGTTAAAAGCTGTGGTTAAAAGTCTCTATGTGTTGGTTGCTAAGGAAACGGATGCACGCACAGATGGTGCGCTGAAATGGATGTGCTGCGAAACTTCGAAGTTCAGTGAGTTACAATTCATTGATTAAAAAAAGTGGATAATTTTATATTAATTTACCTAACGTTAACTGTTAATTAATTTGTAGCCTGTAAAGTTATCAAGTCTAGACAGCAGGATATTATTATCTATGCTAACTACCTAGCACTAATGATAAAATGCCTCTTCAACGTGTTAACTTTAATCCAATCTCAAAATATGTACAAATATTGTAGTATTTGCTGCAAGAGCAATATGGCATACGACAAATAACAAAATGCTGTTTTTATGTTGATTATTATCTTCAAGATGGGTGCAAGGATTCACCAATGGCACATTTAAGTTTGTCGACAAGAAAACAGTTTCCTACACCTGCGGAAACTTTATTGTTTTCCTCAATGTGGAAACTAAAGCGAGGAAGACTCTGCAGAGTCCTGGTTCGGGTATTGGGGCCTTTACAGCCAGCGGACATCGCAGGTGTCTTGCCTTCTCTGATCTCGGACTAAATCCTTCCATCTTTGTCTACAAATATCCAGAGCTTGAGCTGAGGAGTGAACTGAAAGGTCTGAGTGCTGAGTTACACCCTGGGTTGTCAAACATTAAGGGGACACTTAGGAGACCACAAGTGTGCTGGGGTTAGTGGCAAGGCTTAGAGAAACACAGTTAAAAAGTCATTATTTTAGATCAAAGTAACAAAATTAAAATTATATTTTAAAAATAAGTAAAGAAATGAGTAAATAAATGATTTAATAGTACAGAACTACAAATCTTAATAATTTTTTTTTACGTGTATTCCAAAAACATTTTAGACATTTTGCATTATAAAACTGGGTCTTTATTAAAGAAAAAACATAAATAAGATTGAGGTAGCTAAATCCAGAAAAATAGGATGAAAACATCAGTAAATAAACAATTTAAGAGAAGAAAATATGGAGAAAAAAACATTGTAATGTAGTATATTAAATCATAAATATATTACAGAAATATTTTAGTCATTTCGCATTTATAATAAACATTTGTCACAAGTAAAAATTGTGTCTTTATACAGGAAACTATATAGAAGTGTGTTACATTTTAGCTTGAGGATGGCCATACTTGGGAATCTGTGTTGTCAAAACTGTTTTGGTACAAAAATTCATACCAGTGTTTTTTGTTTTTGTTAGGCACCTCTAAACTGGGCTATACAGCTTTGGCACTTTGTGATACTGGTCCTTATTTAGTTAGTGCATCACCCTTGCCTGATCACACCATCACATTATGGTAAACTGCATGTTTCACTTGCAATTTTATTTAGTAAATAATAGCTTTTTATTTTTAGTGGATTTTTTTGTTTGTTTTATATTGCTAATTAACATCCACTTTTTAGGAACTGGGAGAGTGACCTTTCACTTTGTAGCCATTCTCTTTTGGATGAGGACATCTCAGCACTGGTGTTTAACCCCATGAACTGGTGTCAAATTTGTGCAGTAAAATCAAAGTCTCTTACCATCTGGAATGTTGAAAGATGTGACAACTACCATTTAATGAAGCCTAGGTAGAGTGTCTCTCCAGCAGATGTCACTGTTATTTGCACTTGGAATACATATATCAATGAAAGTAATTCACAAACGTTATTTATTGTCCATATTAACCTTTCTTTATGTTGGCTTTGCAGTGCTGTCAATCTCCCTGGCACTGATGGTTCAGCTATTGAGTGTGAACCAAACCCGTCTCATTTACTCAATGGGAAGTTGACATACTTAGGTCCTCAAATGCCCACTTCAGCAATAGCTGGACTGATCGGAGACCAAGCCGACAACTTTGTGGTATAAGCTATATTTTAAGTGGTGTATTTTTGTGTAGTTCTCTTGAACTCCTGAGTATTTGTCAATGTTTTACAATCCTTTGAAATCTTTTTTTCATATTACTGTTTTCAATATTCAAAATCTGGATAATGCAGTGCGATTTCTCTTTGTTGAAAATGATTATCAAATTGTGTCAATTTGAGTTTATTCCTGACAGTTCTGAGAGAGACAAAAATAAATTAATCACAAGATATGGTCTCAAAATTTCATTGTATAAACGTGCAAATCTGAGAAAAGGAGTCTTTTTTTTTATATATCTTAATATTACTTAAATTTGAAATTTCAAGTTTACATACAACAATACCAATTTTATATCATACAATTCAGAAAGAAAATCTTAAATTAAATTTAATTAAAACAAAGTGTCCAGACTGAGTTTATATAATTCACAATTCTGTGATGAAAAGTCTCAGTTATAAAGTAAAAAGTCACATTTCCCTTTAAAAAAATGTATTGTGATCATCCATTGTGTCCTATACAGCCTTTGAATCGAAGAAAACCAAGACTGTGTCCGAGTGCCATCTGCTGGTCAGTTTCTTCTGACCTGTATGTTGGTTGCAAGGAAGGCTTTCTCCTTTGTGTGAATCCTGAAACTTCACATGTCTCTGTTTTATATAAACCACAAACTGAAGTAACCACCACAGGTATACATGATTCACATTGAGCTATATGTATATTTGTTTGTTGTTGTTTTTTGCTTATTTGAATTGTGTTTTAATATATCACAGATGATGGTGAAATGTCCATGCAGGAAGGCAGTTTCCAGAGCTTAGTCCTCCAGGACTCTAAACTCTTTGCTGCAGGAATGGTAAGAACTGTTATTTATTCTCACCCTAATAATAGCTCTGAAACTACAAACTACTCTCTCCTCAAGTGAGACATAAACATTATTTCATCCTGATGCAAAAACATTTCCTAATCATTACAGGAATGCCTTTTACGAAACATACAAATTAAAGGAAACAAACTGGAGGTTGTACAGACTTGGGCTTTAGAAGAGACGGCCTCTGCTATGTGCTTTTCCCCTGATGGTGAGACACTGCTGCTGACGTCTAATACAGTAAGTTTTTCTTTATTATTATGATGTCAGTGTAAAGTTTTTATGGGGTTTTTGCTAAGATAACAAAAACGTAAAGACAATCTGTAGTATAATATCAAGTATGTTACTGGGATTCTATTACTCTTTTTTCACATTTAAATACACATTGAAATATTTTATTACATTTTCAAATGTTAAAAACAAAAGCACAAACAGAGACAATGAGACAAGGGGGTGAGAAAAATAAATAAATAAATAAATGTTTTAAACTGAAACCTCACAATCGGAGACACCTGAGATCTAAAAAATGGCATAATAGGACTTTATTTTAAATTCTTACTATTTAATCAAATATGTTGTTAGAAAACCTGTTACAGACTTTGTATTTTTATCAAAACACAATGCAGAACTTATAAATGAATGGAAATACATGAGAATGATTAAAAACTTTTAGTTTCCCTTCCCAGGGCTGCGTTTACAGATTCAAACCACTGCTGAAGGATAAAGCTGTCAAAGTCCTGGATGTCCTTTGTGGAGATTTTGTGACTGTTGCTCCAGTTTACACTGATAGAAGCATTTGTTTGGTAATTATAAAAAATATATTATTACAATATAGTAAAAATAGAATGCAAAATAGATTTGAATCAAGGTCTGAAAGCTTTATTTCAAGGTCTTAAAGAGTAATAAGGCATCTGCATCTCCATTATTTCAGTCAGTCAGAGAAGCAGGAGAAGTACAGCTGTGGGCTCTGGATGATGGACTTTGCATAGGCTCCATCTCTCTGCAAACACACGTTAGTGCTAAATTTGTGGTTTTGTATGACACACACACTATTTTTCGTAAAAAATAAGTGAATCAGGACATAAATTTGTGTCATTTGGTGTGACTTTACTTCAGGTAACTAGTATGGCATGTTGCCCCATAGCGCAGTATGTTGTGGTAGGAACGGCCACTGGAGATGTGCTGTTTGTGGAGATGACCACAAAACAGAAGCCCAGACTAGTTCACAGAGTTCATCTCTACCACGTCCCTGTAGACCATTTGGTGTGAGTTTCACAGCTACAGTATTATGTCATGTTTCTTGTGAAGTGGAGGAATGTGAAGTGAATGTTGAGCACACTTTATTATTATTTGTTCAACAGCTTTGATCAAGGTGGCAACTGCTTAATCACAGGAGCATCAGACTCACGTGTGTTTGTGCTGAATTCAAGACCATCAAAAGGATTTGATATTATCGGATGGATTGGTGATTGATCATTGATCATTTTGCAACATAACATTATGAAACCATGTTACAAAATATACATTCTTTTAACATGTTTATATATATTACTTAAACGTTTTAAATGGATAATTTTGATACTTTTGGAGCCATTGGTGTTGCTGCTTTTCATATATATTTGTGTACATTTTTGCATTTTTTTGAAAATATATTAAAATATCTGTTAAAATGATTTCTGAAAAACCATGTCACACAGAGGACTTGAGTAACAGCTGCTGAAAATTCAGCCTTTTACATGGAAAAATGACGTTTTATAATGTAATCAATTAGAAAACATTTACGATATTACTATTTTTATTGAATAATTTATTTTTTAAAAAAAGCATTGATGAGCATGAAAAATAAAATAAAATAAATAACCAAACTCAAACTTTTGAACAGTCCCAGCAGGCACAGGATGTCAACATGACGTCAGATTGACGTTGTACCCCAATGTCGTATTTTGTTTGGAAATGAAAATCAGGCTGACATCAATGACAGTGTCCAACGTCAGACAGATGTTGCATTTTAGTTACTTTCCAGCGCAACCTAAAAACAACTAAATTTCAACGTCTATTGGTGTTACAGCTTGACGTTACTAATATGATGTCTATTAGAGGTTGTATTTTGGTTGCCATATTTGATAAATAAATGTCAGTATTTGATGTCAATATGACGTTGGTTTAAGATGTTGTCTCAACGTTGGAATTTGGTCACTTTCCAGCATTACCTAATATCAACAAAATATCAAGGTCATTTCATGTTATTATTGGATGTCAAAATAATATTGCCTTTAGACACTGGTGACCTAAATCTAACCTAATATTAGTCTTATGATGTTGTGTGTCTGCTGGAGTATTGTATTTAACTTTTTTTTTCCTACAGTTTGATGTAATTTCTAACTAATCTTTTTTTCAGAGGCTCCAGGTGCGATTGTAAGCCTCTCCACTCAGTACCACCAAGAAAGTACACAGATTAAAGTTCTGGTTTTATGCAACAAATCGGAGAAGGAAATCAGCGAGGGAAATGTGCTTCTGCTACTCACATTATTTGCGCAACAGCTCACAGGTTACTGCGAAATATAAAAACCTGTTATCATTTTTTATGTTTTATGAGATTATAGACATACAAAATACATCATAACTCATTCTCATGATGTCTTGCCAATTCCAGACTCAACTGGTTGTATGGATGCCCATGGCCGACTGCGCAAAGAAGTCTTTGACAGCTGTGTGTTAGAGCTCCCTCACTCTCTCAGCTCTTGCGTACTGGCCGTAAACAAGATATTTGGTTACTGCCAACAGAGAAAAGTCTTGCAAAGATTCAGTGTCCCTGAGGTGCTTTTATAACACACAACACCCACAGTCTGATGACAGTATTATTATGTGTTTCTGGAGGCGCTCTTAACTGCTTCTTATGAAATGATATACAGTATGGAGAAAATCCCACTAATGCAGTTCACCTGATCCCAGAGAAGGAGACAGGAGGCCATTTATTGAGCCCTGCACTTCTCCAGCTTTCTCCACACAACACCTGGCTGGCATCGGTTGGCAGAGATGGACTGCTACGCATCTGTGAGGTCTCAGAAATGGTATTTACTTTTAAATCTGCAAGTTCACCCATGTTTATGAGCGCTGGGCTAGGAACAACATGTTTCTCGGAGACTGCCCAAATAACTGTTTAATATTAATGTGCATACCTTTGACGTTCAGGACAGGTATGTGCAGCTGCAGTGCCACTCATGTTGGCAGGGTGGAGTCGGATCTGTTTGTTTCACCCCAGACAGTCAGACCATCATCACCTCAGGCCTGAGGGACGGCTCACTTGTCTGCAGCAGGTGAGGTCTACAAAAAAAATGGACAGATGTTTCTACAGAATTTTGATATGTAGCAATATTTTCTCATGAAATAAAAATATACAGGAATCCACTGGGGGAAAAATGCAGTATATTGCATAAAATGTTTCTATGTAGGAGAAAAAAAAAATTTATATTCTGTTATATAAGGATGGGATATTTATGGCTAAATGCTGATACTGTATAATAAAAATATCTAGCATTAAAGACAAAAATTTTGCTAATTATTCCTACTTGAGTTAACATTTTTCTTATTGTTTGTGCAGTTACACATGCCATTCTTTTTGTGCATTCTGAATTCTGAAAATTAGCATATAACATCAAAAGTCATGGTCATTAGATTTTTTTGAATACATTTATTTTGTACACATATATGTTCCAATATAAATGTTATATGTAGGCCCACACGGAATCTGCGTGCGCAGAATTCCGCAGATTTCCGCAGATTTTTAGCCCATCGTTGATTCTGTTTATTTACTTGTGTAAATGTGTGTACATTTATATTTATTTTGTTTTTAACTTAATTTCAGTATTAATATTGACTAAAAGGGAAATATTCATATGATTTATTTACAATACAGTTTGTAAAGTCATATTCTCTGTCTTGAGACTTGCTTTGTTTACTAAATAAAGTGGGTCTAGTTGGATTCACATTGTAAGCATTACATAATAGTTAAAAAGGTATTACTTTTTATTTCATACATTAAGATTTTAGTTTTGATACTCCCAAAATCATTCCGCATAAATCCGCAGATTTTGAACAAAATTTTGCGCAGAAATGGCAAAAAATGTCCGCGGATTCCGTCTGGCCCTAGTTATATGTAATAAAAACTATAATAAACACTATTCAATAATGGTAATGTTAAAATATATTAATACACGATCAGTAACATATTTTCAATATATGAAAAGTTTAATTCCTGAGTTTTGCAATATATTGTAATACTATGTATTAACACAATAAATTGTTCTCTAAATGCATATATGTGTATTTACATAGGCAAATACATTTTCTTGATTGTAAATGTAAAGATTTCAAAAATGCTCTTGAAATTAAAGCTTTGCAATGCATTCAAATTGAACAGGTTGAAGCTTTCTGGAGTTGGCAAAGCAAATGCAGCTACACAGTATTCTCAGTCGGTTGCTGATTCTTTTGAGTCAGTGGTTTCATCAGAGAACACTGTCCTCACCAAAATGACTGATTCATTTCGAACAGGAGAGGTATAGAAACACAGAACTTTTTTATTCATTCATTAATTTTCCTTCGGCTTAGTATCTTTATTTATCAGGGGTCGCCACAGCGGAATGAACCGCAAATTTATCCAGCATATGTTTATGCAGGGGATGCCCTTCCAGCCACAACCCAGTCCTGTTAACACAGAAATTTCTTTTGTTTAAATAATATTTAGACGCAGTATTGTACCTAGCAGTTTTACTTGAGGGTATGCTCTGTTCCCTGGGATACAAAATAATAAACTGTCTCGAAATTTCTCCTGCAGGTCAGTCTTAAGGGAAAGATGAGTCACGAAGCTGAACAAGAGGAGAACTATTTTACATCCCCAACTAGTTATACTTGGCTTGATGGGAAACTTGATGCGGTTAGTTCTTGTCTTTGGATTTATTTATATGCTATAGTGCTTGATTAAATTAACAATATTACGACACCTTGCGTTATTGTTCTTAAATATAAAAATTACATCATTTGTTGCCAGCAGCTAATTCTTTTCAGCTTACAGCACAAACTATGGTTGATCATAGGCCTCTAGGAGATGAAAAAAAACTCCAGTGATTACAGAATTTATTTATGTTAACAGATTAGATGTTTATCACCTGTGCGGTAGAGGGAAAGGTATTTTAACCTTATATAACACTGTTTCATAACCTTGTCTGGGGTCAGTAAAAGTTATATTATATTAATATTTTCAAGTTAATTTCTCCCCAAAATAGGGTACCATTGAAATGCTTGAGATCAGTGAATAATAGAAAGTAATTCATATTTTTATTTAGCATGCATGTATTAAATTGATTAAAAGTGGAGACATTTTTAAATATATTATTATTAAATGCCACGAACCTCAAGCACCTTACTTCAGTGAGAAACATAATAAGTTAAAGGTAATAATTTAAAGAAATATGTGGTATTTCATCAGGTTCTCCAAGAGGAAGCCCAACAGTATGCAGAAACCAAGAAGAACCTAAGAAGAAACATTAAGGTTCTTCGTGATACAGTAAGAGAAATAACCGTCTATTTTTAATATCTTATTTATTTTATTATTTTGATTCAATATTGATCATTTAATTTCAAACATTCAAATATGAAGTTAATATTCTTTGTTTCTGGATCAATCCAAGATTAAAGCTATGATGGAGGAGAATGAGAGTCTGGCAGACATAGAGAAACTTGAGCAACAGGAATTTAACCTGGATGTGGAAGAGCAGCAGAGGCTGCAGCTCGAGGGAGATCAGGAAGTTTCCAGGGTAAACAACTCTTACTCACTATCTTTCAGCTTAGTCCTTGATTTATGAGGGGTTGCCACAGTGGAATGAACCACCAATTACTCTGGAATATGTTTTATGCAGCGGATGCCCTTCCAGCAGCAACCCAGCACTAGTAATGCATTAACTCATAAATCCCTAGTGCTAGGAAACACCCATACACTGTCTCATTTACACACAGACAGACTACCCAGCTAACAGGGAACGTTCCCAGAACATTTACTAACGTTCTTTAAAAGTTGTGAAAATGTTAGCACAGAACGTTATCAATGGAACGTTTTCAGAATGTTCTCATAACGTTGTTAAAAAAAACCGTTCTTAGAACAAAGTTTTTTGAACGTCTTTAGGACGTTACTTGTACTTGATGAACGTTCTCATAATGTTGATGAAAAACGTTCTTATAACAAAGTTTTTGGAACGTTTTCATGACGTTATTTGTACTTGATGAACGTTCTCATCGTAGGTTTTATAAACGTTGTAAGAACGTTACGCCAACCATAACGAAACGTTCTCGCAACATTAAGCAAACTGGACATTTCAACGTTATTGGAACGTTACAAATAATAGTTCTTAGAACATTATATTTTGGTGGAAATTTAGGTTTTGAAAATATTGTAAGGACTTTATGCTAACCATAAAAAAACTTTCTAGTAACATTAAGCAAACTGGACATCTCAACATTCTCGGAACGTTACAGATAACGTTATGAGAACGTTCTCACAACCTAAATTTGTTAGCTGGGTATGGCCAATTTGGTTTATTCAATTTACTTATAACGCATAACTACAGTGCATGCGGGAAGTATTCAAAGCGCTTTACTTTTTCCACATTTGTTTATATTACAGCCTTATTCCAAAATGGATTAAATTCATTTACTTCCTCAAAATTCTACACACAATACCCCATAATGACAATGTGAAGTTTTTGAAAAAAAGAGTTTTAGAAATTGAATTTCAAAATAAAAATGTATTTATTCAAAATAAAAAAGTCACATGTGCATAAGTATTCAACAGGCTTTGCTCAATACTTTGTTGCACCTTTGGCAGCAATTACAGCCTCAAGTGTTTTTGAATATGATGCCACAAGCTTGGCACACCTGTCTTTGGGAATTTTTGCCCATTCCTTTTTGCAGTACCTCTCAAGCTCCATCAGGTTGGAACTGATTTCTTTTATCTTTTCTTTGATGACAGTACATTATATTTTCAACATATTTTTCAAAATACTAGTATTCAGCTTAAAGTGCAATGTAAAGACTTAACTAGGTTAATTAGGT
The DNA here is from genome assembly GCA_903798035.1 of Danio albolineatus. Classification (NCBI taxonomy): domain Eukaryota; kingdom Metazoa; phylum Chordata; class Actinopteri; order Cypriniformes; family Danionidae; genus Danio; species Danio albolineatus. The sequence continues at coordinate 9,502,010 of CAIGQQ010037872.1, read as the reverse complement.
TAACTAGGCAAGTTAGGGTAATCTGAAAAAAGGAGGCTAAAAATATTGACCTTAAAATGTTTTTTTTTTTTTTTAAATCTGCCAAAACAAACAAGTAAGATTTTCTCCAGGAGAAAAAATATTATAGGAAATACTGTACATATACATGTATTATACATGTACATATACAAATACTGTACAAATACATATGTGTGTTTCAACATGTTTGGTGTGTTTTTGTGTTGTTAAGGTGAGAAAAGAGATCGAGATGGAGAATCTGGCCAAGTCCTACCAGAGAGAAGTCTTGAAGAGAGAATGCTGGGATTCTATGCAAGTCAAAGGGAAAGCCGTTAAGGTATCTACCCCCCAAAAAAGAAAGAAATTATATGGAGAAAAACTGTAACAATATCCACATCCACAGATTTCACCTGGCACACCTGTACATACTAGAATTACTATACAGCTGCCAAGTGCCAGTATCTTTTTGTGCTCTTTGTTGCCTCAGGCCTTTCATTCAGAAAACGAGGTGAAAAACTACCCAATGAAGGAACGCACAGAAAAAGAACTTGAAGAGCTTCGTATGGTTGAGAACATGAGGCAGATTGAACAGGAGGATTCACAAGTAAGTGTACAGTGCGTTACACAAACAATAATGAGTCAGCTTCTGGAATAGGTTTATCCTTAGCAACCAAAGCCTAACATGGTGCTGAACAAAACGCACTGTACCATGACGCAGAATGCACAGTGTTCTGTTAATGGTATTGTCACAAATAATATAATCATTTTTCATAGCTTCAGGAGGTGGTTTTGGATACAATCTTTGGAGACAAAGAGGAGGAGGACAGTTTGACTGAGAGTCCTGCTCTATCCGGCAGTCTGAGCGCTTTATATGGAGGAGTCAACCCTTATCTCTACAGCCAGTTTAACTTACACGTCAGAGAGCAGAAAATCAACCAGATCACCTTGCTCAAGGTGATGAGTTCTCTGCTTGTCCTGATAAAGTCACAAATATACATCAAAAAGCTGTCCGCTGATTTGTTGTCTTTTATGGTTGTTTTATGAAGGATGTTATATACAAAGTTAAGAGTGCATTCAACAAAGAATTTGAGGCAGTTTACAAACAGAAGGAACAGGAAATCCACAGAATCAGAGAGAAGAACAAGCGTATCTCTCAGATTATGGCTGAGCTGGACCTAAGTGAGACCCTCTGGGAGCCTAGTCTCACGGACAATGAGTGTCCTGAAAGAGCTCTCACTGTGACAGACTCGGAGGTAAAACAGACAGTTATTAAAAAAGAAATAAAGTTATCTTACCTTTAATGGTCCAACTCATTAGATGTTTTACCAGCGTTGCCTAACAAGTTTGAACATGGACCTGTTTTATGGCTTTGAAACTGAAATAGATTTTTTTTATATTATAATTCATGTTATTATGCCAAACTGTTTTTTATTGTAGTGAATGGGCCTGACAGGGAATTTATGTGTGTGTTTCTAGATCAAGGTTGAGAAATACCTCACCCTCGAGCAGAAAGCAAAAGAAGAAAAACTCAGAGAGGAAGAAGAACGGCAACGGCTTGCAGCCAAGGTATAACATTAATGTACCTTACAACTGGTGTTCTAGCTATTTTTTCCCATAACCTGTGTTTAGCACAAACAATAATTTATTACAGTAACATCATTTTATTAATCATTAATCTTTTTCTTATATTTACATATAACATTCAACATCTAGTTAAAAATCATACAATTCATACATTCATTTCCTTTTCGGCTTTCGGGATTGAACCGCCAACTTATCTAGCATATGTTTTACGCAGCGTATGCCCTTCCAGCTGCAGCCCATCTCTGGGAAACATCCATACACACTCATTCACACACATATTCTACGGACAATTTAGCCTACCCAATTCACCCTTTACCACGTCTTTGGACTTGTGGGGGAAACCGGAGCACCCAGAGGAAACCCACGAGACCACTGGGAGAACATGCAAACTCCACACAGACATGCCAACTAGCCCAGCTGAGGCTTGAACCAGCGACCTTCTTGCTGTGAGGCAAGCGCGCTACCCACTATGCCACCGTGGCACCCTCTAGTTTAAATTATTTGTAAAAATTGTATAATTATTTAATTAACACAGAGTAAGGATGCATTAAAGAGGTAAAATGTAACAGTATGAAATTGTTTACAGGTTGAACTCTTTAGTTATCAGATAATAAAGATATTAAACAGCACAATTGTATACAACATGAGTGATAAAAACCAAATCTGGATATTTCTGAAGGATTTCTTAGGCCCCGTTTACACTGGTGCGTTTTAGTTTTAAAACCGCGTTTTAGCATGAAAATATATCACGTGACCATTTGCCCACTCTGGGCATGCGCGTTCAAGTATAAACAGGGAGCATGTGTCTCGCGCGGAATTTGGTTATTGTTAGTCAACAAACGCTGGTTGAACGATGAACGCGATGGCAAAGAAAGCAAGAGAGGTCTTTTTGTGGCCAGACGACGAGGTCGAGTTGTTACTTAAAGTAACAAATGAATATAAAACATCCCTGGCTGTTGAAAATGTCAACTGGGAGTCATGTCCGGTGGCGTTATAGTAATGTGATAGGGGCTTGACGAATAAGGGAAGGATAAGCAATGACCCAAAAGCCCCAATCAAGTAGCGAATCTCAGCAGCCACGCCTCCATTTTTAGAGGTCTCCGTTTTCCCCCATTCACACTGAGACGGAGCAGCAGCATTTTAGAATGAAAACAGCCTCTCCAACGTTTCCAAAATGCTCCATTTTCGGGGCACGAAAACTACGGCGTAGTGTGGACGGATGGCGTAACCGTAGGAAAACTTATGCATTTTAAAACAAAAACGCACTAGTGTAAACAGGGTCTTAAGGGTCATGTAAACCTGGAATCATTGAAGTAATGTTGCTTAACTGATTTTATTGTGTTTTTGCTCAAATAACTGCAGCCTTGGTGAACAAACTTTTACTGTTGAATCATACATTACAATCATACACAACAAACGGTTAGTTCACCCAAATATTACAATTATGTTAGTAATTACTAACCCTCATGTTGTTCCAAACCTTTTAAACACAAAGTAAGATATTTTTGTGGAAATCCAAGTGCTTTTTGACCCTTTATGGACAGCAATGGTCCAAAAAAGGAAACAAAAACATTGTTAATACATTTCATGTGACTTCAGTGGTCTAACTAATCAAACAAAGCTCCAAGAATATTTTTTTGCACCAGAAAAACTGTAAAAATTGCTTTGTTCATATAATTTTTCTTTCTCATCAGGACATCAGGGTGCACATTTACTATGGGCAGTACAACCAAAGTCTCTTTAAGGCATATCATTTCGCTCGGCGGCCATCATTGAAATGCCTCTCAGGCATTCTGACTGAATGGGACAACATCAAATACTCCAAAATCATTTGCTAAGCTTACGATTACATTACATATTTGGAATCACCAATAAAATTGAACAACATCTGTCTCATAAGTTTAATTTCTAAATGTTTGAATCAAACAAACTCTGCATTTTTTTCAGGTTGCCCAACTTAATGCGCATGCGCACTCGAAAGGAACGAGATCACGACACGAACCTCATTTATGGCTGTTTAATTCACAACTTGGTCTGAATGGTGAATCTCCTCCAGAAATAACAGCAAGTCTTTGTTTACAAGTTTGTGGGCGTTTGAGTAGTTGCTGTCATGTCATGTGCGTTTGACAGGGCGGACTGTACCTCGCATTCCTTTTTATACAGAATACAAAACCAGAAAAATGTAGTTTTGAAGTATAGTTGGTTCATTTAAAAGTACATATTTCAAGCTTTATGTGGATATTTCTCATGTCTGTGAAGCAAGTAAGTTGGTCCGAACTTCTCCGCTAGAGAAACGTCAGTCTATAGCCATCGATGATTGGCTCCTATACTAGTAGGCAGAGCTTCATTTGTCATATTGACAGTTACACTTCCTCATTCAAAATTATACAAGTGATATGTCTTGTGTATTTTATAATCTTTGGTACAACATTTGAGATTAGAGCACCAGTGCAAGACGGAAGTAATGCTTGTAGTAAATGCGTGCCCTAATCTAATTCGGAAGAAATAGGCAAACAAATTAGTTTTTGCAGTTTTGGTGCACAAAAGTGTTCTTGAGGCTTCACATGATTATAGTTAAACCACTGAAGTCACGTGCAATGATTTGACAAGTTTTTGTATTTCTTTAACTTTAAATGTCTCTGCAGCATTGCTGTTTATGGAGGATGAGAGAAATTTTGGATTTCATCTAAAACAGAGGTCTCAAACTCAATTCCTGGAGGGCCGCAGATCTCCACAGTTTTACTCCGACCCTAATCAAACCCAGCTGATCCAAATATTCAAGGTGTTCAAGAGTACCACACACTGTTAAGCAGGTATGAGTTGGAGGTGGTTGGAGCTAAACTATGCAGAGCTCCAGGAATTGAGTTTGAGGCCCTTGATCTAAAATATCTTAATTTGTGTTCGAAAGATGAATAAAGGTTAAATGAGTTTTGGAACAAGTGTGAGTAATTAATAACAGAGTTTCATTTTTGGGTGGTCTAATTATTTAAAGTACAATATGAAAATGATCTTATATTTATTGATATTGTACACAATACAGTGCATCATGTTATAGCTGATAACAACTGTTCTCATTTCCATTGCAGTCTGAGAACATGAGAGATCAAGGACTCAGTGTGATGATGGGTGGAGTTCTGGAGCTTAAGAAAGAGGATGTGCTGAGGATGGTGAGCTTGCAAAACTCATCTTGATGGAATGCATAAACGTCTTTACCAAAAAGAAGATAAAAGCAAATGTAGATACTATTTAATATATTCTGAATTTACAGGAAGTACCTCAGCCTGAGTTCATGTCTAAACCTGAGGCACAGTGGACAGAAGAAGAGAGAAAGAGCTTCAAAGAGTTTGAGAAAAAAGCAAAGGAGCTCAGTGAGGAGCAAGAGAAGTATAGAAAAGTATGACTTTGATCACTTTAACCTTAAAGGGATGGTATGATCTTTTTTATTTGAATTGTCAAACTCAAAAATATACAAAAAGCAACATAAAAGGTATTATTATGAAGCCATTCAATATATTTTTTGTGAGAAAAAGATGTCACAAAATCTTTCTTGCATTCAAGAATATTCAAAGCTGGTGCTTCAAAGTAATTCACAGCGAATGCTTTGTGTCATTGACAAACAAATCTTGAATTTTGGGGATTTCAGATCACTTTAACACAGCATATCCTTTTTCTGGGAATGTGTTTTTCTAGACACTGGAGACAGAGATGAAGAAACTGCTGACATCTATTAAAGAAGCTACTCAGATGTTTGACGAAAGACTTGCAAAGCTGTTTGAAAGGAAGGTGAAATCAGAGATGGTCATATACCAAGTAAGAGGATATAAAAAAGCTTTGTATTTTTGAGGGACCTGCCAACAATGTAATTACGTAACATTAAAGACCTGTTCACACCAAGCATGATAACTGTAAAGATAATAACTAACAGTAAACATATTAGAGTCCAACACAGTAACATTCTATCTGTGTTTTTATCATCAATCAGCTGGAAAAATATATTGTCAAAGTATTTCTAATAACATTGTACCTCTGTGTCTTAATAATTATAGCTGCGTGTTGGATCTGATTTTTTTTACATTTGAAATATGTAGAACTATATCTATATGAAGGATTTAGATTAAATCAACTCCACACAATGGAATATCTTAAAGAAAAATGGAAAAAGAAAAGTAATCTCATTATTTCAGATAAAGAATGGTTGGACATATGTAGATTTACATCAAAATGTACTAACGCATATGTGGAGAAAATTTAGATTGAAATGTCTAGTAAGATTTTTTCAAGATAAGGACACTAAGTGCTGGAGACAATGTGGGTCTGATGAGGAATCTAATCACTGCCACGTGTTTTGGGAATGTCTAGTGATAAAACAGTTTTGGGTAGAAGTACATGGAGTAATAGAAAACCTACTTAATATTACACTACCCTTTCAATTCATCACTATTTATTTTGGAAGCTCTGATATCCAAATATGTACATCTGAAAAATACTTATTATTTTGATAATCGCAGCCAAAAAAGCAATTACAAGACACTGGTTACTTCCTAAATCCCCAAAAACCCAAGAATGGCTGGAAATATTTTGTTTTATTTATGTGATGGAAAAAAATTACATTCTCCCTTCGACTCCAAGTTATTGTATTTAGAAAAATCTGGTCCAAGTGGACTGAATACATTAGATTGATCCATCCAATCTTCGTAGAAATATAAAATTATTCCTACCTAATTCCCATCTACAGAACAAATATTTTTCTATACAACCTATTACACTCCCCCTCTTAATCCCCTCTTTAGATTAACAATTTACAGTTGATAATAACTAAACCATAGTTGAACGAATAAATAAAGATTTGAAAAAGATTTTTTTTTCTGACATTGGACATGTACACTATTTTTCAAGTGTTTATGTGTATTTTATCAAGTGTTAATTAACATTTGATGTAATTAAAGTCCTAACCAATGGTCATTTATCTTTGTTCAGGACTGCATTCTGCTTTTAGTGCCACATGTCAGTCTGACTAGATAAAATCCACTGTTTTGATAAATCAAGGTTAATTAAAAACAGAACATTATTTGCAAACCCTGTTTTTGAGTAGATTTTCACCAGACCAGAAGTTCAGTTGTCAGATCACAATCAGAATGAGAGTTAACAGATGAACACAATTCAGTCAGGATCACCTTCATCTAATATATGTAGTTATATTTAGAATGCAGTTAGAGTTAGCGGGATGGTTCTGTTCTGGGCAAAACTCCATGCACATGTCCATGCAGGCAAGGATGGACAGAGCGGGGAGAGCAACAACAAGTCAAAGGGAAGGTAACAGAACAGAATCCAAAGGTGTTCATAAACAATTTAGAGACATGAGGCTGATTACCATTCACTAATACTATGGCTAATACTTTGAACAGATATAAGAGATGAGCTAGGAGGACTTGGGGATGGTGAAGGGAGTGTAGAATTAGCGAGCAGCCAAAAGCTGAAGAGAGATTGGATGTATGATTTAAATAGACCACTGTGACAGATGACCTGCTGACTATCAGCTGATGCAAGCTTGACTAACATGTCTCACTGAGCTAACTGTCAGCTCCATTAATGCTATTGTGATAAACACAGTAAAACAAAGTGCATGGATTGTATTTTGTGTCACGTTTTAACAAAATGTATGCTTTTTTTTTCCTGGTCAGATTTTTGTTAAATGATGTGTTACTCTTTTTGACTTTCTCTTTTTTTGCTGTTCACTATTGTTAGCGATCCTGTTAAATTTTCTTTTTTCAAAATATTTCCCAGGTGATGTTTAACTGAGAGAAGATTTTTTTTATCCAAGACATTTTTAAAATCATATTTTTGATGACTACTTTCTAATAATGACTTTCTTTTGTCTTCGCCATGATGACAGTACATCACATTTTACTAGTTACTTTGCGGCTAGTTAGTTTGGAAATACGGTGAAAGTGTCATTGCTCGGTTAGACATCACTAGGTCTGATAAAAACAACAGCATGAATAAATGACAATGAATTTGTGTGTATTTAACCTTTAACTGCTCATCTATCACTCATAGATATTGACTTTTTATCTTTCAGGAGGAGCTCAAGATTGCGAATCTGGTTCACTCCATTCAAACAGAAGAAGAGATCCTCAACAGAGAGAAACAGCTGAGCTTTAAACTTGAAAAGGCACGAATTATAAAGGTGATCTTCATTTGTATACAGATAATCTGTCTCTTATCTCTTATTCAGCAGTGATGTTGCATGTTTACAGTAACTCTACAACATCAGAAATTGGCAGTTATAACTTTCAATTATAATGTTCCCGATGATGACAAAAATGTCATGCAAGAACAAACTTGCGCAGCACACTAATCCGTTTCATTGAGACCGACTGTTTTGCACACGTTGGAGTGTATGAGTCACCTCTCTTTACTGACAGAATGAAATTGGGGAGGAATTGAAAAAACACAAGGAGACTGTTGATGAGTTTAGAGAGGCATATGATAACGCAGTCGCTGAGGACAAAGTAAGATTACAAACATATCTTGCATATGCATAATGTTCTTGCCAAGAAAGTCTTAACCATCTTCCTATTTTATAGCTACTTGATAAAGGATTCCGCAAAGAGTTTTATGATGTCCCTGGGCACTCTATTGACCAGCTCTATAAACTTTACAAACGCAGACCAAGGTATCATTTTAGAGGATTTGCAGCTTGTTTATTCATTAGACATGTTTGTCCGGCCTTAAGAGTAAAGATGTTGTTTGACAGGGTTCAGAAGATGAAAACACAGACTGAAAATAACCCATTTAAAGAAGGGGCAACATCATCTGATGGACTCTCTGTGATGATGAAGGCCATGGAGGAGTTGGACTCTGCAGAGAACATGCTGGAAGGCTTAGATCCAGCTGTGTGGGAGAGGTTTTGCCTGGCAAGGCGGGCCAAAGTGGAAAGTGAACAAAAGGTAATAAATAGACAAACTAAATGTCGCCCTAATCAAATCTGAAAGAAAAAAGTTCACCCAAAAATGAAAGTTCATTTACTCACCCTCTTGAGTCTTTCTTCTGTTGAACGCAAAAGAAGATAATTTGAAGAATGTTGGAAAGCAGCAGCTATTAACTTACCTAGTATACATTGTTCCTACAATGGATGTCAATGAATGCTGGTTTACAACATTCTTCAAAATATCTTTGTGTTCAACAGAAGAAACTCAAGTGTAGAACCACGTGAGTGTGAGTAAATGGTGAGAAACTTCATTTTGGGTGAACTACTCATTTAAGACATATACATCCTAATTCATAAAGTTTGGTACGTTAACTATTTACGAAAGCATGGTTTTGTTTATGATGTGCATAAAGTGTAAAGTGTTTTGCTGTTATTGTTTTTTTTTAAATCACATATTTTGCAGTTATACTGTGCAGCTATTTGTCCAAAAACAGCCCTTCTGTTCCCCTAATATATTTCCTGGCTCTATGAAGCCCCTCTCGCAGTAATACACTCTCTGATTGGGGCTCTGATTGGTCAGCTAGCCCAGTGTGTTCTAATTCAGTGTTTCTCAACCACATCACCCAGGACCACCAACATTGCATGTTTTGGATGTCTCCTTTGCCAGTTACACCCATTGCAGGTCTTTCAGTCTCTGCTAATGAGCAGATGATCTGAATAAGGCGTGTTTGGTTAAGGAGACATGGTAAATGAACAGAGCTGGTGGTTCTCCAGGAACGTGGTTGAGAAATACTGTTCTAATTTACTGATTACTTAGGCTGCATTCCATTTCACTTTTACAAATGTTCCCGTTTTCCCAAATTTCCCTATCCTTGTTCCCTTGAGGGAATCCCTGCCATTATTTTAAAGTCTGTTCCACTTCATCAAGTGAATGAGGGAAGCTCATATGGACATACCCTTGATTTTGACAGAGGGAGCGAGTCCCAATGCCCACTACAGCACATGAATGTCCCAGAATATAATTTGATTGTGACATTACAACAGTGTAGTTCCAAAAGGTGCTCAAGGTTTTAGGTCATTCCATATAAACCCATCCAGATCTTCCGCCAGTAGTATTTTTATTTTTCACAGCTCTTAGTTTGTCAGTTGAAGCACATTTCTGAATTTTCATTGTCAATCTTAGTCAATCGTAATTGTCTGTTTTGGGTCAATCTTGAATCTGAGAGACTGACCTCCAGTAGATCATGTTCCACCAGTAATTTACAATTAACACTTAATGTAATCAATGACATGCATCTGAGGGAACGAAATGGAAGGAAGTTAGCAAGCAAAGAAGGGCATAAAAAATGGACTGGAATGCAGCATAAGTGCTAATTATCCAGAGAGGTCACACCTGGGACAGAGTTTGTGATGTCACAAACCCAGGAAGAAGCTTTTTACTATTTGTTGAAGCCTTAAAAATAGCTAATTCTGCAAAAGAAAGTATCTGCCTTTGCACTGAGATTTGAGTGTTGTTCCTTTGCTGATTACACAAGAATTCCTTTTAAAAATGTGAAGTCATAATCAAGGACCCATTTAACACTGAGTTTTGTAGGTCAAACTAAAGGCGCTGACTCTGGCAGAAATGCAGGCCTTTCTTCAGAGGAGAACAGATGAGGATGATGAAGCTCAACTTGAAATAAAAAATCTCATCGATGAGCTCAACGGGTAACAGTTTCATTCTAAACATCAAGAATGTCGCCATGTAAAGACAATTATGATACCTAAGGATCTCTGACTAGATCATTTAATTTCTTCCCAGGCTGTGTGATGAGAAGATGAGGTTTCGACTGGACAGTATGGTGCAGATTGTTCTCCAGCAGGGTCAGGTGGAGGTGGAGGCTGGAGACTTCATCGCTGACTATAGCAACGCTCTGCTGATTCAACGCAAAGTAGTGGAAGACCTGAACAGCACTATTAGGGTATAGAATAACCAACATTTTGCAACAATATTAACAATATTTTGGGGCTAAATAAAGCTATCATTGTTAAATGTTTCACTTTTGTGCATCATCCAAATAATTAAACAGATAATGAAATCTGGATAATCACTGTTAATGGCCATATATAAGATATGTGTCAACGGACAGATAAAGACTGCAAATACTTAAAGTCAGATTTTTATTTCCACAAAAAAAAAAAAATGAAACCTTTGTCCTTATTTACAAATCTCTTTATATATTTTTAATGCCAGTTTGTTGTGGTTTTTCTGTCAGGCTTTGGGAGATCAGAAAATCTCCACCATGGTGGAGTGTAAAGACTTCCGCAAAGGAATCATCCAGCAGGAATGGGAACACAGGAGAATGAGGATGCAGCTGGAGGATCTCAGCAACAAAGCCAGAAACATACAGACGCTGCGCATCACTCAGGACATTCAAGACGTATGATTTAAGCTTTCATTTCAACCTAATGACTTTTCTATTGACTTTTGTTTTTCTATCGCAATTATAAATAATTGTTTCTTTGTATTTTTTTCATGTCAGTACCTGAATGAAACAAATAATGACAACAGGGTGTCAAAGCAACTCACAACTCTGGAGAGGACCTTAGATTTACAAAAAACGGTAAACTTTCTGATTATTTGTCAAGCACCTTGACTTTAATGAGTATTTCGAATATAAAAGTTTGATTGAGCTCCTCTTTTGCCACAGACTCATCAAAAGAAAGTTGAGATTTGCAAGAAACAGAAAAAGCAGTTGGACAGACAAGTTGCGAAGTTGCAGGAGAAGAACGCAGCCCTCGACTTGAGAGTGGCAGAAATGGAGATAACTGTCGCAGAGAGGAGAAATCTCTACGAGGCTGCTGGTAACTGATCTTATGTCTTGCCCATTAAAGAGAGAATCGTCCCATGTAATAATATACTTTTAGCAAAAACAGACTGTGTGGTAGTCAGGAACATGAGCATATTTTTTTATTACACTTCTATTCAGAGGTTTGGCGTCAATGCATGTATTTAAAAGAAATTAATTTGGTGGGTCAAAGACAAAAAGGGTTTTTCAAGCATTAAAAAAAGAAGTGTCATACAGCTTTGTTTGTGCATTTAAAACATAATTTTTTTTCTAACATATCTTTATCATGATTTACAGAAGACATCCATTAAATTGCCATTTTGTTTGACAAGTTTGCATATAAAAAATTATTTAAATATGATATTTGAAGACTCAAATTGGAGGTGCAAAAAGATTTAATTGCGATTTTAAATATGTATATTTTAACAGCACCCTTTAACGCTTTATTGATTTGTTAAATAGCTATTGTAAACTTCATTTTATTCAAGCTCAAATTAAGCAGAACAAAGTAGCTTAATCTGAAAAAAATATGCAGAATTCGGAGATAAAGTCTCATAATTGACACAAACAGCAGAGATTGATTAAACTGATCGAAAGTGCATTTATGAAATAGCATTTGACTACTGGAGTACTTCAGCTTAAACAAATCATGCATCAATATATTAACCATCATTTACTGATTACTGTTTTACTGCATTGTTTATAGATTAAATGAGAAAAATAAACTGAGCAAAAGTATATTGGATTGAATAAATATATTTTTTTATTAAAAAAAGATTTGCACATTCTACCCACGATTCATGAATTAGGACTCATCATAGCTATTCATCCATATTTATTAATGGTGAAAAAGAATGCATTAGAGCCTAAACATCTCAAAATTTGCTAACATTTTTTTCCAGCAAAGGGAGATAACCAGCAGACAGAGTCAGAAAAGAACTACCAGGACATCATCCTGAGAAAGAAGCTGCTGGCCATCGCCAGAGCTCAGTCTGAAGAGCTGCTCGTGCTGAGAGCAGAGCTGGAGAAACTGCGCATGAAGAACTTCCCGTCTCTCTCGCAACTGCACTACAACTGATTCAACATACGAAATGCAACAACTTTAACACAACAATAAACAACACACGAAAGGTGCAATAAATTATGATGCAGTTCAATCAACCGTCCAAAATTTTATAATATCTTAACTCAAGCCTTTTCCTGAACAAAGCTTGCTTCAAGCTGTTTGAACTGAATAAAAATAACTGAAATGAATTCACGTGTCTGTGAAGTCTTCCTCTGTCCTATCAAAGTGCAGTAGTTTGTCATCAATCCCAAAGCTGTCAATAAGTTGCGACAGACTAGCTTGTTTTCCATCTGTGGCCAGTTCTCTCTGTAGTTCATACAGCACAGACTGAGCGCAGGATCTCCATTTGTCTGTGAGTCTCTGCAACTCATTCAAGTCATTCTACGGAGAGAAAAAAAAATGCTTCAAGAATGGCTTCATATTATACTCTTGTATATTTTGTGATATTGAAAAATACGTTGTTTGCTGTAATCGCTTTTCTTTATTTGGATTACCACAATCTTACACGCCACCACAGGGATGCAGGCAGAAACGTGAATATATTTTTATATGGCTGCACGGACAAAAATGTGATGTTGCTTTTGAGTGTTGTTGAGTGTTGCGATAACTATTCCTTATGATAGTTCTTTTCCTTTTAAACAAACAAACAAAAAAAAAAACATTTATGTCAGGATCATACTAACATAAACATGCAATAGATATTTTTCTAAGCTAATTAAAAATATATGTCAAGGTGCAAACATTTAGACTTTAAAACACCATGTATGGCTGAAAACCACAGCTGGAATTCTGATTCTGATTCTTATTGTCTATTGTCATTTTCCCATCTTGTCTTCCAGCATTAGTATTTATTTACAGCACACAATTGCTTGGCACATAAAAACTAATGTAATTGTTAAAAAAATAATGCATTGAACTTCCCTGTGATATGGATATTGCATATATTAGTATCACGATAGGGCGTCACGGTGTCGCAGAGGGTAGCGCTCTCGCCTCACCTCACAGCAAGAAGGTCACTGGTTCGAGCCTCGGCTGGGTCAGTTGGCATTTCTGTTTGGAGTTTCGGTGAATTGGGTAAGCTTAATTGTCTGCAGTGTATGTGTGTCAATGCAATGGATGTTTCCCAGTGATGGGTTACAACTGGAAGGGCATCTGCTGTGTAAAACATAAGCTGGATACATTGGCAGTTTTTTCCGCTGTGGCGACCCCAGATTAATAAAGAGACTAATACAAAAAGAAAATGGATGAATGAATGATTATGATTATGATAACGAGACATTTTTTGATAAATATAAATTCTGAGCAATATTTTGTTCATTCATTCGTTCATTTTTAATCAGTGGATTTTATTTTATTGATATTTATTATATATTTCTACACTCTTAACCATTTTCCCTGATGTTCTAAATAAAGTAGAGGGGATAATCATATAGATTTGAGTTTATACTGTATAAAGACACTGCATGATAAATACCGTCATCAAGAAATGAGATGACTTATTTTGTGATATTCGATTTATTTGATGTCTCACAGCCCTAATTTACGAATATATAATTACCTTTTTCCTGTACATCTTGACCATCTTTAACCTCCTCAAGGTTTCTGTTCTCTCCTTCACCGCTTTTCTCAGCGCTTCGCATTGCTGACCGGAGTGTTTTAGTGTGAGCTCAGCTGTGTGGTTTGAGTCTCTCTGCAGCTTCATGTCATTCCTGTTCACATCAGTATATGTGGAGTCTGCGGCGTCTTTCACACTGGGTTTCTCTTCCCCTTGCTGTGAAGGCTGTGGCTCGGTGTCATCTTCTATTTTGAGTCGTTTTACCACACTGAGGGGCGACCTGAACGAGTGCCGAGATCTTTTTAACTTCTCCCTCAGCGAGGCACTCATGGACTGAAGCAAAAGTCAACAATGTCAATAAAGGAAGCTCGGACATGCAGCAGAATTATGTTTTGATGAAAAAATAACATGTGTAAAAGAAAAAAACGATGTATGTATTTCGCTAATGTTAGTTTACGTGATGATAAACACAAGATATAAAGTCAAAAATACAGTAAGCTGTACCTTAGCAGCACTGGACCTGTTTGAAGACTGCTCTGCGTTTGGCGTAGTTTCATCAGCTGCTGTTGGTTTGATCGGGGTAGTCTCCATGTTTTACAAGATATTAAAAAAACCGACTACATATCCTCATCAATTGTGTTTTAGCACTCTCGTGAAAGTAAAATACGAAGCAAATCTGCGTGACTCTGATCTTCCAGCGGTAAAATGTTCAGTGAACACTGCTGTTTTGAAACTGGTGCCATTTGTTTCGTCGTCACTTCCGGGACGTTGTAGCGTCGTTGTTATTTACATGAATCATGGGTATTGTAGTCGACAAGAACTGTTAGTGTGTTTTATTAGTAAATAATGATTTTAACTTATCTTGGTAGCTGAATAAAGGTAAGAACGCTGCAGTTATTTAATTTCTGGTTGCATATTTGCTGTAGTCTAACAAGATAACAGAAAATTACAGCGTATTTTAGCAATTTACAATATGAGCAAAGTAGGGCGACGCGGTGGCGCAGTGGGTAGCGCTGTCGCCTCACAGTTCGAGCCATGTTATCCCCGTGTTCGCGTGAGTTTCCTCCGGGTCACAAGTCCAAAGACACGCAGTATAGCTGAATTGGGTAAGCTGAAATTGTCCGTAGTGTATGAGTGTTAATAAGAGTGTATGGGTGTTTCCCAGTAATGGGTTTCAGTTGAAAGGGCAGTTAGTCAGTATTGATTATTAAAATAACTATTACATAAAGACAACTAAAGTGATTCCTGAGATGAATTAGAACCCATAGACTCAGTCCATGCACATTGTCAAAATGAATTGAAATGAATCAAACTCTGAATCTACTATGTTGAGCCCAGTTATGTAGCATTTCTATAACAAACATGTTAAGTCAAGTAAGCACTGTCTGCACACAGATTAATTATGCATTTGGAGAAACATTGATAAACAATAACAGTTAAGTAACACATTCATGAAGGAAAAAAACGAATCACATTACATCTGTGGTTCAGAACATTCAAGTGCTTTTATTCAACCTCACGACTGTTCTGCCTCTTCTGCAAATCTTGTTATAACTTGCTTGCCAGTGATACCATAATTGTTTAATAGCTGTAGACTCACATGTTCTCTCACATTTTTCCTGGTGATTTGAATGAGGTTTAGTTCAGTGGTCAGGGAGAGAGAGATGCACATGAGGTGGAGTTAAAGCTTTTGTGAATCATGTGCATTTGGTGTATCAACAGGGTGTGGTCAATAGGAAAAAAATGAATCAAAAGAGAAAAAAAACATAGATCTCAACAGAAACAACACCCTTTTCCCTTGGGAAGACTCAATGTCCTGAATTCCAGTTGGAATACTTGTAGGCTATTGTTCAGTGATCCAGTCGTTACCTGATGATTCACTGATAATGAGTAATTAACTTACATAATTATAGCGTTCAATTAAAAAACCTGTAAAAATATTAAGAAGAACTTCCTTGAATTGCATTGGATACAAACAAAACAATATTTGTTTATATCATTATGAACATAAAAATTCTCAATAATTTCTATAAAAATAATTAAATAAAACAAATGGCACAATGTTCAGTACAAACATGCCTGAATTTTTTTATTTATTGTTTTTACAGCTGTTTTTAATTGCATTTTTAAAAAATCACAGGATAATATCTTGGCAGAAAACTTAATTAGTTAACAGTGCTGTGTATTTACCTCTTTCTTCTTCTTCTTCTTCTTTTTTTCTTTTTTCTTTTTTTACAGTGTAGCTAAATGTAGGCCTGTATCCTTATCTAACCCCCTTCACTTGTTCATGCCAAAGTTCTGTCTGTATTCACATTCACTGAAAGTGAATAAAATAGCCATTTCAGGTTATCCGGTAATAACTACACACTATGAATCATTTATTAAGCATTAGGAAATAGAGATTTCACTATTTTAAAGCATTATCTCTACATTAGTAGACATTAGTAAGTAGTTTATAACTGCACAGACAAATGCTCTATTTTTCACTTATAAACACATTTAAAATGTTCTTAATAATTCTACTTTCATACTTTGTTATTGGTTAATTTTTCATGACTAAATTAAATATTGCATTATTTACAAAACATTTGTATTTAAGAGTAGTTGGTGGCATTTAGAATCATTCAGGAGTTAGTAAATGATTAATAAACTATTCAAATCAACATTTATATATTATTATTCAGGCAGTATTTTATTATTATTAACATTATTAATTGTTTCTGGTAATAAATGCTTAATTAACTCAACTTTAACAGATTTTGTGACCTAAGTGAGGACTATGCATTATAAATCCTTAATAAATCATAATTAAAGGCTTAGTGTCAAATAAACTAGTCTTTAAAGACAAGCAACTTCTCTCTAATAACTGGTTTATTTAGTAATGAAAAATAAATAGATAAAGTTTAAAAAAAAAAAAATTAAAGTATGAAAATACAATCATATTATAAATGTGCTTATCTGTCAAAACAGAGAATTTGTATCTGCAATTATATACTGCTTACTACCGTTTGTTCATGTAGAGTTAATGCTTAGATTGAATTAACTGAATTAACTATTTGCTAATGCTTAATAAATGATTCATAGTGTGTTGTTAAAGTGTTACCGGTTATACTACACATATTTTAAACCTTAACTGATTCCTGAAAAGAGCATGTGCTGATGAAACGTATTCCTTGAATGCATTGATGGTTATTCATGGGTATTTGTCAGATTCATACATGTAAACATGCAGCATTGCACTGCTGTTCTGCTTTTAAAAAGGAACAGAGCTTGAAAGTCTGTCATTCGTCAGCTCTATATACAGTATGTAAGCCTTTATGACCTACTGTAACTTACTGCAGTGAACATCATTTTACAGACTGTCAAATAAAACAATGGCTGAAAGGATTTATGTTTAAGACAGTAGTTGATTGAACCTACTACATTTCTCCAGATGAAGTTACTGACACAGATAAATCAAGCCACACCTGTGTTCACCTGAACATGCCCTACAGTTTTAGTTAGCTGGAACATAAAGGATCAAAATTGCGATTCCCGAGGGTATTGTCTTCTTTAAAGCTCTGTCTGTGTATACCTGCCAGAAGACAGGGGAGTGGCTCGATATAAAATCCAACCCAGGAGTCCTGTGGAGACTTGCCTGTCAATGCAGGGGGAAAAGCAGCAAGAAAACGCCAGGTAACAACAGTCGTGCTGCACAGGTGAAGTTCACAGCCAGCTCTTCAGTGGACTTACTTACTATCTACCATCCAGAGAGGATAAATCTTTCTCTTCACAATCTCAGAGCAAAAAAGGTAAAGCATTTTTGTTGAGAACTTGAATGATTGCTTTCAAACCTGCATGGGATATTAAAAAGATAAATTAACTGTAAAATATAGTTATGATTCTGTTATCTCATTATAAATAATCTTTTATCTATAAATGTTAATTAAGGAAAAGATTGGGTAACACTTTATATTGATGGTCTATTTGAGTATTAGTAGACTGTCTGCTTATTATCTGTTGATACTGACATTCAACGGACATTTAACTGACTATAAGAAACTTTGCAAGTACATGTCAACTTATACTAACCCTACCCCTAACCCCAACCTAACAGTCTACTTATAATCTATTGAGAATTAGTTGCAATGTAACTTAAATTCAACAAACGGACCATCAAAATAAAGTGTGACCAAAGGTAGAAGTTATTATTTATTGTAAATGTGATGTGAACCCCTGATATTTATTTAATACAGTTGCACCTGACTTGAAATAGCATTAGGTTTTAAAGGAAAAACTATACACTTAAAAATAGAAAGCTTTTATTAATGTTATTGATGCTTCTATAAATAACTTTTAACAACCAAGAAACTTTTTCACTTTACAAAAAGATCCTTAGAATAGAAAATATTCTTTAATTTATTAAAATGTTCTTGAGACAAAAAGGAAATTGTTATTTTAAGCAAATGTTCGCTTAAAGTCATTCAAGTAACCTTATTAATCGTCCTTTAGCATCAGCTCTAAAACATCCCTTTATGTTTAAGAGGATTTTGGATTGGGTTATTTTAAACTTTAGAGCAGATGTGGGAAAGAAATGTCCCTAAAGTCTGAACTGATTCTGGATCTGTGGCTTGAAAAAGCTCTGCAAGCACAATGAACGTTAACAAATAAAGGCATTATTTGTCTATGGGGATCATTCATCTCTGTGTTGAGCTTTTTCATGTATTGTGGCTTGCAGTGAGACAGTAGCTGGTTTTGCGTTTGAAACTGAAGATGAGGAGGGTGGGGTGCTGATAAATTGCTTTACTCTCTCCGCTGTAAATATGAGTCTATAGTTGTTCGTGGAACTCTTTTGTGTGAGCAAATAATTGCCTCTTTGACGTTATTTTTTCATCACTGTTAAATACTGGTTGTGCTATTTTTGGATATGGTGTGGAAAAGTTGTACATTCTTTCAGATTCTTGCCTGGAAATCTGAGTGAGATCTGCCAGGAAAGTGAAAAAAAATTCCTTTGTTTATCAGCGAGCGTGCAGTTCACTTTTCTTGTTAAAACCTGTTAAAATAGACATTCAGACATAAAGTTAAGCACTTATCATCATGCATATACGTACATTTTGTGTTTGTAATTTCACATATCATGCATCATATATTGAGATTGAGATTTAAACTGATTAAATAAATTACAGTTAGCTGTCAACGAAAGCACTAGGCCTATTTTAGTTCAATGTTCTCTTATTTTAAATGTTGTGTTTCTAGAGGATTTAATGCTACAAGATTATATTTATGCAGTATAAAAGAATAATTGCTGAAGTGTGAAAAAAGTTTGTTTATTGTTACGAAAAATAACTTACTATACACTGAAAAAATTGGGCACCACTGTGGCGAAGTGAGTAGCACGTTTGCCTCACAGCAAGAAGGTCGCTGGTTTGAGCCTCGGCTGGGTCAGTTGGCATTTCTGTGTGGAGTTTGCATGTTCTCCCAGTGGTTGCGTGGGTTTCCTCCGGGTGCTCCGGTTTCCCCCACAAGTCCAAAGACATGTGGTACAGGTGAATTGGGTGGGCTAAATCGTCCGTAGTGTATGTGTGAGTGAGTGTATGGATGTTTCCCAGAAATGGGTTGTGGCTGGAAGGGCATCCGCTGCATAAAACAAAATGCTGAATAAGTTGGCGGTTCATTCCGCTGTGGCGGCCCCAGATTGGTGAAGGGACTAAGCCGAAAAGATAATGAATGAATGAATGAATACTGGAAAATTTTTTCATTGCAAATTGTCGATAAAAATAAAAATGTAATAATCTTTTTTAGTGTATTGCGATTGTATGCGCATATAGCCGACTAATATTTTAAAATTTTACATGAAATAAATATTCTCCACAGCATGTTTTCTTATACACAAGACCTTTAATTTGGGATCTCAAAAACAGATTTTAGTAAGATTTTGTTGAAATATCCTCTAGAAAAATATTTTCCATTAGTATCCAGTGTTGTCCATGATCATTTTAAATGTTTTTTATGACTTGGTGTGTTTATACGGCAAGTGTCAGCATATTTTTATAGTACCATTTGTATGAAATGCTAAAGCGTAGCACCAATTTTACTGATTTAAACCTCTAATTTATTAATTTTGCTTATTTATTTAGTATGGGATGGATGATTTAAGACAACAAAGAAACTATTCTGGAGGAAGTTCAGGAGAGAGAGGTAAGGATGTTTGATAATAACTTTATTACTAACATATTACTAACATGATAAAAACATTATTTCATATTGACGAATTTGAACCCAAAATCAGTTTATTGTGAAGACTGTGCCATCTAGTGGTTTTTTAATAGGCTGTTACCGAGAAAATATTCCTGCTGTGCACATAATAAACATGTATTCTGAAAACAGGCTTCTCTGAAACAACAATCTCTACTACTAGAATTACATCTTTACCTCCACGTAAGTTACCCGTGTTCACTATTCACTATCATTATCTTTCCTCAGTCTTTGGTTGTTACATGGTTTTTACTTTTTCTCCACGCATAATGGTATCACCCTTATTTCGTTTCATGTTTTTCACGCTGTGTATAGTATATGTAACTTTTTTAGTCAGGTTAATGACTTATTGTGCTTTTAACCCCCAGGAGGCTTCAGTTCATCTACCAACAAGGGCATGTCAAGCAGCTCTGGGTCTCCAAGTCTGCTGGAGAAAAACATTTTGACACAAAACAACAGCGGCTCCTTTTTCTCATCATGTAAGTCAATTAAAGATTGCTTTTTTTTTTTTAAGTCAATTAAAGATTTTTTATTTAAAAAATACTCTGCATGGTGCCGTTTCTGTAGCAGTCAGAAATTACAGATTTTTATTTTAAATAACTAAATGACTCTAAAAAGATCAGTATTTTAGTAAGGATTTTTGAATTTTTATGTATTTTACCAAATTATTTTAAGAGCACTCTATGTTTTGAGCATGCATTTGCAAAAAATTAATTTCCAACGTAAACTGTAATAACTTTTGTTTTTTAGTTGTTTTTTATTTAAATTCTTTCATTTTACGACATTTCACAGATTTTTTGCTCACGTTTAAAAGTTTAGGGGAATTCCTACGGTGGCCGAGAAAGGTTAATGTGCTGCAATTTAAGAAAGCACAGGTAATAACAAAAAACACCAACAAATTAAGAAACAATCTTCATCAATTTGACAGCACACCTGTTGCAAATTCTCACAACACAAACAACGGAAGAAACGCGCAGCATATTGGTCAAAACCCAACGGAAGAAAACGCGCAGTAAGTTGGTCAAAACACAACAGAAATGTTTCAAGAGGACCCAAAAACATGACGGACACAGCTGAGATACAGATGTAGTTAATTTATTTAATAACGCAACATTTCAGTTGATCATTAATTAGACTGATAATTTACAAAAGACAACGGAATCGTGTAATCAGGATATTACACCTTTCAAAGACCACCAATCACTTCACTGAACAACAGGAGTCCGTATCTCAGCTGGGTCCGTCATGTTTTTGGGTCCTCTTGAAACATTTTCGTTGTGTTTTGACCAACTTGCTGCGCGTTTCTTTTGTTGTTTGCGTTTTGACCAATATGCTGCGCGTTTCTTCCGTTGTTTGTGTTGTGAGAATTTGTAACAGGTGTGCTGTCAAATTGATGAAGATCGTTTCTTAATCTGCTGGTGTTTTTTGTTGTTGCATGTGCTTTCTTAAATTGCAGCGCGTTAACCTTTCTCGGCCACCGTAGTAGAATTCTCATGAGAAAAAAAATCATAAAAATTCTAATTCAAATTCCACACAAACATATACACACACTTTTACTGCTACAGTATGTATAATCCACAGACGTAATGCTTTTTTAATTCTGTATACAGATTGTGTATTCTCTCCCCTTATTTTATTTATTCAAAATTTCCTCAAAACATGTTTTACAATGAAACTGCAAAGCTGTCCTAGTTTGTTTCAAATAATTTAAACATACCTCATACATTCACACATTTCTCTATCTGTTTATGTCTCTGTGCTCCAGCATCTGTGGGTGGGAGTGGGAGTGCAGGTGGATTCGGCTCAGGATCAGGGGAGTTTCTGATAGAGGACTCGTCTGTGAGTAAGAGCAGGACAGCAGGCGGCTCCTCTGGGGTTTTTGAGACCATCTCTGGCTCTGTATCCAGCCCGCGGGTGAGATCCAGCTCCTCTGAAGGCATAAGAAGAACACAAAACTCCAAAAGCAAAAGCTCTCATTCACGTCGATATGATGGTTAGTCTTCCAACAAACTGAAATAAACAAATTAATTTTTTTATTTTAGTTCATTCGGTCCTTTCAGTCCTTCATAGTTGCACTAGCATTAAATAATTTTCTATAATCTTCAGGAAGCTCAAGTGACAACTCATCCCCAGAGCTAACAAGAAAGGAGTATGGTAAGACCTTCAGAAAAATAAAAAATAGCTACTTAAAATGGCTTTTATTTCAAACAGATGAGAAATATCAGCTTCTTTTGATTACCTATTTCCAGGTTCATCTAGAGGAAGGAGTCAAAGCAGGGGTGAGGTTTTCATTTACACTAATGAAAAGAGGATTACTTTAAGTCATTTCAAGTAGTTAATTTTATTATATAACTTTATGCAAAACCCTGCCAAACCATTGTCAGCAAACCAAAAACAACAGTGATACACAGGGAGGGTTTCTGATTGGCTCAAACAGTTGACCAGTCCCCAATCATCTTCATTCGTTACAAACATTTAAAAAAAAGCCTTTTTCATTTTTTTTAAAGAATAGTATTGTGCAACAGCTCGGTTATGATTTGTCAGTTGAAGTATTCAGCTGGTCAGTATTTCTGAAAAATTACCACTGATCACTGACCAGGGTTTTCATAGGTAAATAAAACTAAAACCTTATTTGATGCATAAAGTAAAAGCAAAAATATATACACATAACAACATAAACATGAGCTAATGCCACATCATTTGCATTTACACTTTTTGCATAAAGTGACAACTAAATTCCATCAGCCTATAGAGATTTTCCAGTATTTCTCTGTTGCAATCGGGATATCACCATAATTAACCCCGAAAAGGCCAAAGCAACGCAAACACCAGATTTCTGTGGTATAAATACAGCACTACAACATACAAAAGAGAGAGATCCACTTAGAATGTCACTTACCTGTTTTATAATGATTTGATCAGCTGTAATTTAAAATTGCGCTGAGTTTTTCTCCTCTAAGGGCTGATTGTGCAGTCTCTGGATGATAGATGCCCATGCGCTGTATCTCTGAAATTATAAATATTTCAAATAAGCACCATCTTTATAAATAAACTGCATAGATGAAATCTAAACAACTACATTCTCACCTTAAAAAAAGCCTCAGAAGTACATGATGTTGTCCAACAGCTGCAATATTTGTCAAACTGTAGTGAGTTTGTTCATCTGCTGTCACTTTATGTGGGCGGAGTAATACAGAAGGGTGAGGAGGCTGTATTTGCAGAATATTGCGCGGCTAACAGCAAATCGGATTCGAGAACCAGACCGAACTGTTGTACAATTTATATATACACTATTATATATGTTTTGCTGTAAAAAAGTTAATGACAAAAATTAATGACAACAAATTAGTTTATGTCACTTTAAAACAATTTTAATTAGTAAATCAGGTTTCAACAATTATTTTTGTTTGACAAAGTTTAACTTTTGTAGTCAGTTTGATTGATGTAAACTGAGATGACTAGACACGCTTATTTGATTCAAATAAAAAATGTAAGGCAGCAAGAATTTTTTTACAGTGTAAAAGATGATTTCAAAATAAAAATTCTCTCAGATTTGTATCTGATCTGCTTTTATTTTCTTCTGCTTCTTTGTTTTAGAGACAGAAATCAGGACCAGACTACAGAGCGCCTCTCCCTCGACTAGATGTATGTTTTCTCTGTGTTTCTCTCTAAATTAGTTATCATAGGCAATCAAATAATAGATGTGTAACACTCAACAGTAATTAAATGGACTAAAATTTCCCACTGTCACTTGGAAAAAAGACTAACAACAGTATAGAACATGCTTTTCTCTGGAGTTTTTTTTTTTTCATTCAGCACCACATCAGCCAGTAGTGAAACACATGTTTAGACATGAAGTTGTGTGTGATGGAGTGTTTCTGCTGTAGGGACGGAGCTGGATGATGTGAAGAAGCTGTTGAAGACCTCTCGCTCCGCCAGCGTCAGTCCCACACGATCCCTCTCCTCTTCTCCCCTGCCAATCCCTCGCAAGGCCACCACCTTAGACACCAAGACCTCCAGCAAACAAGGTAATGAAAGCTGCATGTACAGTAAATAGTAAAGCTTCATTAAAACATAAGATCATTTACAGTCCACACATTTAGTTCTGTCGTAGAGAGTCAGTTTACTTTCATGCTCACAAAAATCTAAATTCCTCAGTTCATTCATGCATAGAGGTCTTTGGTTCAGTTTCAAAGCGTGTTAAGAGCTCTTTTCAATGTTCTCAGTGGAGCAATACGACAGCAGTTTTCTTGAAGCGGATCTGGCCTCGTACACCTGGAACAGCTCCACACTGCCCTCTGCAGTCTCCACTGGCACTGCGTATGGCTTTCAAAGCAACACCAACAATATGGCAACTGGAGCTTCACTGGTCAGCAGCAGCACATCCCCATCCTCCTTATCAGGTCTGATCACTTACTGACTATGTTGACCTGAAAAAACGTAGAATTTTACATATTCATCTCTGAATTGATAGAGGAATTAGATTAAATTCAACTTTATTGTCATTATACATGTAGAGTACAAGGTAACGGAATGCAGTTAACGTTACCAGAGTGCAAAAATAAGAAGTAAGTGCAGCAAGGATGAATAATATATACATTTGTTACAATATACAGATAGGAGGTGGTATTATGGATATGAATCATGCGGGTTGGTAACTGCTAATGTTATACAAGCATGATAAGATATAATAAACAGATTTACGAACTATAAACATATTATAAAGTTTAAATTAGGCAGTAGTTGCATGTACACCACAACAACAAAAACATATATATTATAATTAATAGGATATATATATATATATAAATATATATATATATATATATATATATATATATATTATAACTATATATATAACTATCTATTATAATTATAATAGGATTATAATAGTGCAGTCAGTGTGTAAAGTTACTTATAATATAACTGCAATGGGCAGTTTGCAAAGAGAAAGTGAATGGAAATATTGGTTTGATTTTCCAAGTCATCACCAATATCACAATCACACATTTGAATAAAGTAACTACTAACACTTTAAAACATTCAGCTGAAACCGTAGTTGTCTATGCTCAAGGTATTATTTGGGTTTTAATGTGTACGTTAGAAAATGTCAGCAGATTCCAATGTTATCATAAGCTTTATCAGTGGTTATCAGCTGATAGATATGGGCCAGTAGGGGCCTTATGCACCTACTTGTATAGGCTCAGAAGACTTATCATCCATCCACATGGTTAATCAGCTATAGATCACATATGGCTGCGGCTGGAAGAATTATTTAAATCAGTGGTTCTCAAAACCAAGTACCACCATAAAAAAACATGGCAGATTAATTCTGCCTCATTATTATTAGTATTTATTATTGTTAGCCACTTTTAACATTCTAAATAGTTTTAACATTAACACTGTACTGTGCTTACAGGTAAAAAAACCAAACAAACGTCAACATTTAAACTAAAATGTGCTTTTTAAAGTTTATTAAAAATGGCACTGTACTTAAAAAGTAAAAAGAAAACTAAAAAGGATGATCATAAAGTAGCCTGTCAACATATTGATTTATAAACTCCTTTTGAAATATATGTTGCATGTATATATGACTTATTTGTATGTCTTTAAAATCTAAACATTTTAACATTTCAACTTTTATTTTAAATATATGAACTGGAATTACATATTTAAATTAGAAATTAGATCTGCTTACTGTGTGTTAGAGTAGGCTTTGTGTCAAAAAAGCAAGTGATTAAACTATACCTGTCAACATTGGGATATAAAAATGCAAGATATGCCCCCAACAACCGCTCATTTTTTTACTGTAATTACTCAGCAATTCCTCCGCGTACCACTAGTCGTATACGTACCAAAGTTTGAGAACCACTGATTTAGATAAATTATTCAATTTCCCATTAATTGTATGGTATTAACGTCTACCCCTACCCCAATCGCCACAGTAATGTAAAAACAGATCTGGAGTCTTCTCTATTAGTATAGCTGATTAACCATGTAGATGGAGAACAACAGCCTTCTGAGCCTACCAGTGGGTGCAGAAGACCCCTACTGGCCCATATGTATCAGCTGATAACCACTGATAACAGTTCTTAAAATCTTTTATTTGTTATTGTTTTAAATTTTTAATGATCAAAAAAACCTTTTTCATTTTAAAAACCTTTTGTGGAACGATATACGGATGTTCAAGATTCATCAAAGAACCATTAATGCCAAATAAAGAAGTCTTCTATATAGAAATGCCACGATACACTTGTACTGTAATGTGCAGTGTGTATTAATCAACATACAGTATATTTAAAAACCTAGGCATACTTTAACAGGAACCCATTGTCTAATTACATGTTTTTCCCTCCCTTAAAGTGTATGGCTTCCACAACAATTTAGCTCCTTCCAGTGGAGTCCTAACATCCAGCGGAGTTAACACTCAATCAGGTATCCTGTGAGGCATGTGATATTAAATAATTCTAATGTAATGACAGTGCCTTGACAAATGATAATAGTCATTCATTGTAAGTTTATTTTTTTGTGTGTATTTGTAGGATATGGAGTGCAGAAGAATTATTCCTCAAGTCCAAACAGCACTCTTGCAGTCAGCACAGGCGTCTCCACTGCAGGTGTTTGTTTTATTCGTCTTAGTGTAGACTGGGGTCAATATGAGTGCCATTTTCTACTGAATTGTCACAGTATTTTATGTTTATTAATTCTATGTAATATCACTGGGAACAAGAAGAATTTGTAGCTGGATAAAATGTTTGGGGTTGGTAAATTGTTTTAAAAAGATTTTTAAAACCTTTTTTTTTATTAAAAGAAGGCACACCATCTACACATATTTGATTGATGATAATTAAAACATTTTAATTATATTCTAATAAGATGATATAGAAAAAATCTAATATGATTATTTATTTTTATTTATTTACTTTTAATATCAGTGTTTAAACATGTAGAAACTGCTATAAATCTTTTCTTTATTCCTTTATTAAAAAGAAAGTTTAAAAGAACAGTGTTTATTCAAAATATACATGTTTTGCAACTAAAATCATTTACTAGTAGTCGTTGCTTGAGAAACAGGAAGAGTGTAGAATTGTAATTAACTAGAAGTAGAATGAGACAGAAATACACTTCAAATCTGAAAATGCTATTTATTTGTTTTTGTATATATTTTTTTTAGGATATGGAGTACAGAAGAATTACTCCTCAAGTCCAAACAGCACTCTTGCAGTCAGCACAGGCGTCTCCACTGCAGGTGTTTGTTTGCTTTATTCATTTATAGTTCAACTCTACAATAAAGATAGACTGGTCAGTATGAAAGAGATACAGGACAGATGATAGAATTATCCTTTGCTCTGTTGCTGAATTGTCACTGTATTAAGGGATTTATTAATGTGTATTCTGTGTATTATCTCTTTAAAAATATATATTTTAATTTTTAAATGTAAATTTACATTTAGCAGACACTTTTGTCCAAAAGGGGCCTACATGGGCCTACTTTAGAAGGCATTCAGCAATTCAAAAAGAAGAGGCAATAATACACACATGAAGTACTGTATTATACAAAGGAACTGTTTTTGCTCAGAGGATTAAGTGCTAGATTTAGGAGGGAGTGTTTTTTTTTATATAGATAGATAGTGTTTCTACAGGTGGCTTTTCAAGCCCATTCACTGAGTGAAACTCTTCATAAATGCATGTTATGCATATAATGCATGTTGTTGTTTTTAAGAGATATGGAGTGATTGTAAGAAAATCTGGTGCAAATGTGCAAAACTGGTGTCAGTTAAAATGAGAGAAAAGAGGGTGTTTTCTACAGGTGGTTTGTCAAGCCCACTCACCTGTGTGGGGCACACTCAGAATTTCATAATGTTTTGAGACACAATTTAGATTTTTTTTATTTAACTATGTCACCACTGTTCAAATGATCTAGTTGACTAGCATAGATCGAAAAAAGAATACAATTATATGAACATATACTAATAAGTTTGGGGCGATTAAGTCTTTTTATTCTCGAAAAGAAGGGCACAAAGACTGCAATAAATTGATCAAGATTATAGTTAAACAGTAACATTGCATAATATCGTTACAAAATAAGCATGTTGATTCAGAACAAATGTTTTGTAGTTAATCAATCTTTGATAAACAGAGAATTCAGAGGAACACTGTTTATTCAAAATCTAGATATTTTTCAATAATAAGCCTTTATTGTCCCTTTTATTAATTTTATATTCTAGTAATTTTTATTACAATATTTTCTTAACATTTTCTGGTTGGGTCTGTAAAAGTCTGCAAGTAAAACTTAGATATACTCTGCTAATTGAGCTAAATTTAGTTCTTAAAAAGAAGTATTCATTGCTGCTTTTAAAACAGATTATTTGGTGTAAGAACTGGTATAAAAATGGGGCACTAAACATTTGAAGATGTTTTTTTTGCATTTGTAGGATATGGAGTGCAGAAGAATTATTCCTCAAGTCCAAACAGCACTGTTGCAGTCAGCACAGGCGTCTCCACTGCAGGTGTTTGTTATATTCCCTCATTAGAAGGATTTATGGTTACTGTAGTTATCTAAACACATAAGCAGTGTTGTGTGCTAAACATGAAGACTTTGTGTCATGTCTTAGGAACTGGTTCAAGGACTCTTAATGAAAATGTGTCAAAGAGATACCTGGTGATGGAGAAAGAAAACATTCCAGCAAAGAGAGAAACTGACGAACTGATCCTGACCAAAGACAGCGGAAAACTCTTTAGCAACAGCGCCGCCAACGGGTCAGCAGGTAAACAAACTAGAAGAAACCAGTTTTTTGTGATTCTGTTAAAGTGGTCATGATTGACGTTACGACCTAGACTTGCACTAGATGTTTATTAATAACACTGTATTTGCATTAAAGACTCATATTCAGACGTTTCAGTGAAAAAAGAAACCATGATGACCAGCTATTCTGAAAGTGCTCCTATCAAGTCTTATTCCGGCACACAATGTAAGGGCATTGATTTTTTTTAAAGTTTCATCAATACTTTTGATATAATATTATATCCTTTTTTACATTAGAATGTGTCTAATTTATTTCTGAGCCAAAAATAACTAAAAGTTAATTTAAAAGTTGTTTATGCATTGTCATGCATATTTACAGTATAACAATGATCATATAACGACATATTAAATTATTCTATTAAAGTCACAGTGCACCATACAGAAAATGTATGTATATGGTAATATATGCGAACATATTTATGTTACTATTTGTTATTCTAATATTGTAATACTTTATATATTTGAATTTGTGTTCATATTTGTCAATATAATAGTTTAATAGTTATTATGTGAACATATAAGTAAATATTTGTACTTTGAAATATTAACACGTGAACATATACGTAATTTGTAATTTTAGAAGAATAGTTATATGTGAATATATACGTAATTATAATTTTTTTAAATTAATATATGAGAACATAATGTACATATTTGCAATTCTAATAGTTAATATATATGAACAAATATAGTATGAACATATTCAATAGCTGTTCTATAATTAGAGACTCACCCAAAATATCAAAATTTTAGATATTTTATTGTCATGGAATTTATTTGAAATATTAAAGAAGACAATTTTCTAGCATTTAATATATGTACACTTCCTGTGTAAAAGATTGACCTTTTTTTTTTAATCTTTCCAAAGATGGGTCTGCATCAGTGTCAACAAAAGATAAAGCTACATATGCAGGTAAAATGTTTTATGTGACATAATAATGGTATAGAAGTGTACAGTCACATCATAAAGCCAAGGCTCAACAGTGTCCTGCTGTTGGTGTCCTGTCAGAGATCCACAAAGCGAAGCTTGAGGACGAGGAGGACGACTGTAAGTGTGGAGGGGGTCTGTGTGGATGTGGCCCGAACTGCTGCTCCTGGTGGAAGTGGCTTCTGGGATTTTTGCTTGGACTCCTGCTGCTCCTCGGCCTTCTGTTTGGACTCATTGCTTTGTGTAAGTCTTGTCGTTTTAATGATATACATAACGTATAGCTTATTTTAACAAGGAGCCGAATCATGAAAAATCCATAAATTAAAAACTAGAAGTGTATGACCAAAACATCTTCGTACTGCAAAAATGAGTTCTCATGGCAAAAAAAAAAAAAAAAAAAAACTGAAATATTTAATATGAGAAATAAATGAACGATTTAAGAAGATACAGACTACAAACAAGTCAAATTATCTGCCAATGCAGTAAGATAGTTATACTTGGTAAGAATTGTTGAAATAAGAAAACTTGTGTAGGCTAAAGGAAAAAAGTCTTAATGAAGTATTATAGCACTCATTGTAAGCAGTGCATTTAGTCTTATTATCTTAAAACTAGCTTTTTAAACAGTTTGCTTTTCTTATTTAGTTTGAACAGTTCTTAAAACTATTATTATTAAACAGGAGAATACCTCTTAATTTAAGAATTGTCATTATAAAATCTGTTAGAGCCAAAGCATTTAACAATTTTTTTTACTTGTTGCTACTCAAAATACTAAAGCTTAGAACATAACAGAATGTGTTTTATTCACTTTGTGAACAAGTATAAGTGGGATTGAGCATTTTAACTCGGAAATTTGAAACACGTTATCACAGCTAAAACAAAGTTTAAAACAAAAAGAAGACCGTCTTAAATTTGCTCTCTGATTGTAATTAAGTATAAAAGAATTTGGAGGTAAAATGAAGTTTTACTAAGTAAGAAAATAGAACAATCGTAAAACAATCAGACTAATCTTACACAATCTTGCACATATTGTATTCTTTAAACAAAATCAATAATTTTTTGCTAGAAATAAGAGTGCAACTCTTGAATAAGAACATTTTTATTATTAAAATAACCCGCTAAAACGTCCTCTTTTGTGGGAAGAGAATTGTGTGTTTTTGGTGCATAAATATCTGTTTTCACAGAGAATAACTCGGGATTAGTTTTTTTTTGTCTAGAGAACATTAATTCATTCATTTTCTTGTCGGCTTAGTCCCTTTATTAATCCGGGGTCGCCACAGCGGAATCAACCGCAAACTCATCCAGCACGTGTTTTACGCGGTGGATGCCCTTCCAGCTGCAACCCATCACTAGGAAACACCCAAACACACTCATACACTAGGGCCAATTTTACCCAATTCACCTATACCCCATGTCTTTGTATTTGTGGGGGAAACCGGTGCACCCGGAGGAGACCCACGCCAACACGAGGAGAACATGCAAACTCCACACAGAAATGCCAACTCCCCCAGCCGAGGCTCGAACCAGCAACCTTCTTGCTGTGAGGCGATTGTGTTACCCACTGCGCCACCGTGAGGCCCTTGTCTAGAACAGAAACACATAAATATATGTGCTATAACATAAAGTCTTTTAATCAGTAGCTAATGTCTATTTTTCAGCTGAGGAGGTAAAGAAGCTAAAGTCTCGTGTCAGCACTCTTGAGGCAATGTCCTCCTCCATGAATGCCCACACAAGCCGTCTGTCAGCTCCAATTGATGGCATTGATGGCTATAATGAGGTTGGAAGTAAAGCGGCGTATGTGAATTCACTGGATTCTGCAGTTGATTCAGACAACACTGGACTACAGAGAAACGTGCAGCAAATAGTGAGAGCAGAGATGCAGTCTGATCAAATGAGAGGTACAAGTCAACACATCATATGAACAGGTATGCACACATTCAAAACCAAAAACACTATAATAATTGATCACCATTTTTGTGTGTTTTTAGCCTTCCTTGCTTCATCGGTCAAAGCTGAAAGAGGACTTCCAGGGCCGAAAGGTACACCAGATATCCAGTTTACAAAAATGTCCACATCAAATTTTACTTATACCGTCCATGCAGATTTAGGAACAGTCACTTTTCCATCAATTTCACAATCACATATTTGCTCTTCTTGCCACTTTCAGGTGACTCTGGATCTCCAGGAACAAGAGGTTTGTATAGTTTTAGAACGGTCTGTTTGTGAATTCACTGAACTTGAATGAAGTTATAATCACGATTCAAACCTGTTTTTTTTTTTTAGGAGACAATGGTTTTCCAGGGATACCAGGTAAAAATAATGCTTGGTCTACTTCAGGGGTGTCCAAACTTGGTCCTGGAGGGCCGGTGTCATGCATATTTTAGTTCCAACCTCACACCTGAACCAGCTGATCAAGCTCTTTCTAGGTATACAAGAAACTTCCAGGGATGTGTGTTGAAGGAAGTTGGAGCCAAACTATGCAGGACCGGCCCTCCAGGACTGAGTTTGGACACCTTGGTTTACTTGTACAATTAAATTGTTCAGCAATCGGATTTCATTGTGTTTTGATGTGCCTCTGTAGGTCCTCCAGGAATGCCAGGACATTCAGGAAGGGACGGACAAAAAGGAGATAAAGGAAGTGCAGGTACTGGGAAGCAAAGTGAAACAACATTTAGCTCAAAGGCCGAGCCACACCAAGCTTTAAATAACTAGTGAGGACGAAAGCTGACTTTGATGTCCTAATATTGTGCTTGAACACAACAAATGGATTATAGGCAAATGCAAGCTAGCATGCTCTTCACCTGTGTCAAAATGAACTACCTTATTCACCTTCGTCCTACGCTCCAAGATTTCTGTGAATTATGGAAGTAACAACCTAAGTAAGTGTAGCAGAGGCCAGTTAGTGAAGTGCTGTGCAGGTAAGCCTCACTCCTCTGACCTCTAAAAGGAGCTCTAGTGACAGATGCGAGAGGCCATGGCCTTTAGCCATCTTGGTAGAGCGACAGACTCCCATGCTGAAGGTCACCGGTTCGGAACCAGCTCAGAGTGGGTTGGGTGGAGCAGGAACAGTGGGGTTACACAACCAGTGACGTGTTTTGCCCATTAAAAAGAGACAATAGATTTAACAAACCATCAAAAACCCCAAAAGCTTGAAACATTTCTTTCTGAGGCAACATTACACACGTTGAATTAGTCACGGAGGCTTTCGATGGTATGTAAGGAAGCCAGATGAGCAGTGTATGGGATGTTGTACAGTTCTTTTAAACTTGTCAAGTAAATTAAAATTCATTACAATTCAGTATGTGCACTTCAAGCACTAAGTGTGTGATGCCACATTGGCAGCATTTGTATTTGTAGCTGAGGGGTGCTAACGCTGTAGCACTAAATAATAACTTTAAATGAAGTCAATTACACCCACACGTCTGTGCTTCTTTCACTCTAGTTGACCGCTTACTCCCACATATAATAGACATCTAAAGAAACATTTCTTCTCTGACTCACTTTTACTTAGTGCTCTTATTCATCCTGAAATGAAAAGAATGAAACTTTTTCTAGATAATGCCTGATGTAAACTTTTGAATTGTGCATGACAGGTGAACATGGTGCAGAAGGATTCAGGGGAAGAGATGGTCAGCCTGGCCCTCGTGGAGAGCCTGGGCCCCCAGGAGCCGGAGAGAAGGGTGAAAGGGGTAAGAATCGGCCTGTTTTATGATCATAGGAATTGTTTATTACAGTACAAGCACTTGTGCACAAATTTGAGATCATATCTATAATCATAATCGTGTGTGTGTGTGTGTTTTAAATGTTTGTTCTTCAGGTAGTCCTGGCCTACCTGGTCTCATTGGTCCACCTGGGCCTAAAGGTCAGTACTACATTTCTGCTGTTATTTTTATTTGGGTCATGACTAGGGCCACATGGAATCTGCACACGCAGAATTCCGCAGACCTTTAGCCTATCATTGATTCTGTTTATTTACTTGTGTAAATGTTTATTTATTTCAGTTTTTTAAATTTATTTCAATAATATTATTGACTAATATGAAAATTCATTTGATTTATTCATGATTTATTCACAATACAGTTTGTTAAGTAATATTTTCTGTCTTTTAGTAGATATATTATATGAGAGACTTGCTTTGTTTACCAAATAAAGTGGATCTCATTGGATTCACATTGTAAACATTAAATAAAAGTTAAAAAGGTATTACTTTTTATTTCATATATTAAGGTTTTAGTTATGATCATTCCGCATAAATCCGCAGATTTTAAACTAAATTCTGTGCAGAAATAGCAAAAACTGTCCGCAGATTCCGTCTGGCCCTGGTCATGACAGCTAATATTGATTATTTTCAGTAAATTTATTGACAGAATAGATTGAGTTGAAATCTTCGGGCAAAGGATGTTTTGAAATATAATATGTATGTTCACATAATCATTAAACACTGAAGCAATATAAATATGTGTTTGATCTCTATTATTTTTTTGTCTGTCAACAGGTTCTAGCGGTTTACATGGTAATCTTTCTTTACAATTTTTTTATTGGCATTGTCTTTTTTTTGTCATCATACTGTATAATGACATTCATCTGAAAACACACTTGTGCAGGTGAACAAGGCCCTCAAGGCTTCAGAGGAGAACTTGGTCCTGCTGGGCCAAAAGGTGTGTAGCTCAACAAATTGCTTTCCGCAAATAAATAAATGAAAGAAATACTGTAATTAATAGCTAAAAACGTTTTTTTTAGGTGATAGAGGACTTCCTGGTCTACCTGGAATTAAAGGTTTGTAACTATTTGCGAGCCTCGTGTATCCAGTATATTGCTGCAATCATTCTGCGTTGTAACGTATGATGTGTGTGTTGTATCAGGTGATCATGGCGATAGAGGAGAGAATGGGTTGCCAGGTATGTATGTTCATAATGAGCCGTATCAACTAACTTCATTCATTTGTGCCATGTTCATTTGATTAAGTGTTCAATCGTTGTATCCTTTATTGACAGGTATTCCTGGAGCAGCAGGACGACAAGGACCAGCTGGAGAGAAAGGAGATAAAGGATCTGCAGGTCTGGAGGAAGTGATTCAAACTTGACATTTCACCGTTAGAACAAGTGATATTTTTAAACCATTATAAAACTTCATTATTATAAGCTGTCAACACCAACAACAGTATAAAAGGACTATATTTTAAATTACTGCTGTTTTTTTCCATGTTTTTCACAAAAAATATTAACCAGCACAAACTTTTCAGAAATTATGATCATTGAGGGGTTTTTTTTAAGCGTAAAATCAGCATATTATTAAAGACGAGTCACGTGACCCACAGAACTGGTATAATGGCCATGACACGAATAAATGTCTATTTAAAATATATTTGGTAACTCTTTGAGTATTAGTAGACTGTCTGCTTAATATCTGTTGATACTGACATTCAACAGACGTTTAACTGACTATAAGAAACTTTGCAAGTACATGTCAACTAGGCATGGGCCGATATAAGATTCTGACAGTATGATAACCGTGGACAAAAATATCACGGTTTCACAGTATTGTGATTTCTGCTCTAAAATATCTTCTTTTTAAATGTCTGGCTAAAAAACAAAACCTTTTTCTCCTTTGAACACAAAATATTTTATTTTGAGAAACATTTTTAAGTATTTTGGGACAGTAAACATGTCAGGCTAAATAATTCAAGTGAATCATTGACTTCTGCTGTCTTCATTTGTTTCAAAAATACATATGTCTTTCTAATTTACTCCTAAAAGACAAAACAAAAAATGTAAATAAGAAATCTTACTTATACCTCAGGAAAATTTTGGTGGTATGAAAACCTTGACTTTTCCAAACCGTGGTATACCTTGAAAATGGTTATCGTCCCATGCCTAATGTCAACGTAAACTAACCCTACCCCTAACCCCAACCCCAACCTTACAGTCTACTTATAATCTAATGAGAATTAGTTGCAATGTAACTTAAATTCAACAAACGGACCATCAAAATAAAGTGTGACCATATATTTAATTATAAAATCTATTTAAACTACATTTTAATAGTAAAATGTTTGTGTATTTTATTTGCTGGTTAAATTAGTTAATATTGTTGTAACATCACTTTGTTGAAAATTCCATGAACTACTTAAAGCTTCATTATTGAATGGACCTCTGTTCACCTTATTCTTCACGTACGAGCGGGCGCAGCCATTTGAATCTTCTTGGTTTGAGACTTCTGATCTCATTCACTTCTATAAATTTTTAGATGTTGAAAAATGTGATATTTTCTAATAATATTCTGCTTTGTCTATATAATCATGCAAACTCTTGTTTGTAGAGCAAGTAGTTTGACCGTTTTCTGCGGTTTATTATTCCTAGTCATTTATCCCATAGGTGACTGAAACGGAAGTTTTAAAACAATCGCATAAACTAGCGCACTTCCACATAAGGTCAATAATGCAGCTCTTGGATTTGTGCAAAATTTGCTATTAGTGATTTTACCTGAGTAATAGTTTTTTTCTTTTCATACTAGGGCCTCAAGGAGCTGATGGTGAAAAGGGTCAGAGAGGTTAGTGGCATTTTTAATTATTCTGAGTAAAAATTGAGTGATTTGAATCTTACCTGTTTTTGATACATTTTTTGCTCATGTTTAGGTGAGCCAGGATCAATTGGCTTACCAGGAATCAGAGGACCACCTGGGCCACATGGTGACCCTGGTCAATCAGGTTAAAAAAGCACATCCTCCTTTTAAATAATGACTTTAGGCTACACAGTTCCCACATGATCCTATAAAGTGAAATAACTAAAGCTATAAATATAATAGTGAAAAGATCTTCATTTGTATCTTTATTTCTTTTCTGGTTATTTTTCAAATCAGGAGCTCCAGGGATTCAAGGACCTCCAGGTAACCTTCAGTTAAAGTGTTTTTACTGGACCCAATTTATGAACCTTTACCACTGTATGTTTGAATATTTCACAGTAATCATGGTTTGCTTTCTTGTCCAATAGGCCTACCTGGCAATCCCGGTCAGCCTGGACCTAAAGGTGTGTGACTTTTAGATTTATCTTTTGTCTTATTGTTGGAGATTAGAATATCCATGTGCACAACTTTGTCCAGAAATATCAAAATGAATAATCTAAAAACATTCACAGGCGAGACTGGTGAGGCTGGAAGAGTGATCAATGCAGGTAAGTCAAAGTGAAAATCTAAAACATGTGGAAGGTGAAGAGTTATAATCTTACATACATGTGAAATGATTTGCTTTTACAGCAGGTTCCTCCTCAGTGGCAATCCCTGGACCACCTGGGAGCGCCGGTCCCCCTGGCCCACCTGGATCTCCAGGACTCTCAGGTACTTTGACACTGAAATAGTATTTCACACATATTTTGATATTTAATTTTAACAAGTTAAAAGTTTTTTGAAGACAAGCAAATGATAGACTTTATATGCATGCCGAATCAATTTTGTAAATTTAATTTAATGCAGTCACCAAAATATCTTAACCATAATATTCATTTATCACACTATTAAGAATAAACTAACTAACAAAAACAAAATATTAAAAATACAAACAAATCAAAACTGATTAACAAGTACAATTACTGTGCCAGGTGTGTTTGTTGATTAACAGCATTTTAAGCATTAGGAAGAATGACAACTTCACATACATACTTTATAATGTATTTTGCCTGTAAATTATTGACTGTTTAGCTATTGTTTGATTTTATGTTATGTCCGTTTTGTCACACTAGGTCCCGTTGGCCCTGCTGGACTTCCTGGTCCTCCTGGTAAATTATAACTTTGCTGATATTGTGCTGTATTACAAACTGTATATACAAAAAGCGATAAATATTATAGGAATGCGAGTTAACAAAGGTCACACTTAATTTTGATGGTCCAATTGTTGAATTTAAGTTACATTGCAACTAATTCTCAATAGATTATAAGTAGACTGTTAGGTTGGGGTTAGGGTTGGGGTTAGTGTAAGTTGACATGTACTTGGAAAGTTCCTTATAGTCAGTTAAATGTTAGTATCAACAGATATAAAGTAGACAGTCTACTTATACTCAAATAGACCATCAAAATAAAGTGCTACCAACATAAATTATACTCACAATGACTTTAATCATTTTTTGTCCAGGTGTTAAAGGTGATAAGGGAGATCAAGGAGAGCCGGGTATTGGTGTGAACACTGGTGAGACTTTAGTTTCAACGAGAGCAGAAAGTGAGTGTTGATGAAATAATCAATTTTTAAACATTGAACATTAGTAGCTTACAGAAATACATTAATGCTGATTATCTGTCACGTTTAGGACAGTATGGGGCTGTTAATGTTGGTGGTACTGGACTACCTGGTCCTCCTGGTCCACCAGGGCCCCCTGGACGACCAGGTGCAATAATGTTTTTGATTTTGTTTGTTTTGTGCTACACATTATGTAATAAATGTGAAAAAGTCATCAGTGTGACAAAATATGGAGATTACATTCAGTTTTACAAAGAAATGTACTGTTGTCTCTCTATAGGGGATTCTAGACCAGGTCCACCAGGACCACCTGGTGAACCAGGTAAAACAGTTTGCACAAAATTAATAATTATTTGCCACTTATCACACTACTTACTCAAAAGAAAACTTTTCTACAGTTGCATAACCTTCTCTTCTGTTTTATTACTGTCTAATAGGATATGGCAGACCTGGTCCTAAAGGAGAAAAGGGAGAGCCAGGAAACTTTGTGCCTAATTCAGGTTTGTTTATAGCATACATATGGTATTATACAGTATTTTATTAGTTTTCATGTGTTTTTTTCCCCCCAGTTTAAGTTTTTGAATGGTTTCTACACAGGCACGTTTTTTGCAGGACCACCTGGACCACCAGGACCCACAGGGCCTAAAGGACCAACAGGTGAGTCTAACCCAATTCAGTTGCTTGTACTTTTTGACTTTTCTTTTAACCTATCACAAGAAAATGAGAAAACTTCGGACAAAATAGATGTCAGAAAGCTACACTATTGAACCATTATCAGATATCTAATTATATATATCCGTAAAATTCAGGTCCTCAAGGTCCACGAGGATATACAGGTGAGGTTCTCCAAAGATTACCAGAAGAATTTATTTGAATACTCAGATCACCACTGTATTTGACATGTGCCATTATTATTGTTTTTCTTTTAGGAGAACCAGGACAGCCTGGCCTTCCAGGGAGTCCCGGTAGAGTTAGTAAGTTAACAGTTTTTTTTAAATAAAACCCAGTTGACACATAAGATGTGCAGAAACACACATTAAAAACCTTTTTAAATTATTATATTATGCTTTTTAAGCTTTTTAATTTAAATTTGAAAATATAAATTACTACATATAATATTTAACAAAAATATCTTTTGAAAAACACCTGCAAAGATGTCCAGAGTGTTCACTTAAATGGTAATTATCCAGGTCTTGTTTTGATTCAGGAATATATCACAATATCCAAAAACTAAAAAATTACTAAACTGGGACGAAACTTCAAAGACACATTTAGGGGACACCTGAGAAGTATTACACCTTTTAAATAAGGAAACAATAGGATCCCTTTATATTGTCAAATACTAAACAATTATATTTTGTGTGCCTTTGTTTACTGTTAATTGAAAAATTGTTTAGAGATAATAAATCATCTTATACACAGCTTTTTAAAATACATATATAACTATTATGCAATTTATTGATTTTTTTCCCTTCCAAGTTTCCGAGTATGGTGTGGCTCAAGGGCCACCTGGTCCCCCAGGCCCTCCTGGACCACCCGGACGAGAAGGCCGTAAAGGTAAAAAAAATGGAATAATGATGAAGACACATTCTGTGCTGGTATATTATAATCTACACTATGCTAATTTTAATCATTTCTCAGGGGATCCGGGAGTACCAGGTACATCTACCTTCCAAGGAGAGTCGAGAGGTAAGACTTTCATTAAAACAAATCAAGTTCTCTAGTAAAGAACTTGTAACTAAGCTTTTTTTGTCTGCTGAAACCAATGATTCACTGATATAAACATAATTAATACATGTAATAAAGTTATTAATGTGACAAAATAAAGAGACCAAATTCAGTTGTACGAAGAACATTATACTTAGAGTTGCTTATATACGAATGTATTTAATCCATTTTGACTGTTGACTGTCTATTGGAGATTCTAGACCAGGTCCACCAGCACCACCTTAAAGGTTAGATTAGGTGTGGGATATTCTCAGTTTGGAAATAGTGGACCCGCAGTACCTAATTAAGAATATGATTGATCTCTAATCGCATCATACTTAAGATTAGTACTATAGATACAAAGTTTTAACTCTACCTGCTGTATCACTTCTAGTTGGCACTACACACCAGGGACGACCTGGTCCTCCAGGACCTCCAGGTCCACCAGGTGCTCCAGGTCAATCCAGTGGATCTGCTGCAGATTATCGTCGTTACATCATGGAGTATATGCAGAGTGAGTACTGTTCATTTAGATCTGGAGCACCAAACCTGTAGGGCATTTTTTAGGTCCAATGACAATAGTTCTGCTTCAGAAGATCATTTCCTCATGAATGTGTGATGTCTTTTCTGCAGGTGACAGCATGAGGCAGCATTTGTCTGGTATTCAAGGGCCACCTGGTCCACCTGGGGCTTCAGTGTCTGTAGAGGATGTGGCATCTCGGGTCATCGCTTACATTCAGCGTGAGTCAAGAATCACCCTGTTGCGTAGTTGTGTGTAAACTGGCTTGCTTGGTTTAGGCTGGTGGAGCTACACTTTAGTGGAGCTGCTCTTCAGTGGATCAACCTTCAACAGTGACATTTGAATTAAACTGAACTTCCACAATTACATGTATACTAAACTGAACAGAATCAGTGTTAAGTGGTCTAGTACTACACCAGCACTCTAAGGCTACTTTCCTGCCTGCTTGATTTGCTGAAATCTTCCACGATCTGAAATATTGCTATGGCTTTTTATTCTCTGTATGTGCTTTGAGACATTGTAAAATGTGCTATGAAATGAACTGAATTGTAGTGTTAAACAACTGAATGTTGTTGCATCTGTGGTAAATATGTACCTGTTTCAGGCTCTGGAATCAGTGGTAGCAGCATTAGCCAAAGTGCTCAAGGTCAACATGGAAGCATAACTGCTGATTATATCATATCCCTTTTACAGAGTGAGTAAATCATGTCTGAAAAACGTTTGTACTAAAATATTTATCATTTTAGAAGTGAGAAATTGACTCAAAGACTTTCACTTTTGCGTTCAGGAGAAGATGTAAGGCGCTATGTTGTTGGACCTCCAGGACCACCAGGTTCGCCAGGGATTAGTGGTAGTACCCTTAACACTCAGGAAGTTGCCAACTATGTCATGAGAATGATGAATGGTATGCCTCTGAACTGAATCTTCAATCACAGCTGCAATATATTGAATTCTGCTGGTCTAGTGACATTCGTAACTTTATTTTTAGAACAGGGAATGATAGGCAGAGCTGGACCACCAGGCCCTCCAGGACCACCTGGCCAGCCAGGTGCCACCTACAGCGACATAACTGCTCTGATTCAGAGTATGTGGTTCTGCTTTAAATGTCACTTTCCTTATTTAATTTTAATGTTAATCATTGCTGTAGATGTGATTTTTAGTTTTATAATCCTCATGTAAAGGATTTCCTTTACTTACATTCCCTTTCAATGTGTTTGAAGGGTCAGGGCTTGGTGGAAGCATTGGACGTCCGGGGCCTCCTGGTCCCATGGGACCTCCTGGTCCACCCGGTGCCTCAGGAGGCAGTTCCTCTGCAGTCTCAGGTTACTCACTAGAGGACATCCAGCGCTACCTGCAAAGTAAGGGTGTGATGAGCACTTATTTTACTGTCTGATATTTTGTATTTGTATATTTTACTGTTTCATATTTTATTATAATAATATGATTCTCTGGTATGCAGAATCTGGTTTTAGGGGACCTCCAGGCCTACCTGGTCCAGCAGGACCCCAGGGTCCTCCAGGAGACACAAGGGGCCTTGTATCATATACAGGCTCTTCAGCTCGTGAACAGATCCGTGCTGAGCTGCAGGACTACCTAAACAGTGAGTGTCAATCACCACA
This sequence comes from Danio albolineatus, assembly GCA_903798035.1. NCBI lineage: Eukaryota > Metazoa > Chordata > Actinopteri > Cypriniformes > Danionidae > Danio > Danio albolineatus. Next base: position 9,460,014 of record CAIGQQ010037872.1, on the reverse strand, counting down.
TGCTCTAATCTGGAAACTGACACCTCAGTGTAACTTTACATTAGACACTTGCACTTACTGGTCTCTTGGCTGGTTTAACCAGATATCAGTGATTCTCCTACATACTAAGATTTTAAACCTCACATATCAGAAGTTTGTCTCACCAGTTGCTGCAAACATTTCAAAATGTCTCATTTTTACCCAGGTGACAATATGCAGCGCTATGTCCAAGGTCCACCTGGACCCCCTGGTCAGAAGGGTGACCGTGGTGAACCTGGATACAGTTATCAAAATGGCAGAACCCAATATCGCTATGGCACTGAGATCAGTGCACCAGTGGACTACTCCAATGTTGCACTAAAAGTGACTGATTATATTAAGGGTGAGTACATTATCATTCACTATCACTATGTGCCAATAAAAAATTTAAAATTCCAATAGGAAATTTAGCTTGTCAACCAAAAACCAGTAGTGTAGTAGTTTGTAGTTGTTTTATTAATATTATTATTATTTTTTTTTTGCTCTATTGACATTTGAGTTGAGTGATCTCACTGTCATGGTTCAAGATTCTCATGTGAAGTGATTTAAGCACTTTGATGCAGCTCGTTATTCTGCTAGATGTAGCCATCACAAGATGAACACACTAAAGGCATAAAAAAGAAGGACATGCTCAGCAACATGGTCTGGCTGCGTTTAAAAAAGAAAATATCCCCAACATTGTTGCACCATTTACATTTAAGCAATTAGTAGACTCTTTTATCCAAAGCAACTCAGACCTGTGAGCACACAATCGCAGTTTTGGGCTACCTGGGGAGCAGTTGGGGGGTTTGGTGCCTTGCCTCAGCTGTGGAATTTAGAGTGGAAAAGAGTGTTAGATATTCACTTTTCCCACCTACAATCCATGCTGGTGCTACCTGTGACCTTTTTGATCCCAAGTCCAACTTTCTAACCATGTAGCTACATATTTATATGACCATCGTCTTCACTGTATATATAAAACAAAACCGAGCCTATAACATAACTGCCTCCTGTCATTTTCATCGAAAAATGCGAAGCATACCCCGTCTCTTGCTGAATATCAGTTTTAATAATCAATAATGGCCTATATAAAAGTATAACGTACAAGAATATAATATAGGCAAATAATCAGTCAAATAAGCAGAGTCAGTGTACGCGGTTACATAAATTAATATACTATGAATAATCTTTGTGCTCAGCCAAAACACGTTACCTGAGAACAAGTAATAGATTCAAAAGACCAAAGAGTCGTCAGATAGAGACTAGAAGAAATAAATATTATGTTTAACAACTATAGTGAGATGAAATCCAGCGGAAGATCCTTGGTAAATTGTCCGACCTGAACTGCTCTTATCTGGGGAGGTGCCCGCAGACAGCCTGGAGCTCAGACGCGGGCATATGCTGCAGCACTTGCCAGAGTGTGTAAGTGGTCCCATGATGTGCGTTTTCAGCGGTGTAGTGTGGACAGAGATCTGTTCAGACACGCCAGTGTGGACGCGGATCGTTTTCATCTAAAACATTCTCTAAATCCTAGAAATGGGTTGATAAAATACTGGGATTGAGAACAATGCCACGTTCTACCTTTTTTCCAGTCTAAAAAGAAGTTTGAACTTCAGCAGATCCTCTTAAATTGCCTAAATGTACTGAGTTGTGGTTGGTCGAGTAGATATTTGGTTAACGAGTAGATGAACAGGTTCATCTAACAAAGAGTAAGCTACATAGAAATCCAGCCACCATATTTATGAAAAATACAGTAATATTAGGCAAATGCATCAAACTGCTGGTGCTTTGTGGTGGTGCTGGGATACTGGAGTCAATCCCAGTCTATTCAGGAAAACACACTGGATGGATAGCCGGTCCATCACAGGGCTAATTAATAAATCTCAAACTTTTTTCCCTTAGATCAAGGTCTGTTGCAGGACCTGACAGAGGGATACTGGAGGTCACAAGCAGGAAGCAACCAAGGACCTGCTGGGCCTCCTGGTCCTCCTGGCCCACCTGGGTACAGCCGTGTAATTGGCGCCTATGGGAACGTGACAGCTGATCTCATGGACTTCTTTAGAAGTTACTATTCACTTTGTCACAAATGCTGATTATACATATAATCACTGTTGCATTACTTGTTCCTAAACATATTTATCTTTTCAGCATATGGGACCATCCCAGGGCCTCCTGGCAGGTCAGGGCCTAAAGGAGAAAGAGGATATCCAGGACCTAAAGGAAATAAAGGTACTAATCGTCATTCACATAGATCCACTGGACTAAATCAAGCAGGAGAATCACTGAAGTGTTGCCCAAATAAACATGGAAGTCAAGCGCTATAATTTTTATATTACTATATGACCTACAGGGGACACAGGGAGCTCCGGGATACCTGGCCTCCCAGGACAAAGAGGACCAGAGGGATCAAGGGGAGAAAAGGGAGAAAAAGGTTAATCAGATTGTAATTTTGTTTGGAAAATCAATTTGAAGAGTCCTTGACCTCTAATATTTGTAATAAAATAAATGTTACTCTGAGTCAGTGTTAATTTCATAAATGAAAAACACTTGAAATAAACAGACACTATACAAGTCTGTTGTTTCAGTAACATGACTGAATGTGCCCGCTCTGATGCACTCATCTAACTAATGAACACCACAATGCAAACCAAGAGAAATGTTGGTTAGATCATATCTGTTGGACTACATTCTAGTTTCCTCAACAATGTTGTGCTCTTCATTCATTTGATGAGCAGATCAGAGCACATGCATTCATAGTTTGTAGAAGACTTGTCAAGCTTCGGTTTATTTCAAGCGATTTACGGACATTATCTTCGTTTATGAAATTAAAGGTATAGTTCACCCGAAATGAAAATCGTCATTATTCACTCACATTTCATCATTAAGTTTCTTCTGAGTTTCTTTCTCTTTCAACAAAACATATTATGAGCATATATTTACTCAGTATTTATTTATTTTTTTTAACCTGTAAATGGTTACTGGGTTTCAGCTTTTTTCTCAAAATATCTTCTTTTGTGTTCAACATAAGAAGCAAACTCATAAAGGTTTGGAACCATCTGAGGGTGAGTAAATACTGAGTAAATATAAATTTTTGGGTGAACTATCCCTTTAACACTGCTTTGTGTGCCATCAACAACTAAAAATCGTCAACTTATAATGGATTTCTTGACAGTGCTGGACTAAGCAATCACTCTAATATGCATGCATCTCCATGTTGAACTTTAGGTGAGATCCAGACTGGCAGATGGATACGAGCAAACGGCGTGTAAAGACTCAAGGATTTGCAGAAGCACAACATTGTGGTTGCACTGACAGCACAAAAGAAATCAGTCATGTTTTTAAGAAGATAAATGCACAAACTAGCCTCCCTTTATGAAGTAACGCAGCTTAGAGGCTTGTTTGGTATCTGTTTACCACAATATACAGTTTTATAATCAAACAAATGCATGCAATATAATAATCCATACATTCAAAACTATTTCCAGGTTGACTAATGTGGGTTTACGACAATTATTTGTCTTCATTATATAAGATTTCATTGATTGTAGCACTTGAAATGTGTACTTGTCACCCTATAGTGGGCTTTGTAGTTGTATTATTATTATTATTTTTTAAAGTTTTGTATTGTACAATTTTTCTCTATAAAACAAAAAATGTATCTTAACAAATAATGTAACAAATAAAGATCCCCTGAAAGTGTATTAAAGAAACAAGAGTATTTTATCCCAAGATAAAACAATACCACGTAGGAGAAAAGAAAAAACCCCAACAAATCAAAGAAAATACAATGAGTTTTATTTACAGCATTATTACAGTATATCAACGGACAAGCATTTAGACACATAAATTGACCTCAAAAATGCATCAGATATTCCACCAAAGTGCTGCGGGAGGTTAAGGTCGCTGTTCAGCAGTACGACACTGGGATATCGGCCGCTTCTCTGTCTCCATTTGTGCAAACGGCAACTTTTAAAACCACCTTGTGTAAAATGCATCGTCGGTTCCAAGAGTTTATGTCTGGTGAAGTACAGCATTTGGGATTTATCTCAGCATGCAAAAAGTATATGAGCACAGCATGTCATATATTATGGCTAAGATACAGATGCGTGATTTCCTGCACGAAACGGATTATCAAAAATAGAGCTTGAATCAGATGAAAAGTCCTCAGTGAGCAACAGTGAGAAATGGTCGTGTCTTCCCACGGAAACACTTTTGCAGACTGCAATGGACTGTTCCAAATGCTGCCCTACATTTGACTATGACTATGAAAGCACGTGTTCTTCGGTAATAATAAAAAACTAAATGAATCAGGATAAACGATGTGACGTGCAAGTTCGTATATTGACGAAACAGGAAAAAGAACAATTAAAACTTTCAGTTCAATCCATAAATAAATCTTCGAACGCCATTTAGGAAACATTCCACAAGGCAAAGGCCTGTCTGCTTCAAATCAACTTGCTCGTAAAAATAAACTCGGTACTCTGGACCACAAAGTGACTTGACCAAATGAGAAATCACATCACCGTATACAAATATTTGGGCACTATTTTTTGCTAAAGCACTAATAAGACCACTACTGCATATGTTCAAATGGTTTTAAAGTGTCATCATACGGGTTACATTCCTTCACTGCAAATGGGTTCCACCATAATGCAAATAGTAAAAGCTAAAAAGAGTATTTTTGTTTTAAAAATAACTTTGCATGGACGTTAAAATGAGCATATAACGACATGTAACAGCTGATACGAGACCATAACAGCACTGAAACGTAATTTAGTAGCTGTGCAAAACATTGAGAATGTCATGTTGTCCATGTGTTCTTTTAAACGTGACCTCTATCTGTGACCTTATGTTCGTTATGGGCTTTGTATCACGTGACCCTCATTAAGGCTGTTTTACTCAAATATTCCACAAAGACAAGATGATATTGCCTGAGTGTATTCGTTGTTGATTTGTATTTATAACCTCAAGCACAAATGAACACGATTAGAAGACAACAAAACTAATATGTTAATCCATTGGATTTGATGTGGTAAAAAGTGTGTCAAGGTAATGCATAAGGTTTGTCCTTCATCACTGGGAGATTTGAATCGTTCGCTATTCTGATCTCATACCTTTAAAAGGCTCCTGACTAGAAGGGCTCTTGCTCGGTGGTGGAGGTTAAGAGCCGGAGGAGTGCACACTGGGAATGGGGTAGAATTTCGAGACTCTGCTCTGAGTCGTGGGATTGAGACATTCGGATTCTCCGCTCATCTTAAAGAAGACTTCCTGTTCCTGGAGTTTACGGGTGAACTCTTCCTCCAGAGCCTGCAACAGTGAAGGAGAAAATCATACAGTATGTGTACTTCCTACTGAAATGAGGTCCTATGTTACTGTTCCAGAATGATCCAAAACTTCCATTAACAAGGCTATTTATTTTAGAAAACATTCAAAACTTTGTACTTTTTAACTAAGCATATTGTATCAGATTATGTGATTAATCAAAGTTTTTTTGCATGTGAATGTTATTTTTGCATTTTTTATTATTTTTTATTTTAATGTTTAAAATACAAATAAATAAATAAATAAACAATAATACTAATAATATAGTTATAGTGTATCTGTTTAAGTGCTGAATAATATTAACTAATATCATGTACTTACTATAGGGGTCAGGTTTGGTTTATTAGGGTTATTAAATGTAATTAGATAAAATGTAATGTTACACTTTTGCTAGGTACAGTTTTGAACTAACACTGAAGATGCGACTCAGATGATTTCTGCGTGTGTACAGCAAATGTGCACTCATGCAAATACTTACATTTGCATTTAGTGTGAACCCACCATCATTGTTATTTACTGTATAATAAAGTGTTACCTAATATTCTATGATACTGCCCATTCAAAAAGACTATTCTTTTAAATTTACTTTTCATAAATAAATTCTGAAAAAAGATCTTCCATTTCTACCAAAAAAAAAAAAAACTGGAATAGGGACAACTAAAAATCTGATTTGTAGTAATGATTCAGTAACAATGATAATAGAAAAATCACATTTAAAGGGTCACGAAACACCAAAACACATTTTTTGAGCTGTCGACAGTCATATGTGTCCCACGCTGCTATGAACACTATTAGGACACATATATTTTGCTAAAGAGTGAAAATTGGTTGTTTTTGCATTACTTCGAGCAAATTCGTTCTTCCGGTTTGAAACAAATTTTTGAAGCTGCGTCACGCCGATGAGATCCTTGCGTATATTCCAGCGTGGAGAGTGGATGTCTGTACCTGTGAGTGCATCGTGACGTCTCCAAGTGTGCGGCATTAATTCATGAGAAAGACTTGGTTCGAACCAATTAGCACGCTCTATTGTGTATGCAGTGCAACTTCATTAATATGCATGATAGCTTTGAAGATTGTACCTGTTGCAGTGTTCGGAAGGCAGAGAGACGCCACATTGTGTTGCTAAAACAAGTGGAAGAAGAAGTGTTTGGAGACACAGGTCACCAGTGTTGTGTTTATGTGCTGCAACGAAGGTTTTGTTTACATTTCCCCGCTATGAGCGCAACAGGACTCACGCGACACGCAGCAGAAATGCGTCTGTTAAGATTTTTATTTTTTTTTTCACGCGAGAGCTTTTCGCATCTGGAAATGGTGAAATCTGGATTTGCCGCTTGGCTCCTTTTAAAACAGACGCGGTTCCAGTTCATGTTGATTGTCCTGTCTCTACATATATGGTAAGTGATCAGTGCTCTTTGTTTGTTTATTCAGATAGCAAAGTTCAGCAGTACTCTTTCAGTGCTTAAAGACAGACCTTAGTCAATATGATTAAAACCTTTACTGAGTTTACAGCACGCTAACATCACTACAATATTATAGACCGAAAGATCTGCTGTAAATGCTGCTCTCCGAGTGTAAACATGTAAACACAGCAGTCAAACAATTACTTTAGTGTAGAATTTTCGCCGCATTTTGTGACAGGATTGTCTAAACACACGGCTTTCTGACGCCACCTACCGAGAGTATCTAAGTTACAGAGAAATCGAAGGGTGTTTTATTTCTCTCATACGCCGTACGGTATCAAACACCCTATTAAAACCGCTCTCTTATCAATTTCTTACATCTCGTTTGTCACGGGGGGCATGCAGGAAATGTTCCTGGATAAAAGGAAAAGTGCCAAACTGCCGTTAAAGTCGACAATTAAGAATTTGAATTTTTGCTCATTAAGAAATAAATTAAGAACATTAAGAATTTGGCGAATAATTCGATTACTAATGTCCATGTAAACACAGTCACTGTCTTTCTCCCCTGCGTCTGTGTGTTTGTTTTGTCTGGAAATCAGCATGTGCACAAATAGAAACTCCCATTTTTATGCAAAACCTTCCCTCTTTGCCTCCCTCGACACTCCTACCTAAACCGAGCTGGACACACCCACTTTCCTGAGCTTTTCCAGACTAGAGGTGTGAGAACACCCCGCTGAGACAGGGGGGTTTCGTGGCCCTTTAAAAACTACATAAAAATAATGATATTATGAGGCAATTAATCACAATATCAACACAATTATATTGGTTATAAAATGAGAGATAAATTTGACCAAAAATATTGAGTAGCTTTAATGCAGCAACATCTTAGAGGAGAGATTTTTTTTCTTCATCCCTAATAGCTTGTCTGGAAAGCCACATTCTTTGACAAAGGAAGAATGCAGCATTTACATTGCAATGATCAGGTTTAATTGGATGCACTGAAAATGTGAATAATGTTGTTAAAAACCTTCTTCCGTGGCCGAAGCTTCTCCCTCCATTCTTTCAGCTCCTGACTGTGCTCCTCATCAAGCTCCTTCAGCTTCTGCGTCTCATGCTCAATCAGGAGGTGACATTTCTCATTCTGATGGCAATAAAACAATCAGCCAGATGACGCAATTTAAGACAGAAGACAACACAGTCGGTTTAGCTTTACTGAAACGTTTGAACAGAAGAGGGGAATGAACTCAATCAAACATGCAAGCAAAAGGTAATGTTGCAGACCTGCATCTGCTGAAGTTCTCTGATGTTGGAGTCACACTGCAGCTGCAGGTCCCTCATCTGGTTCTCATGTTTCTGATGCTGATGAAGTCTCTCATTCTTCTGTCTCTTGTCCTCCTGAACTGCAAACTGTCAAAACAGCAGAAAACAGCCCAGAGGATTAACCCTGATGATGCATTCAAAACATGTCCATCATTTTCATAATCTGGCTGCATCTGAACTTAAAAACTCTTTATTTTTCAAGACAGTCATAACATATTTACCTCAAACCATTTTGTACCTACACTTAAAGTCAGAATTATTAGCCCCCCTGAATAATTAGGCCCCTGTTTATTTTCCCCCTCAATTTCTGTTTAATGGAGAGAACAACACATTTTCAACACATTTCTAAACATAAGTTTTAATAACTCATCTCTAATAACTGATTTATTTTATCTTTGCCATGATGACAGTAAATAATATTTTACTAGATATTTTTCAACACACTTCTATACAGTTTAAAGTGACATTTAAATGCTTAACTAGGTTAATTAGGTTAACTAGGCAGGTTAGGGTAATTAGGCAAGTTATTGTACAATGATGGTTTGTTCTGTAGATAATAAAATTATATTTTAAATATAAAATTATAAATAAAATAGGTTAAAGTGGCTAATATATTTTTTTCTGAATATTAAAAACTGCTTTTTTTCTAGCCAAAATAAAACAAATAAGTATTAATAATATTATCACACATACTGTGAAAATTTACTTGCTTTTTTAAACATAATTTGGGAAATATTTTAAAAATATATGTTCAAAAGGGGCTAATTCAAAGATGGCTAATATTTCTGACTTCAACTGTATATGTGGACACTATTTTATGTCACAGCCAAAAAAATATATTACCCACGAAAGGCCTCAGCTGAATTCACCCACTTTAGAAGACTGGAAAGCAGTTACATATATATTTAAGATGCAAACCGTTCTTTTAAAAAGCAAAAAAGCAAAAGGGGCTGTTCTATAGAAATGGTGGAGAGAAACTGTGAAGAAGTAATGACAGATACTGTCATTTATATTTTGGATTTGTAAACCTATGTGGAAAGCAATTTTTTGATTGTAAAATAAGTAATGGTAACACTTTAGAAAAATGGTTCATTAGTTTACGAGAGATAATCAATTTACCAACATTTAACTAAGCATGAATAATCTTGTAGAGCATTTATTAATCATAGTTTAACATTAACTAATGCATTATTAAAATCTAAAGTTGTGCTTGTTAACATTGGTTGTTGTAACACTGTAAGTTAACATGAACGAAGATGAAATAACATTATTTACATTTAAAAGTTAAACTTACCTAAAAGGTTAAACATTAATGTTAACAAACATGAATAAATACTGCAATAAACATATTGCTAATAGTTTGATCATGTTAGCAAATACATTAACTAATAGACCATTATTTTGAAGCGTTACCGAAGTAATAAAAGGTATTATCCATTTACTTGCTATTTTATTTATCCATAAAATTCATATTATTGTTACTAACAGGCTTCAGGCTTTATTAGGGAGGATTTATAAACAAAAAATTTAATATTGACAAAAAAATTATACCTAGAAAATGCTTTTGATTATATATAACTCTTAGTGATTTTCTTGATGTAGGAGCTGACCTGTTTGACCTTCTCTCTGTCCTGCTCTGGTGTCCCGGTGCCAGTGATGCGCAGGCTCTTCTTAAACATGGCCATCCGTGTCTTAGCTTCACTGCGCTGGATCTTCGGCAGTCGAGCTCTTTCCTGTGCCTGTCTGTTCTTCATCTCCTCAATCAGCCGCTGGTTATAACCCTGCATCTGCTCCATCTCCTGTAGACCAGTCATGGGAGAATAAAAATGGTCAGGGTGTCCTACGGAGCACAGCGGTATTTGATTTTGCCATCTAAACCGATCGTCAGGCCTCACCTTGTCATGTCTCTTGAGGAGCTGATGCCTCTGCATGAAGTATTGATCCTTCAGCTGCTGCTTCAGTAACTGGTGTTTCTCCTGCAGGTGGCGCTCCTCCAGCTCCCACATGGCTGCTTCTCGTGCTAGGAGTTTGTGAGAGGAAGAAAAAATATATAGAAACAGAATGATTGTTCATTTGTGATGTAATCTGGGTCTTATTTGAACAACAAAAAAAAACACAATAGCCGGTAATGACCACTATTTAGCAGTGGTGTAAAGTAAATAATTACAAATATTCAAACTACTGTAATTGAGTAGTTTTTCTCAGGAATTGTAATTTACTCAGTAGTTTTAAAAATGTGGACTTTTACTTTCCTTTGAGTACATCTTTAGTGCAGTATTAGTAATTTTACTCCACTACTTTCCTTCAACCTGCAGTCACTACTTTATTTTTTCTTGTCTATGGTCATTGTCTAAAGTAGAGTCCAATTAAATAATACATAGAAAGTAAATCACATCATACTGAACAACCTCAAGACATTTATAAATGCAGTAAACCTTTTGGAAACATTAAAAATGTCCAATAAGATGTCCAAACTCTTTACACGCAATGATCCAGAGACTTTTATAGACTGCATGTCACTGAAAATGATGGATGTCGACTGTATGATGACTGAAATCACCAAACAGCCTTAAACAATCACTAAATGGAAAAAATGAAGAATGGAAGGAAGGGGCAAATAAAAGGAAAGACTGAACAAGGAATGGAAGGAAGGTTTGAAGAACCAAATAAATGAAGGAAGGATTTAAGGAAGGACAAAACAAACTAAGGGAGGAAAGAAGGAACAAACGAATGAACAAAGGACCTATTGAAGGAATGAACAAAAATATGAAAGAATGAGTGAATAAATGAAGGGAGGAAAGAAGGAAGGAACAAACGAATGAAGGAAGAATTCAAGGAAGGACTGAACAAACTAAGGAAGGAAGAAAGGAACGATCAAACGAATGAATGAACAAAAGGGCCTAATGTAGGAAGGAACAAAAATATTAAAGAACGAGTGAACGAAGGAACAAACAAAAAAATAAAGGAAGGGGAGAACAAACAAATAATTTAAGGAAGGTTTGAGGGAACGAACGAAAATAGTAAGATCCCTAAATAAACTACATGTTGTTTGTGCAGGGATGTGTAAACGTAACATTCAGTAAACGCATCAGCTTTTCAGTGTAATACTCACTACTCTTGAGTACTTTTAAAAGGTCTACTTTTTACAACAGATACTTTTACTCTACTTGCACTACATATTTGGGCAAGTAATAGTACTTTTACTTGAGTATGATTCTTCAATACTCTTTCCACCACTGCTGTTTAGCCACATCACACATTAAAGTAAATCACAGTGTTCACTACACTCTCTGGACACGTTTCATCCCAGACACCAATATTTAAACCATTTAGAAAGAATGAATCATTGCCTGAACCACTGAGATTAAGTATATAATAATGATATCTATATAAACATTACAATGATGATTTTCAAACTTGTCCAAATAGTATCACACTGTTAGCATACCTTAGTAACATTAGCTGTTTGAGTTTGGCATTTGATAAACTGGATCCAAAAACTGTGATGCGTGACATAAGACTTAACAAGCTTAACAACGCATTACCCATTAGTACCAGACCGTTTGACTCCACTCAGGTTTAGACATGATCTGCAGACATGAAGTCACCGTTTATCACACTCATAGACAGCAAACCTCAACACGCTCTGTCTGTCTGTCTTTACACAAGCTAGGCTCATCAAAATAGATGTAGGCCACACCTCCCGAGACATATGGCTGACCTTTATAAGAACTTGAGGACTTTTTAATTGAACCCTTTGTCTGAAAATAACATGTGACTTTGCTCTATTCCAGGTAGAGAGCTTTAACGTCAGAAGAAGGTAACATGTTTTGGTTTGTTACTATGGTGGATGGAATTGATGACCTAAAAAGTATGACCTAGATAAAGACATTAGCACATATGAGCAGCAGGTTATTTATTTATAACGAACATAACCACAATACAACACACAGTTCACAGAACTTCCTCATTAAACCACTCAGTGTAGTTAAAAGTGCAACTGTCTGAATAAATGTGCAGGCAATATGTACACACATGCACACGCACGCAGACAACATTTTAAATTTACAGTTGGTTTAAAAATTTATGAGCATAAGACTTACATTTTTTTTTTTAGAAAAATGACTTCTTATAAAGTTTAAAAATACATTTTAAGAACCATGACATTTTATACACTCACTGGCCACTTTATTAGGTACACCGTACTAGTATCGGGTTGGTCTTCCTTTGGCCTTCAGAACTGCCTTAATCCTTCAAGGCATAAATTCAACAAGGTACGTAACAACAAGGTAACAACGTTATCCTGCTAAAAGTAGCTAGCAGAAGATGGGTACACTGTGGTCATAAAGGGATGGAAATGGTCAGCAACAACAGGCTGTGGCATTGACACAATGCTCAATTAGTAATAATAGGCCCAAAATGTTCCAGAAAATACCCCACACACCATTACACCACCAGCAGCCTGAACCATTGATACAAGGCAAGATGGATCCATGCTTTCATGTTGTTGACAGTAAATTCTAACCCTACTATCCAAATGACGCAGCAGAAATTGAGACTCATCAAATTAGGCAACATTCTTTCAATCTATATTGTCTTATTTTGTTGAGCCTGTGCAAATTGTGGCCTGTTTCCTGTTCATAGCTGACAGGAGTGGCAGTTGGCGTGGTCTTCTGCTATTGTAGCCCATCACGGTCCTCAAGGTTCAACGTGATGTGCGTTCAGAGATGCTCTTCTGCATAACTCGGTCGTAACGATTGGTTATTTGAGTTACTGTTGCCTTTCTATTAGCTCAAACCAGTCTGGCAATTCTCCTCTGACATCAACAAGGCATATGCACTTACAGAACTGCCGCTCGGTGAATATTTTCTCAGTTTCGGATCATTTTCTGTAAGTCCTATAGATGGTTGTGCGTCAAAGCCCGTCTTGCACCAACAAAATTGCCAAGTTCAAAGTCACTTAAGTCACCTTTCCTCCCCATTCTGATGCTTGGTTTGAACTGCAGCAGATCACCTTGACCATGTCTACATGCCTAAATACATGGAGTCGCTGCCATGTGATTGGATGATTAGAAATTTGTGATAAGCAGTTGGACAGTTGTACCTAATAAAGTGGCCGGTAGGTGTACATTACACAACTGCATAACTGATTCAAAAATAACATTAAAACAATATATTATCAGCCATTATACTGTAATATCTATCTATCTATGTATCTATGTATCTATCTATCTATCTATCTATCTATCTATCTATGTATCTATCTATCTATCTATCTATCTATCTATCTATCTATCTATCTATCTATCTATCTATCTATCTATCTATCTATCTATCTATCTATCTATCTATCTATCTATCTATCTGTCTATCTATCTATAAATTAAAATGTAATTTATTTAAATGAATCAGAAATTGACGAATACAATAGCCATTTTTTATGAAAATAAATTACTATAATTTCGAAATGCATCTATTCATCCACCCAACACTCCCTCTAAATAAAGATATAAACAATTGTATAATTTATTCAAATTAATCAGAAAATAGCATTAAAATGTTAGCCATTTTTATTGTAATTTCAAAATGTATATATCTCTCTTTCTCTCCCCCAAGTCACACATCCCTGTTAATATTAGAAAATTCACAGTAGGCTCTGTGTAAGGTATGTCTGACCTCTCATGAGCTGCTGCTTGTGGTTGAGACAGTCTCTCTCAATAGTGGCAATCTCCAGTTTGTGCTGCTGGATGATCTTCTTCAAAGCTCCGTCCAGCTCTTGCTGCTGTCTCTGGAGAAACTCTTGCTCCTGTCAGACAGTGGAGGAAGAACAAGAGGGAGAGGAGGATCGGGTGCAGAAACAAGAGGGATGTCATGAATTAGTCTCTGTATATGATTATGCTCCAAGGGGAAGCAGTCAAATATGAACACTAAATCACAGCACTGATACCACAGCAGTAAGAAGAAAGTCACACTTAAAACCATTTAACAAAGATAAAACATTGATAATTCATGATAAATGGATAAAGATTTATGAAAGGAAAGAAATAGAGAATAGATTAACAATACATACAAATTCAGCATACAGCTTAACAAAACCTAAAGGCAGAGCCAGACTGACTTTTACAATGTTTACTTAAACCACATAAAAATGTGTGTTTTACAACTTGTAGCCAGCTAATTCAATCGGATAGAAGTTAAAATATTAAAATGTTTTTTTGGAAAGACATCCCTTTACTTACAGATTTACTTTATTCAAAATACAGTAAAAACGATACTGTTGTGAAAAGTTGTATTTATTTATTCATATGACTACCTATTACTCTGCTCTTAAAGCATCACGATCACTCAGAAATGACTCAAATATTGTGACTTGGCGCTACTAAAAAAAATCTTATTAGCATCATGTATGTGTTTTTTGTCGATAACATGATCATATTTTGTTTTTATGGATAACAATATTACATATTTTTCTTTAGGCAAGTAGAAAGATCAGAATAAGAGCATTTATTTGAAATTTTACAGAAATGAGTTACATAATAAATGTTTTTGTTGTCACTTTTGATTAATTGAATGCTTGCTGCTTAAAGTTTTAGATTTCTTAAAATATTAATTTCTTTAACAAACGTTACTGACTCCAAACTTTTGAATGGTAGTGTATATTTTTGTAACAACTTCGTAAGTGACATGCGATCTAAATCTGCCAAAATCTGTGGAGATCTATGTGGTTCTGTCTAAAGGAAAAGCATAACAACATTAAAATAATGACTAATAAAGAGCAAAACTATTTGTCTATAAACAATGTATAAGCTAATACAATATAATAATTAATGATAATACAATTCATAAATGCATCTCAAAGTCATCTTGATAGTTGACTCCTGCTTTCAAACTGGCCTTCAGTGGCACACAGAAATAAGCAGCACAGGTGACACAGAAACTTGACTAGAGTTTCAGTAACAGTATGAGAGAATGAACAGATAGAAGAGATACTGAGACACTGCAGCAACACAGCGACAGCACTCCAAAACAACAGAGCACCTTCCTGCCCGCATGTGCCGTCAACATCACAACTGCGCCGTTATCAGTTCTGCTAGTGTCAATCAGTTTGTGTGTGACGTCAAACAATGATTCCAGGGAGGGAATGGCTGAGAAGATGCAAGGGCAACTACTCATACTAGATTGTATAACCTTTATCTTTGGTTTTAAAAGATAGTTTGCTGAAAATGTATTCTTACCCTTAAGCCTAATTAATACTTCTGCGTCAAGTGACCTCCCTTCCTTCGTGGTTAATGATTCTGAAATGCTAGTAGACAGTGTGGTTACTATCTTCAAATGTTTTGAGTTTGAGAAAATGCATGGCATGCTACTGTAAAAGTAGTTTAAAACTCACAATCATTTAGGAAAGACAGACAGGAACGGGTGAACGTTCAACAACTTTAATCATAAAATAAACACCAAGGACTGCAGGACTCAAAACTTGTTAAACACCTTGGCCTCCCTCCATTCCCACAGCTCTCGACCCTGCCCAAACCACCTCTAAACTTTAAAAACTCACGTGCCCACTTTCGCTCCTCTTCAAATCACGTGTACAGAAGCTGATCTTTATCACTATATGGAGCGTGTGCATCAGTCAGCACCATTAAGGCTGATTTACATGACTTATTCAGAGGCTGTGTCTGAAGGGCGAAGATTGATGCATAGCTTTAAAGGAAATGAAGTGCATATGGCTGTTTTAAAATTAATTTCAATGGGTTTTCAAAGCCAAAATAAGGCAAAAGTGTAATACTCTTGAACATCTCTTGCAATTATATCACATTTGAGATCAGCTGTTTGATGCTACTTTCACTTAATAATCATAATAATAATAATAATAATAATAATTCCTTACATTTATATAGTGCTTTTCTGGGCACTCAAAGCGCTTTACACAATGGGGGATCTCCTCATCCACCACCAGTGTGCAGCATCCACCTGGATGACGCAACGGCAACCATTTTGCACCAGACCGCACACCACACACCAGCTGATTGGTAGAGAGGAGACAGAGTGATAAGCCAATTATGATATGGGGATGGTTAGGAGGCCACGATGAACAGAGGCCAGCGGGCAGATCTGGCCAGGATGCTGGGGTTAAACCCCTACTCTTTTTCGAAGAACATCCTGGGATTTTTAACGACCACAGAGAGTCAGGACCTCGGTTTAATGTCTCACCCAAAAGACGGCGCTCACTGAGCAGTATAGACTCCCCGACACTATACTGGGGCATTAGGGCCCACACAGACCGCAGTTTGGGCGCCCCCTGCTGGCCTAACTAACACCACTTCTGGCAGAAACCTAGCTATCCCATGTGGTCTCCCACCAATTACTGACCGGGCGCAGCCCTGCTTAGCTTCAGTGAGCGACCATGTGAGCCTTGCAGAGAGCTAGCAGCCGGCACTTTTCATAGAAATATTAAAAATACGGGAGAAATTCAGGAGAAATACAGGAAAAAATTTAAACAGGATGATAGCGAGATAGAATAATCAAATACTCGATATTCCCAGCAAAAAGTGGAGGGTTGACGGGTATGGCCCAAACTCATCACTGCTATAGCGAGCTGGCCAATCACAGATTTTACACTTTGCGTCATTGCAATTTGTAATTTTTTAGAGCTACACATCAGAATACAGGAAATGGTATGTGACTAAGCGAAGACTACAGAGAAACTACCTGGTGAACTTGACACAGAAGTACAAATTAGCCTTTAGGAGATACCAAAACTCATGACACCTCCTTTTTTTGTTTGTTTGTTTTTAGCAAAAAAGAAGATATTTTGAAGAATGAGAAAACTGGAAGCCATTGACATCTATAGTAGAAAAAAAAAAAAAAGATATGGAATATTATGGAAGTCAATGGCTGCCGGATTCCAACATTCTTCAAAACATCAAACAAGTTGACGTTGACAACTGGGTGAACTGGGACTTTAAACTGTATAAACAATGCTATTATGATTACTAAACTACAAGTTCCTAAAATGTGCTGCTGTTCTGAATGCATCGTGAATGTGTATTTGTGTGTATCTTGCATGACGGACGGGCACATGTGAGAGGGTTGAGCCACGAGGAGAGAGGAGACTTACATCCTGCATCTGAGCGTTGAACAGAGCACATGAGGACAACTGAAAAGACTGTATCATAACCTGGGCCACACCCTGTGGAGCAAAACACAGCCAACTCCACCACGTCAGGGACAGGGGACACACACCAGCACTCAAGCGTATCACACGCAAACCAGACACACATCTCACAATATCATCTGCTCTCCTCATGGCAGTAATCTGTTTGCTTCCTGGGTTCTGACTCTGAGATAAGACCCACGTGCAGCGAGTTCAGTTCTTCCTGATGATGCATGGAGAGCGGGTTTAGCAGCTGGTGAGTCTGAAGTTATCATCATCAGTTAATGCAGCTGTCGTCCTTGACATGCATGATGAGATGCAGCAGTCATCATTAGTCGGTTATATTCGTCCTGAGTGAGTCCAATGTGGCCAGAAGGGTTTGGAAAGCCATTTCTAAATGGTTTGGCTGCTTCAGCTTCAAGCATTTCCAACAAGCGCATGAATTAATAATCCTGGCGTATGATCGGTTAAGGGAATGTTTAGTAAAATAGGGTTAGAGTAGGGTTGCGTGATAAATCAAAACAAAAACAAATCTGTGAACTGCTTGATTTCAAATAGCCAAATCTCAAATGTTACAATTTATGCAAATATACGTGATGCATGTTTACGTGCAGATGAGCGCCTCATCTGGTGTTTTAAGTGTCTCAGAGCTGCATCTGCTTGGGTCAGTTATAATGTAAGAGACGCTGATGACAAATTGATGAGCCATCAGAATGCTCATCGTGTTGATAAGAAATACATATAAACATGTTACTGCTGACACCAGAGAAGCTTTAAAGCACTGCTTGATCTTTTGTGGTTTCCCACTATAATTATGAAGTAGGAAATGCAGAATTTACTCAGCAAAACCAACAAATAAAACCATTATATGTATTAAAATACAATACATATTTGTGTTACATTTATTTATCCTGCATATAGATAGTGTGGTTTTAAGTAATAACTACAGTTAACAAAATTAAACCATTATATCTTTGTCAACATTACTTTTATACTGATATGGGATCACTAAATTTTGTAACATATTTGGGGAGCCCTACAACCAAGCATGGCAATCCAGGATTGTTTTGTACTGCATTATAAATCCTAACTTATTTCAAAGTCACAATTCAACATTTTCCTAAAACACAGAGCTCTAGAACAGGCCTTTAGGATGAATACACTAGGTTTCACATCACCTGATCTCACCTATGCTTTTATCTCTGGATGGAAGCCAATCCTTGCATTTATGTTCGAACATCCAGTATAAAGCTTTCCCAGAAGCGTGAAAGCTGCATTGCCAGCAAAAGGGAGCACAAACTCTCCATTAATGCCCATGGGCAGATTACTTTTTGATTTATGTCAATCCTACTTTTCAAGATCAGATGAGGCAGGAGAGAAGAGTAGAAGTGGAATAAAAGTGTGTGTGGTGGCTGACATCTAAATTACCTCTCCGTGTTGAATGGCAGCTAGGTCTTCTTTTAAGCGTTTCATGAGCTCTTTTCGCATGTGTTTGGGGGACAGTCCGACCTCTTGTTTGACCTACAGTTTGAGCATGCAGACTGTTGGGATTGAAGCCTTTACTTGTACTGATTAATCGGAGAATGTCATGCAAAATCCACCATGAAGGGTTAATTTACTATGGTAAAAAATGGTTTAGTATTTGAAAAATGATCATCCCGAGACCGCTGATGATTTTCCAGCGGGTTAGCAGTTATAGAGATTATTCCAATAGCCCACAATCAGATCCTACCGTTAAGAGTTTAGAAGCTGAAGAACAGCATTAGCCCACCTCCACAACCATGACAGGCATCAGAATGTGAATCCTTCAAAGTAAGATCTAAAAGATGCACATTACTATATTGCTGACTTTGATTCTCTTGTGATCAAAGCTGCACTGCTGTGTCAGCAGGTCACTGTTTTCAAAAGATCAGCACAAGTGTCAAAAAGTCATTTTCATAAAAAGACAGGCGCTTTGCTGGAGTGGAGGGTGCAAAACGTTTGCACTGACCCTAATTCATTCACATTCTCAAAAATGCCAAATCACAATCTGACTGAAATGTGAATGCTATTTTTTTTGTTATAGACCAATGTTGTATATAGACTAACCCAGCATGGTTAACACAATCATAATCAGCACTTTTTCATTTAGGACGAGCATTAAAAAAATACAAATTTATGTAAAGCACTTTGAATTACCATTGTGTATGGAATGTGCTATATAAATAACTTGCTTTGCCTTGGAAATAAGGACATTAAATTTGGAAATCCAAATTGGTCAATTTTGTCTTATTTCCAATAATAAAAGCATATATCAGCTTAATAGAATGATTTCTGAAGGATTATGTGACTTGAGTAATGATGCTAGAAAATCAGCTTTAAAATCCCCAGAATAAATTCAATTTTAAAATAGATTAAATTACAAAAAAGTCTTTATTTCAAAGAGTAATAGTATTTCAAAATGTTATTGTCTTGCTTTTCTTTGCATGGAATAAATGTAGGCTTGGAGAGCAGAAGAGACTTTTTTAACTGTCTAAAGCTAACAGTGTATTATCAATTTATATTAGGGCTGTCCAAAAATTAATCGTGATTAATCACATCCAAAATAAAAGTTTAACCTAATATTTGTGTGTGTACTGTTACATTTAAATATGATGTAACTACTTTGATGTAAATTTTTAATACATAGTTTTGGCTTCTATGAATGTGTTTATCACATATACATAATAAATATATATAACACGCACACATATTATGTCAAAACAAACTTTTATTTTGGATGTGATTAATCATGATAAATTTTTGGACAGCCCTAATTTATATACATTGTTCTAAAAACGTTTTGTGTCAGTGAAATTTATGTTTTAAGAACAATGTTTAGGCTCTTTCTACCCAAGCCAGAAATCATTTGATCATAAATACTTTTGTAAAATGAAAAATTATAGTATAAAATATCTATTTTTGGTTTTGATATATATATATTTGAAAAGTAATGTATTCCTTTGGTGGCAAAGTTGAATTTTAAACCTGCTGATCAGCAATATAGTACATTGATGTGCATCTTTAAATGAAGGTCACTTTTAGCAGTATTTTTAAAACGAAAGAAAACTTATCTACGAGTAGAGACTAGGGTCTATAAATATAGTATGTTCCTATCAAGAGAAGAGGCCCTTCACCACAGCACTGATTTCCACTCATTACATCACACTCACACAGGCAACATAATTAGTCACATTTACAAAAGCAAAACATATCAACAATGTACATTTACACATATTATTCTCAATAAATAAAACAATATTAATACTTTATAGTTAATAAGTATAAATATCAAGATGAATTCTGAAAGACTATCAAGAGAGGGAAAGAAAGGATGACACTCTTAATTGAAGCCATTAAAAGACTCTGCTCATGCATATGACAGCATTAGAGAGGAGCGAGCCGTTCAGTACAAGAGCCACAAAAACACCGAAACCAGAAAAGAATAAAGCCTAACATACAGTTTCACAATTGCTGAGAGCAAATATCATGATGGCTGATAATGCAGAGCGCGACCAAACAGCCCTAATATCATTATCATGTTGAAGACCATGAAAGCATATGCATCATGCACTATTACCTAAAAGGAAATAAGACCAGTGGCAAACCCACACCACAAAGAACCAATTTCCACAAAGCCATGCATGATTGTGCTGAAACCCCTTCGTTCACGAGCCACGCTTGAAAACACCAGCAGTAGGAAGAAGAGATGAAATGAAAAAAGCCTTTATTTTGAACCTAAGCCACTGCTTAGCACCCAATTAACCTTTAAAGCTGTCTCTACAGCCTCTGAAGATGGAGGTAATTGAATGTGAGAGCCAGAGTTTCGTTATGCAAACATAACATGATAAGAAAAGCACTGCTTTGCATTTACAAGTCTGAACACAAAGGCAGAGGCACAGCTGAGATGCGTCTAAAAGGACAGATGAAGAAATCAATACCATTTGCAGCTGTGTTGTGATTCTGAAGCAAAGCTGCCAATGTACATTAGCGAAACGCAAGAGTGTCTGTTTGGCTTTTGCATCCGCAGAAAACAAGAGTGAAAAAGCTGCTAAATGCAAACTAACCCGGGATGAGCATGAGTAATTCAAACTAGCTGACTAGCAAACACTACTCGCTACTAAAATGTAAAGCATGATATTGTAAAATGGAAATGCTACACAAAGTGCTATAACTTTTTGTTGTGAATAGGAACGTGATTCTTTGTGAAAATTAAATTTGTAACTTTTTTTTTGTCTTATTTTTTATTAACGCTTCCCAAAAATTCACCAGCTGTGAATTTAGTTAGTTAGATGCTTCTTTTTATGGCATCAGCATGCAAAGCAGAATAGACTATTAAAGACATTTAAAAAGTATGACATAGCGTGTTATAGAATGTGAATAAATCAAAATAACTCATCAAGTTAAAAAAAATGATATGTACTCAAATACTCTTTTACAATATAAGTTTGAAGTTAATGTCATTTCACAGCTATTAAATTACTCTAAATGCTCATCCTAAGCACCTACAAGCAACAGGTCATGGCCTAATAAAGAAATGCAAGCATAAATACAGGGTTTCTGACTTCGTGCCTCTCTTTCTCGGTTACCTCTTTTTTGCGATTCTTCAGCATGTTCTGGAACTTGGAGAGCTCCTTGTCCTGCTCAGCTTTGATTCTCTTGGCTTCGTCTCTCAGCCGGTTGGTGTGGTCCTGCTCCAGACGCTCTATAGTCTGCTTCTGCTGTTTCTCAAGGTTCTCCACCTCTTGGTCATACTGCCGTTTCTTTCCCTGT
Organism: Danio albolineatus; assembly: GCA_903798035.1. Taxonomy (NCBI): domain Eukaryota; kingdom Metazoa; phylum Chordata; class Actinopteri; order Cypriniformes; family Danionidae; genus Danio; species Danio albolineatus. The sequence continues at coordinate 9,438,031 of CAIGQQ010037872.1, read as the reverse complement.
GGACAGAAAGAGAGAGAGTGAGAAGGAGGAATACTGAATTACTGTAACTGACCACTAATGCACAGAGCAATTTGAGCTGTGCTTGTGTTCCTCTGAGACTTCATTAGGTTGGTGAACCTGAGCTAGCAGCAAGAAAAAAAAGTCTGCCTCTGTAAAACATTTAGTTATATTAGTTAAAGAAACTCCACTTTATTGGTGAACAAAAATGTTTGACTCCATTCAGGCAATCTCTGGGTTTAGTAGGAGTGTTTTTAGCTTTTAGTTTAGCTTAGCATAAATCATTGAATCGGATTAGACCATTAGCATCTTGCTCAATTAAAAAAAAAAAAAAAGTTGATAACTTTCCTGTTTAAAGCTTGATTATTCTGTAGTTTGTTTGTGTATTAAGAAGGATGGGAAATTAAAATTGCTGTTTTATTGGTCAATATGTCTGGGGGAACTATACTCTTATTCTGTATTAATAATCTGTTAAATTTTCTGTAGTTTAACTACAGAAGTTTAACTCTAAGGGACTTCTAAAATGAGCCTATTTTCAAAAAAATAGAGTGTTCCTTCAGCAAAGAAGCCAAATTCTGGAGCAGGAAAACTTGACTGGGTGCATCACACAATAATATTAACAGAACACAAACATTGCTTGTGATACTAAATTTTCAATATGCCTTATCTGAGTGTACATTAAACAGTCAACAGCAGATTATGATTTTGAATGGAAACAAATCTAGTTTTAGAAGAGGCTGCTGACCGACATTTCCTGCTCAAAGCGTCTGAAGAGTTGCTCTTTCTGCTGCTGCAGTTTATTGCTGAGCTGCTGTTGAGCCCTTTGCTCCTCTTTTTGCAACAGTCTCAGTTCTCGTAGCTCTTGACGCCTATAGAACAACAAATAACTCTCTTTACAAACTTTTCAACCAATTTATAATGTTATTTATGCATTGTCAAATTCATCACTTGCAAATGAACTAGAAAAAGGTAACTAATGTCATTTCAGATACCTCAGGAATCTCAGTTCCTCACTCTTGGTGTCATTGTCTGTGACAATCTTGGATGTGGTGACACTGACTTCCACCCCGTCGACCAAAAACTTGCGAGTCTTTTTCAGGGTTTTCTTTTGGCGCTTGATGTCCTGTGAGTTACAAATTCAATTCTATTCAATTCAAGTTTATTTATATAGCACTTTTCACAATAACCATCACTCCAAAAGGTGCATGTCATTACATATCAGTCAAAATCAAAAAGAGTTAAAGACGTGTATAGGGTGGCCAGTACATATACATGGCTAACCTGCAGTTATAATATATTGTACTTTTCAAAAGGGTTATGTCCTTGTGTATAATACATTATCAATAAAGTGATCTGATCATTACAATAATAAAAACAATGTGTGTATTGCTTAAGGTTTCATGAATTTGTTTACTTTCAGAACCATAATTTTTAAAACAAATATGGGTACCTGTATTGAAACGGATCCTTCTTTGCTCTTGGAGAGGAAACTAGAAATGGACAGATTGATGTCAATGCTATTAGTATCTGCAGCAGAACTGCTGCCTGAATCAGAGTCTTTCTCCTTTTCAGCATCAGGTTTTGCCACATCTACTGTATTGTTATCCCTTTCAGGCATGGCAGGGGTTTCCTGGATCTCTGGTCTGTCTTCAGGGGCTTCTGCAGGTTCTTCTGTAGCACTGACCTCCTCTTCTTTTACACCATTGATAACAACAACAGGTATTTTATTCACAGAGGTGTCCTCTACCACATCTACCCCCTTGGGTTCTGAAATCTCAGCCTTTTCTTCAGCTTTATTTTGGTCTTCTGGGACCAACTGATCTTCCTTCACTTCTTTAGAAACTTCTACTGAAGTCTTCGGTTGTTCCTCTTTTACTTCTGTAGAAACATCTGGTAAAGTTTCCAGTTGCTGCTCCTTTACTTCATCTGTAGAAACATCTGGT
>CAIGQQ010037872.1:9415472-9436081 GCA_903798035.1 Danio albolineatus | reverse complement strand
TCTGTAGAAACATCTGGTGAAGTTTCCAGTTGCTGCTCCTTTACTTCTTCTGTAGAAACATCTGGTAAAGTTTCCATTTGCTCCTTCTTTACTTCTTCTGTAGAAACATCTGGTGAAGTTTCAGTTTGCTCCTTCACTTTTTCTGTAGGAACATCAGCTGAGATAACTGTCTTATCTTCTGCCGGTTCCTTTTCATGCACCTCTTCTTCAGTCTCAAGCTTGTCTTCAGTTCTTTCTGTAACCTCAGTTGGTTCAGTAATGGCTTCTTTAGTAACACTATCAGATTTGTTCTCCGGTTCAGCTTCATTTGAAGGCAAGGCATGTTCATTTTCTTTATCAGTGATGCTTTGTGCTTTGGCTTTCTGGTTAATTTCTTCGGACTCCTCTTCTTTTTTCTCTAGTTTCTCTTCCACCTTCACTTCTTTCTTTTCTTCCTCCCCAGTTTCCTCACTGACAGTTACAATCTCTTGAAGGCTGGTGTCATTTGCTGTTGGAGCGTTCGTGTGATCAATAACCTCGACTTCTGGGCTAACTGGCATAGGAGATTCTTCTTGTTTTGATATGACTTCGTCACCAGAACGTAATTCCTCAGCGCTGGTGTCTGACACATTGGCCTCAACCATCTTCTCATCTTCAGCACGGTTGGATTCGTTGGTATCCACCACCATGTCAGATGTCCTGTCACTAGCTTGATTCTCTGAACAGGGTTTCCTTTCAGGTTCAGCTCTCTCTGTAACCGACTCAAGAGTTGGCGTGTTCTGATTTTGCCTCTCATCCTCTGAGCTGCCAACACTGGTGTCCGATAATGCACGCTTGTGTCCTTGCACTGCCTACATGTACAAAAGAAGAGACAAAATGACTGCAGCAACAAAACACAAAATAATAGCACCATTTTATCATTACAATTTTCTGAATGTGAATCCAATCAGAATATGGACAAAAATGCAGTTGTTCGTACCGACTGGGGCTCGGGCTCTTCTTCCTCTTCTTCCTCTTTTCCATCTTCAAACTCCTCAACCACTTCAGCTTTAGCTTCAGCAATCAGTTCTCGAAGTGGTTTGTTATCCACTAGACTAGAAACAAATGGATGCTGACAGCAGACAAGAGCTAATCACTATCATGTCAATTTTCATTGTATCCTTTAATTTGCATCAACAAATACAAAATGGCCCAACCTGTAAGAGCTGCAAGGCACTCCACCTGTTGTCTACATTCTTATCCAATGCTTTCCGCAAGAAATCACTGAACTCAGGAGACCTGTTAACAGAGTGAAGGGTCAAAAATAAACCCTGTGGTGGATGTGAAAGGGGCTTTTCGTTTGAGTATTACAGTCATGACTATTGAGCAACAGGCTATGCAGTTCAAAGCAGATCATGTGTTGGGACTCTGGGTGGGCGACTGCTTATATGATTCATTAGCTCAAAAGCCTCCAGCCTGAATTTAGACATTTTTAGTTGGAAGGTGACTTATAATACCAATCAAAATATTTCTTAATATGCCCCATCAAATCACGGGAAGTGAAAAATCCTGAATTTAGAGATGCACTGATTGCAAATTTCTTGGCAGATTTTTATTTCTGAAGTGTGACCTGCTGATACAGATTTTGCCAATACAGATTTTTATTTCTAACAGCTACATAAATTGTCCAATTTCGGTCTCTGGCCGGTCAATCGGTGCATCTCTACCTGGAATGATCACTATTCCCTCTACTGCTGATCCCAATTTTCTGCTTTGAAAGTAAACTCTCACCATCGTGACGGAGATGCCAGTGTGGGGGGCTCAGACTTTGCTATTTTTAGCAGGACTCTCATTGGGTTCATCTCGTGGTTGGGTGGCTCGATCTGTGCCAGCTCAATCAGTGTCACCCCCAGGGACCAGATGTCCGCTTTGTAGTCGTACGGTCTGTCCTTTGACGTCTCACACATCACCACCTCGGGTGCCATCCTTGTATTAGGAGAGAAACGAGGAGGGAGCAGAAAGGATTGCATTAAATTAGCTGAATGAAGAACGTCATTATGTGGCACATTCATAATTCTCTCTTACACAGTGACAGATCTCATGATTCAAAGCAATACTTTAGAAATTGAATGACTAACCAGTATGGCGTTCCAATGAAAGAGTCTCTTCTCTGTAGGGTCTTTGTATTCTTTGCAGACACTCCAAAGTCAGCTGAGAGGAGACATTTTATTAAAATTAGCGAAATACATTTTGGCTGACAACAATATGGAATATTAAGAAGTTATGATGAACATATGTTTATATATTATATTTGTTTGTGTACGTATGCATGTGTATATAATACAAACATACAAATAGGGAAATAATTTTTAGAAATTATCTGGGGTTCTTGGGACTTATGTTTTAAATGAACAGATTTTTATTACTGTGCTTTTTAGTGTATAAATGTCCTCAAGCCTTAGACCCTAAACCAACATTAGGGATGGGCAGATCGATCCTGAAGAATCGCTATTTTCGATACTGGGAATGTATCAAAAGGATCGATCCTTAAGTAAAAGTATCAATCTTTTATGGGGGTTTTCTTACCGAGTAAAATATCTCAATAATTTTAGTGCCACATATTATATATATTTTTACTTAAATAGGAGCACGAATGGGAACTATAATATCCTTCAGCTGTATCTCCGCTAATGGGTCAGCGTTAGCTCACGGCTCAGTAGTACAGACACCACACACACACACACCCAGTGCAGGTTGTAAAACTTTGGCAGAATCCTTTAAGAAATCCGGTCATTATCCAGCTAACCAAGTGGGAATTATTTTACAAAAAGTCGAGTAGAGTTCAATACAGACAGCCAGTTTATGTTAAGTTTTACCTGATATATGTTCATATGAACACACAGATGCACACACTGTAAATATAATATGCTGAGGGGGAATCGTTATATATGATACTTTGTAATATTAATATGCCAAAGCTGAGGGGGAATCCTACTCTAAACTCTGTCATTTATGTAATTTGCGTAAATTGGCATATCAGATTTCTGTTACATTTCACAGGGTTCAGAATAATAGACTGTATTCTACTCAAGTAAAGACATTTTGATTTTTTTGTAGTTTAGTTTAAATAGTTTTAAATAAACTTGTTCATAAAATAAAATACAAAGTTTAGGTACACATAATAACTGGAAGAGATGTACTTTTTAATAAAACAAGGTTTCTGCAGTGTATTATTTTTTGTTATATATGGTGCCATGCAATTTTAGTTCTGTTATTTTAATAAATGTAAAAAGGAATGTGTTTTGTGTTTAATTGAATAATAATAATGACGATGGTGACAACCATGTTTTTTTAATCATTATAAAATATTTAATTAAAGTATTGGTATCGACATCGACGATACTTGTCTTGAAATACTTGGTATCGGAAATAAAAATATTGGTATCACCCATCCCTAACCAACATACTGATGTGTTTTGGTGGGTATCAAGCAGAGAACTATGCAAGTGCATTATAGTAAATATTACCAAGTATTTTTTTTAACTCAATTTCAAGACTATATGCTGTTTTAAACCCCGTATTACTCCCTTAGGCTTTCGAAACTGCGGGTAACCTAGGTTTTTAATGCAGCCGTGTGGCCCTCAGGAACAAAGCACACTTAATTTAAGAACACTTCAAGAAGCTGTTACCCAATTTGATGTCTCCATCTGAGGTAAAGAGAATATTTCCAGCCTTCAGGTCCCGGTGTATAATCTTATTCTCATGGAGGTAAACCAGCGCCTCCAGCGACTGTTTACACACAACCCGGATCTGAGGCTCTGTCAGTGGCCGCTCCAGCTCTGTAGACACACATACAAAAAGGCCATAAAACAGAGTCGCCACAGCGCTAATCTTTTTATTTGCTGTGACGTGTATTCACATTGAATTAGTCAAATGCACTGTAATGTAACAGTGGCAAAGGGCTTTAGCTCATATTAATAGCCTTGTTCTCTGTTGTTGTTTTTGGCTGGGTAGAACACACTTCTCCCTTGTGACTGAAGCAATGTGAACAAGTCTTCATTACATCAGTGCTGCTGGGATAGGCCCTCGCAGAATAGACAGAAGGCAACAGAGGGAGTCATAACAGTGAGTCAACAAAAGCATTTCCATCAGAAAAACACCTCCTCACCCCTAACACCTCCCACCAGCAACACCTCTCTTACAGGCTAAATGTGGAAAAGGCCAGATTTTCATCTTAGCAGACTAAACAGTCATTAGGAGGAGATCTTTTATTTTTACAGGACATTGTTTACAGTTACAGTTTACTATGGTTAGACGATTTGTGATTGGAAAAAGGCTTTGTAGATGGAAACGAAGGAAATGGGATCATTTTCATCACATTGTTTCTGGCTGAATTAATACCACTGAGAGTCAAGAAAAACTTGTAAAATCTGCTTGAGAATTTGCTGACACGACATTTCACTGAGAAGGCCCGATCCATGAGGGGACATTTCAACAACGCTTCCAACTAACACAGAAAATGGCTGAGTAGCTTTTAAGAAAAGAGCCTAACCACTCCTTGAATTCTGACTTTGATAATTATATGGTCGAGTCCAGCGGCAAAAATGAGCGCACTGTGCTGGTGTGCCAGTGAGGTCTGGAGGAATGGAACATCATCACACAGTAGAACAGACTCAGACAACCACAGTGCTTTCTATTTCCTTCAGTTAAACAAAGACTGTAAATCTTACCCAACATCACAGCGTCTACCGCTCCTCCAGCACAAAACTCAATGAGAATCTGAAAAACAAAGGAGGAGAGACAAAGATGAAGAGATGAATTATTCAAGAATGGCATCAATACTTTTTAAAAGCATTTTCAGTAATGAACAAAATCTTAAATCCGTAATTTTATATTATAGTGACAGTTAATCTCACTAAAAAACTGTTCATGCTATATATGTAAGTTTAGGGTTTGTATGTTTTGTTTTTTCAGTCAGCAAGGGCACATAAAATCGATCATGCGACAGTAAAGATCCTTATACTTTTACAAAATATTTGTGGTCACAATAAATGCTATATTTCTATAATTATATAATAATGCAAAATGTTTTGGTTTTTTTTATAATAAAATCTTCACTTCATGAAGATTTGTTTAAGAAGCTGTGACACTTTAGGCTGCAGCAAAGACCTGTTCATATGAATAACCATAAAGATAACTATATTTGTAAAAGCCAATAGACTTGTGGGCAGTGCTTAAACAGGTCCACTAAACACTTTGCGAGAGCATGGGTAACGCTATTTACTATATCAGCATAACCAACAATAGAAAGCTTTAAATTCTTAAACTCTTTAAACTAGGGTGGACCCTACTTAGCTGTCATTTTTCATCATTCGTTAGCTGAAAACATTTGACTAGAAGTGACTTCATTGACCTTGTTCCTCTGTGTTGTTGTCATAGTTGAACTTCCCCATTCTCATAGAATAATTATCATGCTTGCTTGTGATCTGCCTTAAGAACCACAACTATAAACAACCATGAACAACTTTGTCTGTCTAAATAACATGTCTGGGGGAAAGCACTGCGCCATATTTTAGGATTTCTCCATTTTTTGTCACTACCACATGTAGATAAATAAAATGTGTACACTAATATATCTACTGCAACATAAATGTCATAGAGCAATATGTGGGTATATTATGGTCATCATTTATTTCCTATGCCTTCTACCGAAAGCATTAATTACAAGTCTATTTGGAGTAGGGCTGCATTGCAATATTTTCATTACCTACGATATATACTCCGATATGAATGCAATTTCACTAGATGACTTGAATAGCTTGTAAAGAATTAGATCAATAGGGATGATTCTGGAGAATAATATGAAACAAAGTTAAATACACCAGATATAAATAAACAATGATTTAGGATTTTCTGAGAAGTCAAACAGTATTCAGAAACAGAAACTAAATAATCACTGTATAATAATAATAATAATAATAATAATATTTTATTAATCCTTCTAAGGTTGAAATTTTAAATGACTGCACTATGTTAACTATTGTCTGATCAACAATGATCCAGACTACAATGCGTATTTCTGCGATGTGACTATTGTGGACTTGCACATTGTGATATTGATGCTGAAACGATATATATTGTGCGGCCCTAATTCGGGGGTCTTCGTTAAAATCCCTCTCAGGTATCATTAGAGAGAAACATAATGAGATGAGAACATTTTCTAAAACTGCTAAACTAATTTCTAGTTTTATTAGGTTACTCAAGCATTCACTTATTCTCTGGTATATTGGATGACAGCAAGCAACAGCAGTGTACGTGTATATGAAACTTAAACCTCTGAGTGAAATGATAAAAGCGTTATGTAAGTGAACATCATCACATTACACAGACCACAGCAGCTGGGCATTAAGGCACCACGCCTATAAGATACCAGGTGCTGCAGAAAAATCAATACAAAACTTAATATTATGCTACTACTGGTTAGAGGAGAGTGGAGAAATATGACAGAAAAGCTGAGTGAAATCTGCCATCTCATCAAAGCAAGAGAACTTACGGTTTATTATACAGAGCTATTTACTAGAGCCTCGATAAAATGTGAACTCGCACTGCTTCTGAATTAACTATGAACACCGACAGGAGGCTGGAGAATTATGTAAGATTACGTGACAAACAATTAACTGATGTGCAGATTTTAGGCAGCTTTCCATGAATATTTCACACAGCTCTGACACTGAGTGTAGGAACAATCTCTCTCAGTACATTAAGGAAACAAGCTTGTGCTGCTATGAGCAGCACATTCATATCTGTTGATTTGCAGCCAGGCTAAGCAGACTGGACTTGCATCTAATTAATTCATGAGCACTTTCTCTGGTCATTTAAAATGGGCCATTATCCTTCTATACATGCCAGCCGCAGAGGGGTGGATCATATGAAACCATTCTGCCGTAATTATCCTGGGAACACGATGGTAGAAAAATAGGATCCACTGACACTCTTTAGGTAGAGATGAATAGAGGGGGATTATTGTCGACTAATACAGAGCTGTTGAGCCTTTTCATTTCCATTATTCTGAATTAAATTACAAAAAACTAAATGACCAGGATTATGGATTATTAAAGACATGTATGTGTATGTAAAAAGTAATAAGTATGAATTATAATGAGGTAACAATTGTTTTTGTGAGAATAGCCTTGATTTTATCCAACAGGATTTAACTGGATTATAACATCTTGGATTTAAACAGGACAAATGTCATCTTAATTAAAAATAAATAAATGTATATCAACTAAAAATGAATATAGCAAATACAAGAATTTACAGAATGCTCAAAACTCCTAGAATACACATTATGCTTCTTTAGCAGTCAGCAAGTATGTGAGAAAAACACAGCAAGACCCAGTTTGGTTTGTGTACAAACACTTCTTAACCAACAACACAGTGGTACTCTTTGATGAGTAAGGCGAGAGTGAAGTGTGCTCTCACTCCTACACCTCCTACAGAGGTCAATATGTGTGTGTGTGTGTCTGATTGCAGTACAAGCGAAGTAACCAAACCCCTCCTAAAAAGCGCCACTCACCCAGAGTTTGCTCTCATAATAGAAAGCATCCAGCAGTTTGACTATATAGCGATGGTCACAGGAGGCGAGGATGTCGATCTCCACCATGTAGTCTTCAAGCTCCTCTTCTGTTTTAGTATCGATCACTTTAGCTGCAGCCAATATCCCGGTCTGTTTGTTCTGAGCCTGTGATAAAAGCAACCAGTGTGAAACATTCAACAGGTAGTAGATGCAATAGAGTGACTTCTATGATTCTGTAAAGGTTTGGTAGTCAAACAGCAGCTCTAATGCAGCACTTTGATATCAGCGCAAGAGACTCAATGCATGGCTTTTTTCATCTGAGCTATAATAACTGTCAGTATCACTGCATTTTATGCATCTCTGATGGGCCTATTGACCTTATTCCGCCCCACCCACTTTTAATACTTCGCTCTTCTGCATTTTGTCATCCAACTTCCGGTACGCTGACACAGTACAGATGACTGTTTCGAAAAGTCATTACATAGTATATATACTAGGGCTGTAACGATACACCAAATCCACGATTCGGTTCGTATCACGATTTTTGACCCATGATTCGATTCGTATCACGATTTTTTTCGTGAGGGGTGGGATTTTTTTTTTTTAACAATATTTTTTATCAAATAACATTTGACAAATCTTTATAAACTGAACACCAAAGAACAAGATTAACCATGCAAATTATTAACTATATAAATAGCCAAATATAAAATAAATAAATAGACAAAGCTATAACACTTCTGTTTTTTTTTTTGTAACAAAATACTGTTGAAAAACAAACAGAACTAAACTCCATTGTGGAGATGATTCGAGCATGTTGAAAATTCTTTTTCAATCAAGTTCTCTTACATTTAAGAGATGTAAACTTTACCTGACAAATGTGGCAGCATGTGGAGGAAACACAACTAATTTATACAAAGCGCACAAGAATGAGGCTGCCAAAATGGCGAATGCAGTATGAAAAAATTGAGCGCAGAAGTCAGACGAACAGGTGCAGCCATCAATTAGTGATGCATTTAAGCGATGCACAAAATATAGAAGGGACAATGTAAGGTATAACAAATGCACTGATGCAGTAACCAAGAATCTCTGCGAAAAAAATAGTGTTTTTCAATACTTTTTTTTTCTTTCGGAGACCTCGTAACCACACCCGACAGCTATAATGAATTGTCCGGACGTACATATTTCTCCAAAACAGCTATTCTACGAGCCTACAAATGTATCCGTGGTGAGCTGCAACAGCCCAATTCCACCACAGTCAAGTATTTTTCACTTACAACAGATGTGGTCGAGTACAGAAATGACACTTTACATGTCGCTAACTTTCCATTTCATTGACACGGAATGGACACTGGCGTCAAAATGCCTCCAAACTGAACCTAGCTGTGCCCAACACAATTGAGAAGATGGAGAAAGCCCGCACGGACCGTGCCCTTTCTGCTGTGAACTATTAAATTATTATTTTCCCCGGAGCGGAACACATTTTCACCGCACAGTTGGACAGGCACAAACAAAAATATAATTCATACATTTTTCTTGGACAAAATATCTTTTTGAAACGAATTTCGTTAGGTATAATTTGTATATTAATATTGATGTAGTTTTGGTTGGTCAGTTAATTACTAGATAAAAAAGAATAACGAATAACCTTTGCGGTGATGCGCTTCAAAACAAGCGCGCTAAATGCTTCAGCGCCAAAACACAAGCTGCCGTGAGATTGTGTTGGTTTGGTAAATAAAATAGCCTATATAAAATTAAAGTTAAATATTCATAGTTTCAGAGAACCCCATATTAAAGTCGGGACATCTGGTGAACGCCCATCCCTCTCTGTGCAGCCAGATTAACAGTGTGAGCAAAGCATCTTATATGCGGAAAAAAAATATGCTGTATTATATGCTGTCACTAGCACTTACGGCATATTGTGTGGGTCTTGTCGAGCAATTGCCATCCTTTATCTCCACTGGGTAGCTGAAATGTTGCTATACTGCTGACTTATATGAAGAGGGAGGGTCCGCAATCTTGCCATGTTTCCTCACGTTCTTCTTCAACTAGCTCAACTTTTGCAGGAAGGCGTTACATGATTGAAAAGTTAGTCACGGGTGTGTCGCGATTCTTCCTTATCACATCGCGACACAGGATCGTGGATCTTAGTGTCGCGATTTCGGTTTCATATCGCGTATCGTTACAGCCCTAATATATACTGTATTTAGCTGTCATTTTAGAAAAATGGCATATAATGCTAGTTTAGTAAATGTTTTGAGCTGGAAGTACGGTGAAACCTCCCTCAGATCAGATGGTCTCATATTGCCCCATCCATCGTTACCGTTAATGTGGGTAGAGGATATGAGCCATATGTAACTTACAGGGATATTTTTAATCATTTTGGCCTGACACAAGGAGTAGATGGAGCGTTTATGAAGACATATAAAAGTACCAAGGCCTATCAATATTTACACAGTGGGAAGGTTGGGGTTGTCCTATTAAACAGCGAGGGGGATTTCGTCTTTTTAAAAGCAAATGTGCACCCCAGCCAGTCGAGCAGTACATGCCACTCAGCGAGGGGGCTACTTAGTAAGCAGGATCAGTGGAGACTACAGGATGTTCGTGCATCGCTGGTTTAGGAAGGTCCTGTAGGCACGCAGCCTTTATATTATGGAAGGCAAGTAAATATATAAATAAATATTAATATCTTGTAAGGTCTGTGTTAATATAAGTAAGCCATAAATGTAAACAGTATGCCAATGTATTTGTGTAATAATACACAGCTGCTGACTCAGTTACCATCAGCAGACTAAGTATCTGGTCAAATCTCTTCATTTGTGAGGTATTGACCTTATTCTTCAATGCTGAAGTCACTCGTTTTTTGCGATTGTTTTTGAACTTCTGATTCAGTCGCCTATGGGAGAAATGACAAGGAGTAATAGACGGCAGAAAACGGTCAAACTACGCGCTCTACAAACAAGTGTTGCATGACTATACAGAAAAATATATATATATATAATAAGATAACATCAGTGTGCAACATTAAGAAGCAAAACAAGCTGGTTTTAATGTCTAAAAATGAATGTAAGTGAATAAGACCGGAAGTCTCAAGACAAAAAGACTCAAATGGCTGCGCCCGCTCATACGCAGAGAATAAGGTCAATACTGTGAGCATCGACAACCTGATACATTTCTTTCCTAAACAATCTGAACTTTTTTTTTTACTACATTTGTAACAATTGCAGAGAGGCAGAGAGAGAGAGAGAGAGAAAGATTGAGAGAGAGACAGCCTACAGCATCATTCAAATTGCAACACTTTCTGTCACAACTCATTAAGCCTACATTAATGGATTCGGTGTATGGCTACACAACTAATCCTTAAAAGATCGAGATCTCAATTCAAACACCCACACAGACTAAATTGTAAGTGATCGTGATTTGTATATTTTTATTAATCCTTCAATGTTCTGCATTCAAATCTGCAATTGATCAAGGAACAATTGAGAAATATAAACACTAATGTATTTTGTGCTAAAGATTAAAATCAGTTGAATGAAAGTTGGAGCTAAAAAATGAGTTGCAGCAAAGGTGGTGACAACCAGACATCAAAAATATGTCCGAATAATTTTTCAAAAATGACACATCTAGTAAATGTTAATAAAATGTTTTTATGACTAAGCTATTGAATCAATCATTGAAATTATGTTAAAAATATATATTATGTGTTATACATGATTATAATGTTAGTTTATACATTTAGCATTATCAGCAACAGCAGCAAAGATCTGTGAAATAATTTACACAGTATTGAATATTTTCTTTATTCAGCTGCTTATTTCTTGATATAATTTTTATTAAAATTACAGGTTCTAAGTTATGTTTAAACCAAATGTTTCTTGCAGTACTGTTTTTGTAATAAATGGAAAGCAAATTATACTTGTCTTTTTGCTGATCCAAAAAATGGTTTGATCCGAGACTCAAAAACAGTAATGTGATCCACAAACTGTGAGATTTGTGATCTGTTACACCACTAGAACTTAATGTGTGGCTGCCTTTAAGGTTCTTGAAGAAAAACTGTTTTCGCTTTACATAGTTATCGGAACTCCATAACAGGAACTAGCAAATTAGTCACCCCTGACAGCTAATTTTCTCTCTGGGTCATTTTGCTGGTTGCATTCACTCAGGCAGGAGGAACTCTGAAGTGATGTGAGCAAACCAATATAGATGCCGAGCGAGAAATTCAACCACCAGATGATGGAGGACAGCATTATAGGAGCTCTGTTTTCATAGTGTGTCATGGGTTTTGTGATAAGGGAAATTGACTTTAGTTATGCAATTAAATAAAAAAAACAAGGGCAAATATTCAAACACAAATTGCATCGCTGCAGACAAAGATGACAGGTAAATGCTGTTAACAAGCCTTCTGCATGTGCATGTCTTGTAACACTACAAAATACTGTGTTTTCCATGACACATGTTCGTCCAATCAATGTACACTTATCTAACCGTCCATTTCACAATGCATCTAATTGTGATGTTGGACAATACAAACAGTTATTGGTTGCTTTACGTCACTTTGGTTGCCTTCTTCTATCTAAGTGGCACACTGTTGGTCAAAGAAACGGCTATAGAGCACAGACCGGGATGGACTTACAAGCAAAACTACAATTTCACTAACACACAACAAGAAAAAACTTAATTTAAGATAACGATAACTCAATGTTTTGAAGCTGAATAAATTATGGAAACATGGAAAATTCTCATTTATGGTTGAGCAATATCAAAGAAATAAATTTAAAGTGACACCAAAAACTATATTAAAACAATATTTAAACAATATTTACTGAAGCTTCAGAGACTTGGCTTTAAAAACGCTTTGTGTAGCTTTGCAGTATACTCAATATAAAACATACTGGATCATTCTTTTAATGAAATTACATACAATTTCTGTATCATTTTGTGATGAAAGGAATAAAGGAGGAACCTTTGTGTGCAAGGTATAATTTAGCCCCTAAATGGCTGAGAATGAAACTAATTCCTGAATGTTCCCTGAGATTAGTCTATTCCCTTTGACCTACTTCATTCCAAAAGCACTTACTAACAGCTTAATTCAAACAGGACAGACATTCAAAAAGAAAACTTATACCCACATTAGCACACATGGCTTTGTGTCATGTGAAAAGCCAACAGAAATCACATTTGTACTTGTATTATGAAATCCTGGAATAATGAACATGAGAAATGTATTTCCACAGTAATGGAAAAAGAAAAACTTATTTTGTAAGCCCCTCACTGTAACCTGTAATTGAGACTACAGCAATACTATCTATTCTTCAAATTAAAAAAAAGAAAAAAAGCAGAAGAAAAAACGAGAACAAGACAGGGTTTCCTCATCTAGAGGCGTGTCAGAGGCTGTTTGAGGAAATGCATATATCAGTGAAACTTTGAGGTCATCCCAATGAGCTACAAAACAAAATCAATGAATTTTTTTCCAGTGGAGCTAAGTGTTTGCATTAGCTAACCATTCAAGAAAATTCTATTCAAGGCTGAGGTGACTAATAGCAGGTGTAACACGTCATTCCATTCAACCTCTTTCTTTCTTTACTAAGGAACGTTTTTTCTTTTCTGGAGTAGACCTCCGAGTGTTTACAGCTCAGCCAAAAATACAGAGGAGCGGGCAGAGAAAGGAAAGAGTCAAGTAGGTGTGAGAGTTTATTGTAACAAAGTCCCCATTTCACTGCACTGCTTCATGACTGTTTTTAGTCTCAGACTGACAGAAAATTAACACAGCATCTGTATAATTATGCTAGACAGAGCAGGGTTCATTTGGTTTCCATTATTGTTCTTTGAACCAGTGAGTCTGGGCGAGCCACACTTCATAAGATGAGCAAATAATTGTCATAACTGAACTGTAATAGTACAGCACATAAAAATACACAATTGCCACGTTTCCACTATCACGCCTAAAGTGAGCCAGCCAGGGCCAGACACGTTTCCACAGTCACTTCCGGCTCTTGATCAGGCCAAAGCGGGGCTTCCTCGGGGCCAGCGGCCGGCCTTTTTCAGCCCGCCGAATACCTTGGGCCAAAGCGGTCCAACTTTGGTTTCGGGGCAGAGTGAAAATGATGGTGCGTGGCCATTACACTAGTTTTCTGATCATGCACGAGTACATGCACCAAAAAATAAGTAAATAAATAAATAAGAGAAAGAAAAGAAATAGCTACTGGTCAGTTTAAGATATTCCATAAAACACCTAGGGGTCTTTTGCTTAAGACCGCCCTTAGGTTTCCCTTTTAAATTTTTAGGGTGTTGCATAAAATAATAAAGTAGCTTTAATTTAATAAGAGACGGCTGCGTCCTTCTTGATGTTTCAATAACGCATAATAATCTTTACCCCACATTAAAGACACAGCAGCCAGTAACTTTCAGTTGATGAGAGTTTTTGTCAAGTTTAAAAGGTCTGTTTGTGCATGAATGAACACATGCATGTATATGTGTGAGCAACCAGGTGAAAGAGCTGGGTTTCTTTCTTTATTTTTAGAGATAACACAAAATATGAATACAACAAAAAGACATAACTTTACAAATCACCTGTTCACTTTTGTAGGCTCAACACAGTGTCATAGGATTTAATAAATATTGGATTTAATAAAAACATTAAATAAAAAACAATAGAAAACAAACAAAAGCTATAACAATGTGTGTGTATATATATATATATATATATATATATATATATATATATATATATAAAATACAAATGAATGAATAAAATTTTTTAAGCCATTTGAACTTTCATTTTAAAATAGCTTAGAGTTATTAACGGATAAATTCTGTTGTTTTATATTATGGATGGTACGCTGGGTCATACGTCCGTTTGTGGTGAGACCACACTCAATCCAAGATGGAATATAATGAATGAAAAACCAAAGGCCTATTCGTATAGACATATAATGTGAATGCTGTACAGTAACGTGTAATTTGTGTGTCTCTAATTTAATCGTTTCGTGATGATATGATGGTGTGTTTTGTCTGCTTGATTCCTCCTGAACTGGGAGGGTTGTGTGATGTTTTATTCGGAGGCAGGGTTTGTGTCCAGCACGGCCTGTTAAAAACCCTGGCTCGCACTGGCCCAACAGTGGAAATGCGGCTAATAGCAGGTCAATGACAAACCATTGTAAGACAACACATTGCAAGACAAAAAGTTCAAAAAAGATCAAAAAAAGTTTTACACATATTCAACAAGAAAGAACCATGGCCAAAGTGAACTGTCATTTCATGCTGATTTTAGCCACAAATCAGATCTCAGCCCAGAAATGTACATACCACATTTGTCAAAGAAAATATGTAGGATAGGCGTTTATCCATCCAGAAAACACTGAATCCATATCAGATTACAGATTGAGCTAAAAACAATCCCTGAATGGTTGTTTGACTACTAATTAACACTATAAAACATCCAGCATGGACCAAGTAATGTTCACTTATTTAATTTTCGTTTGATTTGAAAAGACTCAACATAATTTACATTTTATCTGTCCATAGACAAGAGAGAAAGGAAAAGTAACTGCTGGTAAACCACAAAAACAACAACAGATGCTTATCACACCTCTAGAATCACACGACGGCCACTAAACTGAGGCCGGAAGACCCTGCTGATTCACCCTCCTGATCAATTTCACCACACCTCTGCATGAGATACAACATTCTTTCATTGTCACTTCCCTCATTTAACACTGTCTTACAAGCACTAGCACTTAAAATTAGTTTTGCGAACTTATTTCAGAATAAGATACCCATAAACATATTGATTATATTGTGGTGTTTGTTTAAATAAAAACATACTTTGACTATTCTGTCTGCATATCACAACTGCTTATCAGGTCATAGTAATTCTTAAATCCTTGATTAGTTTAATCAGGTGTTTTTGACAAGGGTTGGAGCAAAACTGCAGAGCTGCGGGCCTCCAGGAATCGAGTTTGAGACTAATGTTGTACAATATATTTAGTTTATCACACCCATCTCGCTGTGTCACAAACACAATGCATTCCATAAATGGGAGCAGTATGAAAACATTCTCCAACAGATTCAAGTGAGTGTAAAGCAGGCAGTGAATGAAAGGAATGGTGAACTGTTTGAGGTTTAATTACCTTCAACTACAACTGGTTCTGCAACACAAGCAAAACTAAAAGTAAGTATTTGTGAATATAATGAATTGGACACAAAGAATAACAACTACACTGTTTTACTTAAAATTATTTTTATCGAATTAAGAAGTGAACCCTATTTGTTTTGATATCTTTATATCTAATAAAGTTAGGCATGGGCTGGTATAAGATTCTGATGGTATGATAACCTTGGATAAAAATATCATGGTATTGGTTTCATGGTATTGTGGTTTCATGTTATTGTGTTTACTGCTCTAAAATTTATTTTTTTAAATGTCTGGGTAAAACAAGAAAACTTTTTCCCCTTTTAACACAATATATTTTATTTTGACACACATTTAAAATATTTTGGATCAGTAAACATGTCAGGCTAAATAATTCAAATGAATCATTGACTTCTGCAGTCTCATTTGTTTCAAAAACACTCTTTATAATTTAAAACGACATCTTTGAATATCTTTTCTGCTGAAGATACTGTTGTCCTAAAAAAATAAAAAACATAAATAAAAAAAATCTTCCACATACCTTAGGAACGGTAAAGCAGAAAATTTGGGCAGTTTAAAAACTTTTACTTTTCCAAACCGCGATATACCTTGAAAACAGTTATCATCCCATGCCTAGATGAAGTTGCCATTTATTTCAAATCACCATCACTTGTTTTAAAACACGTTCATTCTCTACTGACCTTAAAATGACAGACATGGTAATAGTTCTTCCAAAATAATTAACTACATATTAATAATCATTAAATCATTTTAAGCTTTTAAGACGAACATCTATATTTGCAATCGTGCATACTATTTTTGTGACTCTTTTTCTCTTCATAGTCATACAAAACATGACTAATCCTTATTTTGACAAAAGCTGGGGTTACCATGACAATACTGCTACACTCATAACTAAAGATCAGAGGTGTAAAATAGTACCAGTGAACTCAAATGTCCTATCAGGACTCATTTTGTTGCGCTCTATGATGTGATGTTCATACAAAATGAAGAACCTGCAGGCTGACAGAAATAATTTCCCATGCCATTTTCAAAAGTGTGACAGTGCTGATCAGGAAGCTCAGTCATGAAGATTATGTCACTTGAGGATAAGTTAAAGGGTAGTTCCCGATTACCTTCAAATTAGATTGTCAGAATAAGCTACCATTTGCTTTCATAGTATTTAAAACATGATGGAAATGGACAAATAATAAAGCTGTCAGTGACTCAAAACATCTAATTTTTGCCTAGCACAAAAATAGATAAACATAAACATACAAAACTAACAAAGACACATGATACTAATTACAATACATTTACACATATTGAAAATATTTACATTTTACAGAGTAACTGAGCCTTTAAAGCTAATCAGCAGTCAAAAAAATACACTGATTTCTTACCTTGTAGACTTTGCCAAATGCTCCATCCCCAAGCTCTCCGATGATCTCCCAAAAATCCTCGGGGTTGACGTCTCTGTTAACATGCTCATACTGTTTCTTTTTCTTCTCCGTTCCCAACTTAAATATCTTCCGAAAATTGAAAAAGGACATGTTCCAATCGCAATCTAAAGGTCTATGGTTTACAAACAACAGACTGACACGACATAAACTGTTAATACTGTGCTAGCTAGACGAATCACTTGGGGAGTTGGCTAATGGGCTAGCATGTGGAGGATCGATCCCCTGCTAACTCATTTAACGTTACCAGTGCAGCTGCAGACAGCTCCAAGTGAAACTGTTAACGATGGCGAAGGTATTAGTCTCTGTGCAAGTGACAGAGATCAGCCTTTATGTGGCATTTCGCGTCTCCATAACAGTGATTCACCCAGGCGAGCGACTCCTTCCAGCATACAGGGATGGAAAAGTAACAGTCCACTTCCTCTGCTAGCCTCACAACGGCTACATGTGTGTGTGATCCTCTGCTTTTGCCTCACCCGTCTGCTAAAAAAAACAGCTTCTCAGTCAAAACAAGCTTCGCGTATTCAAATATGTCGTTTAATCAAACTGCAAAACAGTAAAATCCATTTGAAGGATGAAGATAATCAGCTAGCACACCGTAAAAAAGCGGAGCGGATGCTGATGACCAAACTCCAGTCTGAGCTCAGTCTACTCCTCACAGGAGGGGTGTGTTTTACAGCTTAGCCAACCACAACAGTTTCGATAAAACCGAACAAACCAATTTCAGGGCACAGACATGCCAGTCGACACTGCTCGCGGTGGCGAAACGGATGTTTCTCGCGCCTTCTTCAATGGTCGCTCGGGTCTCTCGTGACCAACTTCTCGTGGATGTTGCAGGAGGATTTCAGAGCGCGTGCGTTTGGCTAGGAAAGGCGCGTGCCCGACTGTCGAAACACTGGCGCAGGCGCAGTCGATGTTTGCCATGCAGAGTTCTGGATGATTTGATTCATGCAGTTGAATCGAATTATTTGGATCGAATCGAATCGCATACACACACACACACACACACACACACACACACACACATTATATATATATATATTGCAAGTACAACAAATGTAAAGAAAATTTCAAGGGCTGGAGGGTCATATATGATATATAGGATTGTACATATCGCATAGCTTTTAGATTTTTTTAGGGTAATATGGACTCAATATAATGCTTCACTTCATTTTTAAATGCAATAAAACTTAAAACTTTACCTGAAAATTTGCCAAAAAAATAATTCAGACTTCAGTAGCCGTACATTACGTAAATATTACGACGATATTCACCCAAAAATGTAACTTTGCTGTTAGTTTACCCATTCAAGATGTCCTCCTCAGTAGAAATTGCTTTGCCTCCTCCTTTGATGAG
This sequence comes from Danio albolineatus, assembly GCA_903798035.1. NCBI lineage: Eukaryota > Metazoa > Chordata > Actinopteri > Cypriniformes > Danionidae > Danio > Danio albolineatus. The sequence goes on along the minus strand of CAIGQQ010037872.1, from coordinate 9,417,597 downwards.
GGTCTTGGAATTGTTACAGAGCTCTTGCTTGTACTGAATTGTTTAGTTATGTTTGCATACATGACAACAGTTGGGAAGACAAACTTTTGACATGCTCCTAAAATTAAATATACATCATCCTATGAGGGCAACCAATGTGATCACACACAGGACAATTTGCAGTGAACTGTTTCTGTTGGTTTGTTTTTGCATACTGACTGATTCTTTCACTTCTGATGTCCCTAGTGTAGAAGAAGATAAAAATAAAAGATAACATGTAAATAAAATGATAATAAAAGATAACATGTAATCTGGATTACGTAATCGATTTCCAAATATTAAGCACTTATAATTAGAGTAAACTACAGTATACTCATAATCAGACTACAGTTACTTTTCATTATAGATGATTATACACTTTTTTATATAAAAACTTTTATATTTTTTTCATAACAAACCTGCCACTTGTATGTGTTTATCATTATTTGTGATTCTTTGGGAGGTTTTTCCAGCTATGTACATATTCTGCCACAGAAAGCAATATTTTATATAGCAGTCATACTATGATTTTTATGTTTTTCAGTATTGCTTTTTTTTTTTAATGTTGCTGTTTTCTAAATTTAAGTAAATGTTAAGTAAATGTTTTAAACTCATAAGACATTGCTTTGTTTTATTCAGTTTTATATCAGCAAAAACTAACATGAAGATAAATTAATGTTAGTATTTTGAAGTATTAACAGTATATAGGAAGGTGTTGAGGCCCTTGTTGATCATAAAGACTTAAATATTCTTTCTACGTATCTGTCAAAATGGTACATTACTGTCCTACAGTATCTCATTACAATTCATAAGTAGTCTACCCAGCTAATTGCTCATTCACACACTGGACTTGGGAAATAGTCACTCTTGAATCATTGGCCAAACACTGACATCTACTGGTGTAAATTGAGTAATGCAACAGGGTAACACCTGGAAATGTCACTCATCTAGCTTGCTCAACTAGTAGTTCCCCCCAATCTTTTCTTATTCTTAGAAATGGAGAGTACGGATCAAATATTGAACAACATTTTGCATAAATCTCCCACTATTGAAGAGCTGGAGCATATATTACATGGGGGTCAGTTGTCTTGTAACCACGTCGATGAAGTGTGGCCTAATTTGTTCCTGGGGGACATGTAAGTATGACTTTTATATCATGGATGATTAAAGAAAGAGTTAGCACATTAATATGTAATACTTTCTTGAACAGGTACATGTCTCATGACAGGTATGGCCTGTGGAGCCTGGGTATTACACATGTTTTGAATGCTGCACATGGTAAAATGTGTTGCAAAGGAAGTGATGATTTTTATGGGACAACAGTGAAATACTATGGTGTGCCGGCCAATGACTTGCCGACATTTGATATTTCACCTTTTTTCTACCCTTCTGCGCAATACATTCATGATGCACTCAGCACAACAAGTGGGATGTAAAACTCATGGTATTTTTAATCAGCCTTAATCAGATTCATTATTACTGTCATTGCTTCAAGTATTTTCTTTTCAACAGCTAAAGTTTTTGTGCATTGTGCTGTGGGAATGAGCCGTTCGGCTGCTCTGGTCCTAGCTTACCTAATGATATATTGCAATTTCTCTCTGGTGGATGCCATCTTGAAAGTGAAAGAAAGAAGATGGATTTTCCCAAACCGAGGATTTCTGAAACAGTTAATATCTCTTGACAATCAACTAAAAATACAAGGCACCAGTAACTAGATTTTTACTAGAGAAGTGTACAGTTTATAAACCTGTTAGTTAAAAAAAAAACTCAAGTAGCATTTACATTTTAACAGAAATCTTTCCAATCATGAACTGTCAGTAACTGTCAAATACTTATAAACATTGTGCATGCTTTTGTTAATTTTAATTAAATAAATAAACAACTATAAATATAATTAATTATTATATATAATTATAATTATTATTATTAATATATATTTATTTTAAGTATTCTTTGGATTTTATAAAATATTCTTGGATTTTACTCAATTTTGCCCCAGACAGAAAAATGAATCCTCCTATCCTACAATCACACATGAAGTGTGCTTCAAACAGGTGAGTGGGCTTTACAAACCACCTGTAGAAACACACTCTCTCTCTCTCTCTCT
>CAIGQQ010037872.1:9394585-9415372 GCA_903798035.1 Danio albolineatus | reverse complement strand
TATATATATATATATCTATATATATATATAGCTAAACACTCCCCTCTTCACTCTAGCACTTAATTCAATGAGCACAAACTGTTCTTTTGTATAATTCGCACTTTTGTATGTATTGTATGAAGGTATGCATTGCCTTCTTGTTGAATCACTGAATGCCTCTTCAATTGTAAGTCGATTTGGACAAAAGGGTCTGCTAAATGACTAAATGTAAATGTAAAGTATCTTTCAAGGATTTTAATCTTAAACTGACATAAAATAGCCAATGCAAATGTATTTTAACTAAACTGATCATCAAACATTGTTGTTTTCTCTCTTTGTTCCACATTTCTCCAAAGTACAATACTCCAAATGTTCACTTAACACAATTGTCCCTTATTGTCCAGCTCTCTCGTCATCGAATGAATCATCTCCAAGTGTCACTTGTGAACAGACCACAATGTCCTACCATAGAAATGGAATAAGCTAGAACGGCCTGAAACATATCTCAAAATAGACAGGGATTAATATATGGCAAGCTGAAATAGCTTTTAATATTCTCAGCCTTACTCATAGTAATTGCATTCGTGCTAGTTCACTTTGTTCTTACTAGTTCTTTTAATTCCCCTCTTGTATATAAACTTACAAATATTTTCCTCTTATTTGCATGTCAGATACCATGCCTTGAAATCCACATCTTCAATATATTTTATATTCTCGCGTGAGAATTCTTCAGTAAGAGAAAAACATCAGCTGATTTGCGTGCGTCTCAATGGAGGTTGTTGCATCTCGAGCCACCAGGCGCCCCCTGGAGGAGACAAGCATTGTGTGGCATTGAAACAGTTACTCGCAGTTTTTGCACAGACGTCCATCATCCGCGCAGCTATGAGATGCTCAGCGGTATCGGGTGACGGAGCAGCGTCATAAAGAGCACCTGTTTGTGTGGATCACGACGTGCCAAACTGGTTATGTATGCTGAGCCCCCGGGAAAACAGCAGAAACACATCTTCACGGGCATAACAGACGGATCTGGGTCAATTCGGAACAATGACAGCTCAGAAAAACAAGCACGGGCTTCTGGCTATTAAAGAGTTGGAGAATGTTCTGGACACATGCAAACTTGATCTAACTCCAATCGACGAGGTCTGGCCGAACCTGTACATCGGAAACGTGTAAGTACAGACACTGATAGGCTATTCAACTGACGCTTAGCAATACGAATAGCAATCATGCCATGTGGTTTAGGTTTAAACCATTTGTTAAAACAGAATTTTGAGACGCTATTTACGTCTTTACGTATAAAGTCACTCAAGCTATATGAGTGTCAATCATATTACTAGTAAAATCATTTTTTGCTGTAAAATGACTTTAAATGACTGTCATAGTGTTGCCCTAATAAATTAGCCCTACATAACGCATCTTTGACTTTCTCTCATAGGGCCATTGCTCAAAATAGAACTGCTTTGAAGAAAATGGGCATCACTCACGTTTTAAATGCTGCCCATTCCAAGCAAGGCAGCATCGGGGACCAGAGTTATTATGGCAACTCAATTGTGTATTATGGCATCCCAGCAGACGACTCTTCATCATTTGATCTGAGTGTGCACTTTAAAACAGCTTCTGATTTCATACACAAAGCTTTGAGGAGGAAGAATGGTAAGTGTTCATTGTTGGTGATACCAGTGCAATGCTAAACAAACAAACAAGCAAGCCAATTTAAGTACACAGCGGAAGTCTGCTATTGTCCACTTTGAAACTAAGAGTGTGTTTGCACTTGTAATTTGATCCGGAAAGAAAAAAAAAACAAAAAACTAAATATATTTCTGCTTCCTGGGTCAATGTCATTTTAAAGTCCTAATAATCTATCTAAACCAACGGAGGTTACTGAATATCCAAAACAATGCAATGTACTGGGCTAAACACTTGTTGTATGTGCATACATGTTATAATGCTTATAAATGTGTAAAAGCTCTATGGATTTTTCAACTGTAGGCTAAGCAAATAAATATCTACAGTATTTTGATGCTTGAATTGATCTGTATGTTCAAAATCGTAACTATGACAAGTAAAATGGTGTTCTGTTCCCTTTAGGATCACATCTTGTGACATCACATCCTGTTTTTCGTTATTTTACATGTCTCTGGTCCGTGTTTTGTTCACATTCCAGTTGACCTGCTCTAGATTTCATTTGGAAGTGGACTGAGACCAATTTGATTGGCGTTCACATTTAATGAACTGCACTAGCAGTTAATTTTGACTGAACCATATATGCCAAGTGCGAACACACCCTCAAAAAACCATTCATTGTTAAATAACCCTCTCACTAGTCAAATACTTAATCTTTTATATGCTTTAACAAAACTGTTGTTTGTTTTACATTACTTTTGAGGACAGAAAAAGAAACCTGTTTTGTTGTTACTAAAATAAAAAGTCCTTTAATTTTCCCTCTAAGCCTGATAAACTTTATAGGTGCCATAAAGTTAAAATTTGGATAATCCTAGGCAGAGTTGAATAATACGAGCTCAGAAATAACATAATGTGAGCCTTAAAAAACTGTTTGTCTGTTCTCATGTAAATCCCATGCATATAAAATTCCTGTAAAAAAAACCAAGTCGATTGGAACAAAATGGCACCTGTGATGTTTCATGTGGAATCATTATTATGCCCGCTGAAGGCATCATTTGATTGGCCACAATAGTGAGATTAAAACTATTGTGTGTATATATATTTTTCCCCTATGTTTAAGTTTATCTAAGCTTATATTATACTTACTATGTTTGAGGTACTCCTATTTTGAAAACACAACAGGCTTTAGAGATTAGTTAAAGGGCAGTTTTGTAAAACAGGCAGCCATGCTTGACAACACAACTCCGCAAACTACATTACTCGGGAGGCATAAAGATAGCTCTAGCTAAAATAAACCCCTCCACCCCTACAGTTGAAAATATTATCATTTAACAAGAAATCTACACAATTTGTTTTTGGACAGCTGAAGTAGGCTTATTTAGCATGTGTGTATTTCAGAGTAGATTTTCTTGTGTATGTATGTGTAAGTGACATGAGCTGCTTGAGCATCAGATTAGACCTCATTAATATGCACAACCCCTCCAAATATGGTCAAAACCAACCACAACATCTATGTAGACATCAGAGATTAATTAAATATATATGTCTAAAAAGTTAGATGCTTAGATTTAAAGGGTTAGTTAATCCCAAAATGAAAAGTTTTCTCACCATTAACTCCAGTTTGTTCAATTTTTAAAAATCTATAATATAAATGTAAATATATAATATAAAATATATAATATAAAAAGATATTTTAAAGAGTATGTGTAACCAAACTGTGTCTTTCATGTGTAGGAAAGGTGCTTGTTCACTGCATCATGGGAATGAGTCGATCTGCAACTCTGGTCCTAGCATACCTTATGCTGCGTCAGCGTCTTACCCTGCGCACTGCCATCCAAACAGTCGTACTGCGACGTGCCATCTATCCCAACAGGAACTTTTTGAGCCTTCTTCTGGATTTGGACATTCAGCTGCAGAGAAAGCGAATGCTGTGCCCGATTCTCTGACAGAAAAATGTCATGAACAAACAAATGCCTGTGCATTCATTTTATATAACTAGAGGATGAAGAGTTAGCCATCAGTGATATGTTTACATTATTTACGATAAGTGTACAGTATATAGCCTGTATTGTTTCATAGTAAAACTTGCGCCTTTGGGGTTTAGTGTATGTTCCTGTATAGACCATCTTTGTACTTTTCCATAGATTTATAGGGTTATTTATAATATTTGCTGTACTTTAGCTATAAAATATTTTAATATTGACTAAGTAGCTTTGCTATTGACTGAAACAATATTTAACTTCACACATCTGTCACACTTGTATTTCCATTTTATCTGATTTTTCTTTACAATGTCATGTAAATTTGAAAATGATGATTTTTATGAAAGTCTTTATGATATATTCAAGATGCAGCTTTTTGAACAGCATACAAGTGCCACATGATCCTCACATTTCAAATGGCATTTAACAATGGGGTCAGTATTCAGCACAGAGTACGAAATGAAGCAGTATTAAATGATTGAATTGTGGTTTATTATTCATCTACGGAGAAAAGCCTGACTGTGAGCTGTATGAGCTTTTACGTTGCTTTTGGCAGCCAAAATTGGATGAATCTATGGGCCAAGCACAACACTCTTCTGTTGACTCGATCCTAACAGCCTTGTTTAAATGACTGAGCAGCACTCGTTGATGTGTTTTTAGTGCACCTTTTTGTTTTAACAGTAGAATAATGTTTCATTCAGCTCATTGATTCACAGACAGTCCTTTGTTATCTTAGAGAACATAAACAGTTGTCATACGCACTGTATACTTACAACATTTAATTGCACATTTGAATCTTTCAGCTATGAGCGGGATGAATATTAAATTTGTTACACTGTTAGTTATGTCTGGCTTTGTAGTATTGAAGGTATAACAACTGGACTGACATGCAGCTGTTTTTTATTCAAGCAAGGTGCCAAATAAAATTAATATTCATCTGTATTCATTTAAATAAAACAAATATGTCAGTGTTAGTGCTTTCTTCTTCTTATTATTATTATTATTATTGCATTTTATAACATTTGGTCAAACTAAAACTAATGATAGTACATTTGTCAACTTTTTAATTGTAACTTCTGCAAAGTTACGTTGTAGCAAATTCAGACTTAAAAGTTACTTTTATTCTACCAGCAAGTTTTTTTGATAAGAAATGACACCGGCTTCTTCCAAAAGATAATAAGATATTGTACAAGAGGCATCATTGAGGCATCAGAATTTGCCAGGAGTATGGATAATTTTGGGCTTGACTGCATGTATGTGTGTGTTGTATGTATGTATGTGTATGTGTGTGTGTGTGTGTGTGTGTGTGTGTGTGCATATATATACACATACATTTATACACATACATACATCAGAACCTATAGTAGTTGAGATAGACTGATGATGATTTTAGGGAATGATTTCAGCAAAAAATGCAAAACTGCAAGAAAATGCAAGCTTAGAATAAAATAAAAACGATTAAATTGCTACTCTTTGAAAACAATAAAAAAATGATCAAAACTACCAAAAATTAGAATTTTTATGTCTGGTTATGGTTATGTCGGAGCATGCATATAAAATGTTCAGTCTATATTATTTGCATGCACAACCAAAACAAGCATTGTGGATATTTCTTTACAACGTGGCATTACAAATAACTGGCGAAATAAAAGTATAAATTACAATATACTACATCTCTAATATTTTGGATACACCAGTCTTCATCAGCCGTACTGTAGCATCAACAGTGCATTTACTTTATTTTCCAATATGTGATTCTCGGTGTTTCCAGCAGAGTGCAGTGGTGTGCCATGAAAGTTTTGCAATCACCAGCTAAAGCGATTTTTAAGCTAGCAATGGTGTCAGGTAAACAAAAACCTTGGTTGTTTTTTTTTCATAATCATCCAGTATAGGCTAATATGTTCCTCTATTTCGCATTTGATGTTCTTCATATGCGAAATTATTTTTTATCAATACAAAATCTTTTACTAAGTAACATTATATATTACTATAGATATATTTATAATGAACGGCCTTCTCTCATTTGTCAATAGATTGCATCCTGCAGATGTTCTTGAGTCCCACAATATAACAGATCGGCGTTAACCCTGGAGAAGAGAGGCTGATTCTCCAGTGTTTTCACCCGGACAGCGTGACCTGCAGCTGCGCAAGCGGAGGAAACAGGACCAGCTCGAGTCCCCGGACACACATCGCTTTCAGAGAACATTCAATTAAGACACTACTTTGCTTCCTGATTAGCTGCTTGGCTTACACTGTACGATGATAAATCACTAAGAAGAGGAACGGGGAACAGGCGCGAGCAGCTCGGCCAAATGTGTGTATATATTTTGAGCTAAGCTCAGTCATCTCCTGATTCGACTGGAGGAAGCAGAGGCTCGGAGGGGGTGAAGCTGAAGACCACATTAGTGTCACATAAGAGCTCTGGAAAGCAGATGCTTCTGTACGTGATTACATTGTGTCAGTGTTTTCTCAGGAAAGACTGTCAAGAATAAGATATCATGGAGACAAAGAACAAACTAACATCAGCCGACAGAAATACATCTTGGCCTAAACAATATACTTTGAAGAAATATCCACACATGTTGATAATAGAAAATAAGTCTGCAAACCTGATTTATGTAAAATCAGAGTTAAGTTTGATTCATTTACATGTATCATCTCAAGCTGTTTAAAATGAATCATTCATTCGTTATCTGCTTAGTCCCTTTATGAATCTAGGGTCGCCACAGTGGTATGAACTGCCAACTTATCCAGCATATGTTTTATGCAGCGGATGCCCTTCCAGCTGCAACCCATTACTGGGAAACACCCATACACACTCATTCACACACATACACTATGGACAATTTAGCTTACCTTCACCCCCTTTTGCCTTCAGAACTGCCTTAATCCTGCTTGGCATAGATTCAACAAGGTACTGGAAATATTCCTCAGAGATTTTGGTCCACATTGACATGATAGCATCATGCAGTTGCTGTAGATTTGTGGACTGCACATCCATAATGCGAATCTCCAGTTCCACCACATCCCAAAGTTGCTCTATTGGATTGAGATCTGGTGACTGTGGAGGCCATTTGAGTACAGTGAACTCATTGTCATGTTCAAGAAACCAGTCTGAGCTGATTCGTGCTTTATCCTGCTGGAGATAGCCATCAGAAGATGGGTACACTGTGGTTATAAAAGGATGGACATAGTCTGCAACAATACACAGGTAGGCTGTGGCGTGTTGACACATTGCTCAATTGGTACTAATGGGCCCAAAGTGTGCAAATAAAATATCCCCCACACCCTTACACCACTACCAGCAGCCTAAACCATTGATAAAAGGCAGGATGGATCCATGCTTTCTTGTTACTGATGCCAAATTTTGATCGTACCATCCAAATGTCGCAGCAGAAATTGAGACTCATTAGAAAAGGCAACGTTTTTCCAATCTTCTATAGTGCAATTTTGCTGAGCCTGTGCGAATTGTACCCTCAATTTCCTGTTCTCAGCTGACAGGAGTGGCACCTGGTGTGGTCTTCTGCTGCTGTATCCCATCCGCCTCAAAGTTCGACATGTTGTGCAGTCAGAGATGCTGTTCTGCATACATCTGTTGTAACGAGTGGTTATTTGAGTTACTGTTGTCTTTCTATCAGCTGGAACCAGACAGGTCATTCCTCTCTGACCTCTGGCATCAACAAGTCATTCGCACCCACAGAACTGCCACTCACTGGATATTTTCTCTGTTTCGGACCATTGTCTAATAACCCTAGGGATGGTTGTGTGTGAAAATCAGTAGATCAACAGTTTCTGAAATACTCAGACCAGCTTGTCTGGCACCAACAAACATGCCAAGTTCAAAGTCACTTAAATCATCTTTCTTCCCCATTCTGATGCTCGGTTTGAACTGCAGCAGATTGTCTTGACCATGTGTACATGCCTAAATGTATTGAGTTGCGGCCATGTGTTTGGCTGAATAGAAATTTGTGATAACGAGCAGGTGGACATTCAATGCATGCAAATGCATTTAAAATAATTTAAAAAATAATTTAAAAGTATCATATTTAGGCTACTTTAGTGTAAAACAAACCTGGATTAAAATTACAGTATGGTAATAATCACTGTTTTGTTCTTTTGTAACAATGTAAGTATCTATGGTCACTTTTCATTTATTTAATGCATTATTTCTGAATAAGGTGCCACGGTGCCGTAGTGGGTAAAACGTTCGCCTCACAGCAAGAAGGTTGCTGGTTCGAGCCTCGGCTGGGTCAGTTGGCATTTCTGTGTGGAGTTTGCATGTTTTCCCCATGGTTGCGCGAGTTTCCTCCGGGTGCTCCGGTTTTCCCCACAAGTCCAAAGACATGTGGTATAGGTGAATTGGGTAAGCTAAATTGGCCGCAGTGTATGAGTGTGAATGAGTGTGTATGGATGTTTCCCAAAGATGGATTGCAACTTGAAGGGGATCCGCTGCGTTAAACATATGCTGGATAAGTTGGCAGTTCATTTCGCTGTGTTGACCCCTGATTAATAAAGGGATTAAGCCAAAAAGAAAATGAATGAATGAATTTCTGAATAAAAGTAGGCTATTTAAAATCGTAGGTTTAAATGGTAGAATATGTTACGGCATGACTATTTACTCCATGAAATCTCCATGACTTTTAAAACCACAAAAGAAAAGCAGGCTGAATGATTCATGGATTGGATCAAACGCTGGCAACTTTGGACCACTTAATACAAATTACATACACTGAATTTCCTACTACAGATTAAAGAAAGCCAAGCTTGGTCACTGTGCTCTGCAGTGTTTTTTCCCTTCACCGAGACAAGAAAAGAAAGACAGAAACAACAAAGAAATCCTCAAAACATACTCGGTGCTTCTCTCGTATACAGTATGAGGTTTTAATAACAGTAAGTAATAAGCAGATCTTGAGAAGGAACAGGTGTATGCGGCTTTCACACCCAAGCCATTAATTCCTTTTTATTAGCTTCATAAAACCGTAATTACTACGGAGCTCAAAGCTTATTTTACCGGCATGGAAAGAACAACTCTTAGTTAAGTCTTTCCCTGTTTTACACATATAGCCTAATTTACTGAAGCTTTGAGCACTAGCTAAACAGTTTCAGCTGGAGTGCAAAGAAGACAGCCTATCTTCGAGAAGAGCATCAGACACGCTCCGATTGCCCAACGTGTCACTGCACTTGCATGTGCAAAGATCTCACCATTTATCAAAGACTGGCCCTCCAGGCGAATGAAAGGAACATCTGGATTTCAAAAGTGTTTAACCTAGCAGCTGGCGAGACCTCGTGAGATGATGTGTACTGTATTTCCCTGTACGGTGACTCATGATAAAGATGTATGTGTGCAATGAAAGCCGCTGATGACCCACCTTTACCTTCGTCTGCACTGCGAGCCTGATTTACAATATCGGGAGTCTAGCCAAGATATACACAATATGTGCAGAACATGCTGCTCAGAAGATCATCGTCGGGGGAAAGACAGTCTTCTGAAAGCAAACCTGACTGCCCACTAAAACCTGGAAGAGCTCTTTGTATCCAGGGAGGTTTATAATTATACACCATTTAAAAAAAGCAACAGCCTCCAGAGACATATCTGTGGACTGGCTGTCGACAACGTCCCTGACCAAGGAGAGAAGAGCAGGCAATCTGAGAACGAGAGGAAGAAAAGGGCCACCGGCTGCAAAATGTAAGTTCACAAAAGGAGGCGAGATTTTTTTTTCCTTAAAGGCTTTTAGAAAGTAACATTGGGGTGTTTTTTGGAGAGCTGGCTAACCTAAGCAAATCGCTCGTGGCTCTGGCATGGTGCGCTTTCTTTCCCACACCTGAGCTGTAAACACATTCGCCACAACAGTCAAGGAATCCTAAGTGGAATGATATTCCATAAAAAGCCCTCGGTATTCATTTTAATGATGTTAAGAGCTGAAGTGGAGTGTCAGCGCGCTCTCTGCCTCTTAGCAACAAAAAGATTTCACCAGCAATGGTCTCAGGTGGGCTCAGCTAGTTTGATGGGCTGTTGCAAATAAAGAGGAATGGAGAATGCATCTAAACTGTGTGTCAGGCCTATTTAGAGTGAGCGGATTTTCTTTCTCAGAGTGTTATACGGGATGGATAGTAACACCACCACCCACTACACACATTAAATCTTTTGTGGCAATCTATCATAAATAATCGTCTTCTTGACAGATTTATTCAAACACAGTAAACACTGTTCAATAAATGAGACATCAACAACTAGTCGAGTAAAATAAATGAACATGTACAGTGTATATACTGTATTTTCAGTAGCGGTTTACAGTAAGTCTACATAAATAATCATTCATTCATTTTCTTTTTGGCTAAGTCCCTTTATTAATCAGGGGTCGCCGCAGCAGAATGAACCACCAACCTATCCAGCATATGAAAGATGCCTTTCCCGCTGCAACCCATCACTGGGAAACACCCATACACTCTCATAGACACATACACTACGGCCAATTTAGCTTACCCAATTCACCTAAAGCCCATGTCTTTGGACTTGTGGGGAAAACCGGAGCACCCAGAGGAAACCCACACGAACACCGGGAGAACATGCAAACTCCACACAGAAATGCTAACTGACCCAGCCGAGGCTCGAACCAGTGACCTTCTTGCTGTGAGGCGACAGCGCTACACCCTACATGAATAATCATTCGTTAATTTTCCTTCAGCTTAGTCCTTTAATTGTAAGGGGTCGCCACAGTGGAATGAACCACCAACTATTCCAGCATATGTTTTACGCAGCGGATGTCCTTCCAGCTGCAACCTAGTACTGGGAAACACCCATTCACACACACACACTGTGGAGGAAACCAGAACACCTGTAGGAAAACCACACCGACACATGAAGAACATGCAAACTCTACACAGAATGGTTAACTGGCTCATCCAAGACTCAAACCAGTGACTTTCTTGTTGTGAGGCAACAGTGCTAACCACTGAGCCACTGTGCCGCCACACATGAATATTCATTTACCTAAATCAAAATTTCTTTCATATGAACTAATGATGAGTTATGGCTTGTGCTAATAAACAGCTAACATTAACTACGACATTAGTCACTCATATGAAGTTATAGCTGAATAAATACAACACTGGCTACATGTTTGTTATTTAACGCATTAACCCTTTTTCACATACATTTTTAAGACACTTTCAAATCAGCCAACATTACATTAAAAGGAAAATTAGACTAATATAAAATCCAGAAACAGAAATAACAATAGGCTGTTTAGTATAGCATGGCCAGATAAATTCAAATCATGAAAATCAACAGATCAGTTTTCCACAATTGAGAACTTAGAAAGTTTCAGCCTCAAAAAAGACATAATCATTAGATTAAGATTACAAGATTGTAAACATCTAGGAAGGTTATATGGACGCAGAACATCAGATTTTGGAGCAAGATCGTTTAAACATTTGAACACAAACAAATCAATCCTGAAGAGGATTGGGAGCCAATGAAGGGTGTAGAATGGGTTGATGTGGGCATATTTGCTCAATTTTACTGCAGTAAATTTTATTTATGAATGCAAAGTTATGAAAGAGCGGATAACTGTCTTACATGACATTTCAGACAAAAAGTGTTTCTTTTGGAAAGCCAGCAAAGAAAGAAACTCGGGGCAACAACGATCAATAAGGACACCAAGACAAGTGTACACGACTTGAATTAAAAACACACAAATTGCCCAGGAACTATCATCAACTAACATTTATCAGATGGGTCAAAATTACCCAGGTAGCAAAGAATTCTGGCCCAGATTTGGCATAAAGGTGGCACAGTAGGCAGTCATCACTGGCATACAACATGTGGGCCAAACATGGCAGAGGTGGCACTGTCTTTAAGGTGGCAGACAAAACATGGGCCAGATGTCTAATGTAGTATTTGGCCCAGATGTTCAAAATTTATCTGTGGGCTATGTAAGTTTGGCCTATCTTGACCCACATTTAAAACCCTTTAAAATTTTCTTTGGAGTAAAGAAATACTTCAATACAGTCATTTCCATCTTCCTGTTTACATCCTCTAATGCCTTCATTTTAATCCAGAAATCAATCAAGATTTAATTATTTATATTATTAATCTTTTCTTTCCTGTATGTTGCAACTAAATTTAACCCACATAGCAAAATGTATCTGGCCAACACAATCAGCTTGACTTGACTGGACCAAGTCTGCCTTCCAGACAATGGCTATTCACGTGCCATATCTGGCCCAGCTCAGGCCCAGTTATGGGTTATTAACTTGGCTGAGACCTGGGCCAGATATGGTTGATGTTTGGTCCTTTCCTGGAAGCCAGACTTGGTCCAGTCATGTACCGTAATTCACTGCGGCATGTGGGCAAGGTAAAAGCTGATTGTGTGGGCCCGAGAGATTTTGCTATGTGGGTATCATCACGGTCTTAGAGTAATTGAGAGTTTGACCTCGTCAAAGCAAGACAGCAGAGTAAGTAAAGAAGAGCTGTCTTTTTTTTTTACTCAGCAGGTAGATCTGACTATCATCTGCCTAAAAGAGGAACTGTACAGTACGTAAACGTTTTCAAAATCGCCCCCAAGAGAGGCTAATTAGTACATCTCATCGTTAGTTTCATCAAAGTAATATTTAATTTAGGTATTAGGTGTTTCATTTAGTTTTGGAGACTGAAAGGCTTTCCTGAGTTACATGTTTAAAACTAAGTTAGGACACTAAAATAGAGCTGAAATAGGGACTGTCCTGGGAAAAAAGGGATGTCTGGTCACTCTAGGACTATTAGTATGATGATAATATCCCAGACATTACTGTAATTGTGAAATTAAAAATGTCTTTTGGGCTAGGATGTCTCTCAAGGAGCTGTGTGCCTATGAAACCCCATCCGTTGCTGAACTGCAGAACTTCCTGTTGGCTGACAGACGCCCCACTGGACATGTCAACCACGTGTGGCCTAATGTGTACATTGGCAATGAGTATGTATTATATGTTCTCTTCAAATGGAAATTGAGTGAAAACGTACAGATCTACAGATGTTCTCAGTGTTTTTGTTTTCTCAGAGTTGCGGCGCGAGACAAGCCAATGCTGTATAATATGGGGATCACACACATTGTGAATGCTGCCAGTGGACCGCCTCATGTCAACACCGGACCCCGCTTTTACAGAGACATGAATATAGATTACTACGGAGTGGAAGCTGATGATTCCTCTGACTTTACCATAAGTGTGTTTTTCTATGCAACAGCAAGGTTCATAAGAGCTGCACTGTCAAAAAATGGTGAGTTAAATTGGAGGAAACAGCCCTGTGAACATTCTTGATGTAGTGTTTTTGTAACGCTATACCACTGCAGGTCTAAATTACAGTATATATATAAACTGTACCTTTGCCTTGTGGTTAATTCTCCTCTTTGCCATTGCATCTATCACACAGCAGAATGTTCTTTCATGTAGAAGGTGATCAGAGCCAAAAGTCTTTAGATTGAATGTGTAAAATTTGTCAACAAGCATAGCAGCCTCTGAAATTGCCATATCTGAAACTATTCAAACATGATTCAACAGTACACTAGGGCATACATACACAAAACAGTTTAAAAAATTAGGATTGTGTTACATTTTTGAAAGTCTCTTCTGCTTACAAAGTCTGCATTTATTTGATCAAAATAAATGTATAATATTGTCACATCTTAAATGTTTAAATCAACTGTTTCTATGTGAATAGACTTTAAAATGTATATTCCTGCCACTCAAAACATCATTCTTCAGTGTCATGTGATCCTAATCATTCTAATATGCCGATTTACTACTCAGGAAACATGATTATCACGAATGTTAAAAACACCCAGCAAAAATGTTTTTGTTTTTTAAAAACGTCTAATAGATGTCTTATAGACATCTAAACATAGTTGTCTTGGTTAAAACAAGGCTAAATTTGGGCGTTCAGTGAAAATCTAAAAGACGTCTAAGAAAAGGCCAAAACTAGACTAGTCATCAAATAAACAGAAATTAATGACTACACATATAAAGGTGCCACGGTGGCATAGTGGGTAAAACGTTCGCCTCACAGCAAAAAAGTTGCTGGTTCGAGCCTCGGCGGGGTCAGTTGGCATTTCTGTGTGGAGTTTGCATGTTCTCCTCGTGGTTGAGTGGGTTTCCTCCAGGTGCTCCGGATTCCCCCACAAGTCCAAAGACAAGTGGTATAGGTGAATTGGGTAGGCTAAATTGTTCATAGTGTATGTGTGTGAATGAGTGTGTATGGATGTTTCCCAGAGATGGGTTGCAGCTGGAAGTTGGCGGTTCATTCTGCTGTGGCGGCCCCAGATTAATAAAGGGACTTAGCCAAAAAGAAAATGAATGAATGAATAACATATAAAGTCTGTCTAATCTGTCTATTTGACGACGAGTCTAGTTTTGGGCTATTCTTAGATGTCTATTAGATTTTCACAGACAGTCCAAGTTTAGCCTGGTTTTAACCAAACTGTCTATGTTTAGATGTCTTTCAGACGTCTATTAAACACAAAACTGTTGTGCTTAGCTGGACAGTTGAACTGCTTTGCATTTTTACGCACATTGGGTATTGATTCAGAGTCTGCACTTGCAGGTCAAAACAATGTTAAGTAAAAATGAACAGCCAAAAGGTGCATAAACATATTTTATGCATTACAATTTTTACCTTTTCATTATATAATATAATTAGACACTGCTCATGAGTGGTTCACCAAACATTGGAATTCAATATGTTTCAAAACCAACATCTGAAACATAAAGCTTGCTGAAATCGGAGAAAACCTTAAACAATAGTCCTAGATTGTAAGATTGAAATTTCTTATTGAAAACTAAAGATTTAAAAGTTTAATTTAAAAAATGAAGTATTCGTTTGTCTTTATTTGAATAGTAAAAGTAGTTTGTTGGTTGTGTTTTGCTCTTCAGGAAGGGTGTTTGTTCACTGTCTGATGGGAGTGAGCCGCTCTGCCACACTGGTGTTGGCCTTCCTCATGATCTGTGAGGATCTTACTCTAATGGAGGCCATTAAAGCTGTACGACAACACAGGGACATCTGCCCCAACCCTGGCTTTCTTAACCAGCTCCGACATCTTGACATGAGACTCGTCCGAGAGAAGAAGAAAAAACTGGAAGCTTACAAATTGTAACTGAAAACTTGGTAACAATGTGATGAATCCCATTTCAAGAGCACGTCCCTCAAGGGCCTTCCTCCTCGAGGTTTTGTCCCAGGTCCACTGGGCCAGACATTATTTGCTAATATTTATTGTGTCGCAATGGCAAAGTGGATATCAGAAAGCAAAATTGAAGGGTTTCCCCATAAATAGTAAATAACCTCCAAAGGGCAGCTGGGTCGCAAAATAAATGGCAGGTTTTTAAATTTCTTCCAGATGAGACATACTTTGAACTTGTCTCAAAATGAGCCAGCAAGCATGTTTGGCTTTTTTTACTGGAGTGAAATGAAACGGTTGTGGCTTGCTCTTTATCATGGGAAGGTGGAAGAGCCATGCATGGCTACATGTCTTAAGGGTTGATCCCCTGTAGTGAGTTTCTAATGCGTATCATATGCTCCAACATATTTCTGCTCAAATCAGTTGGTGTTGTTGTGACTCACGGACATTTATGAAACTGATGACCAAACAATAATGAGATGATGAGAGAATTTCCAGAGCAAAAAAACCAAACAAGTCACATTGTTCCCGTTTCTTTTCTTGCTGCTCTGAAATAAATTACACAGTACCTCAGGAATTATGTGGTGTTTTGTTTTGAATCAGGACAACCATTAATTTTCACCTAATTTCCCACTGGAGTCTGTGATTACAGAAGCAGAAAGGTCAAATATGTGTAAATACTAACTGTTCCATGAAAATGTGCATTGATCATTCTACTCTTAATGCAGGCACACAGAATTTGAGTCTATATCAAAGATTTTGTTTCACTTTTGTTTACAGAAATGCTCCTAAAGACAAACCACTGCAGGCAGTGTATGAGACACCATCTGTATCTGATCTGCGCAGTCTGCTGCTGTCAAACAGAAAGCCTTTTGGACCCATCAGTCTTATCTGGCCCGGCCTGTACATTGGAGATGAGTAAGTACTGAACCACCCTGAGAAGCATGACCGACTAGACTCTTGAACTTTGATCTTTTGACACATTAGAGGTCACTGCACTGTAAAAATGTCACTTAAGTTGAACTTTCAACTCAACAATTTCTCATAAGCCGAAAACAGAGATGCCCAAACTAGGGCCTGTGGGCCAAAGTTGGCCAATGGTCACCTTTGATTTGGCCCACCATCCCATCTGAGAAGAGAGGGAGAATGATGAGGATGGTTTAGGTATTGTTATTTCAAATTTAATGTAACCTTTTATTTGTTTGTATTATTGCTAAGCTACAAAAAAGGCTGAAAATTAAATTAAAATATTAAAATGAAATGTTTAAATTTAAATGCTGTAGTTTAGTTTAAAATATACATACTGTCACCCGACGGATAGAGGAAAGTGCAGACTTTGGTGAGCAATTCAAGGCAAAGGCAGATTCTGCTGGACTAGTGTATTCAACATTAAACTCCAATGTGTTATAAATGTGATTGTTTATGATTTTAATGCAATAAGTTATCATTTAGAAACTATACTGCATTAGTTAATACGATTCAAAGTGATGTTTACTATTAATTTTTAAATACTCTGAAACAAATTAGGAAATTACCCATGGCAACTTAAAAAACTAAAATAGTTTTGTATTTTTATCTTTGGCCCACGGTTCTCAATAATATTTTGTTTTTGGCCCTTCATACCAAAAAGTTTGGGCACTCCTGGTCTAAAGCAACAGATAACAAAAAATCAGCCGTATAATACTAAAACCCTATGTTTACAGAAGATGATCAACACCTACTTCTTGTTTAGCTCTGCCCACAAATTCACACACGTAGAAAAATAACAGAGAAGCAAACAAAGGTCTATGCAGAAACCAACTGATAAAGAAGGCTCCGAAGACAACAGGATGCCAGGTTGAAGAAAAACACTGAATTGCCTTTCTTCTGATCCAGTTATTAGAAAAGGGTTGACAAACTATTTCTAAAGTTCCAGATGTGTCAGTAAGATCTTTACTTCATTTTACTTGCTTTATATATTTAAAAGCAAGGTACAATTCAACACAGGATTTTCAGAAATGAAGTAAAAGATGATGCTGTGCAGACTATATTGAATCTGACAGTTTGGTCACACCACACGAGAGTAGGAAACTAATATTTACAGTAGGCCACTCAGCATTTATGCAATTTAACCTAAATCACAGCAGTGTCCATCTATGAATGATATACAGTAGGTTGTCAAACATATATGCTGAAGTCTTTACATTAAGAGGCACTGGGCACACAGCTGCCCTTTTTAAACTTTAAGATAAGGATTTTTTTATATGAAAATGTTTTTTATATGTTGGTTAATTAAATTCAGAGTCTATAATCCACCACAAATTGTCAGCTCTCTTGGGACAGATACTATTCTAAATTCTGACGTATTTTGATGTAAAAAAAATGTATATTATTATAAATGAGTCTGGACTCCAGACCCATTTATAATATAATAGACTCTGGAGACACAGTGGTTCAGGGGTTAGCACTGTCGCCTCACAGCAAGAAGGTCGCTGGTTTGAGTACCAACTGGGGCAGTTGGCATTTCTGTGTAGTTTGCATGTTCTTCCTGTGTTTGCATGGGTTTCCTCCAGGTGCTGTGGTTTCCCCCACAGTCCAAAGACATGCACTTTATGTGAATTGAATAAACTAAATTGGCCATAGTGTATGTATGCGAATGAGTGTGTATGGGTGTTTCCCAGGACTGGGTTGCAGCTGGAAGGTTATCCGCTGTGTAAAACACATTCTGGATAAGTTGGGGGTTCATTCCGCTGTGGCAAAGTAAAAAGCACAAAAGAATAAAAAGCCCATTCATGAACCCTTTAAAAATAAAAGCTGTTTATTTGCATCATTGTTTCCACAAAGAACTGTTAATATCTGAAGTACTTTAAAGTGGAAAATGTTCTACAAAAAAAAAAAACTTTCTTTTCTAAATGGAAAATTCTGTTACTTGCTCTCATGCTGTTCTGATCCTCTGAGGCCTTCGATCATCTTCTGAACACAAATAGAGGTATTTTGTAAGGAATAGGAGAGCTCCCGCATCCTCCATAGACGTCCAGAAAAGAAACCAAAAACATTGTCAAAATGTTGTGTGTGACTTCATTGCTTAAACCATAATTATACAAAGCTCAAAGAAGTTTTGTCCACCAAAAAATAATAAAAATGTAAAAACTATTCACCTTTGTTTTCTTTTCTATCGTCAGGGTGTGTTTACTTCAGAAATGATGATTCAGAAAAAAATGATTTATTGACATTAGGGTCATATTGCCTGTAGTAAACACAAACTCTGATCTGATGCAGAAGACAATAGCAAACAAATGTATTTAGTTTTGGCGCACAAAATTGCTTTTGGACATTTATATGAGATTACAGTTGAACCACTGAAGTCACATGAAATGTTCTGATGTTGTTTTTGGTTACTTTTTCAGACTTTGAATGTCTTGGGGCAGTTACTGTCTATAGAGGAGGAGAAAGCTCTCCGATTTAATCTAAAATAAATTAATTTGTGTTCTGAAGACGAACAAAGATCTCAGTGGTTTGGATCGACATGATGGTGATCAAATAAAAACAGAATTTTCATTTAAAATCTGTTCACTGAAGGGCTTTTATGGCATCACTGCAAAAACAGCCCTATTTTCTGTTGCAACCAAATCCAAAGCTTCTCATTATCCGTACCTAATCTATGCATGTAAATGATGTAGCCGTATGTTAAACAGCTGCTCATTTCAGGTCAACTGCTCGTGATAAAGCACTCCTCGCCAGGCTGGGAATCACTCATGTTGTAAACTGTGCCGATGGAGCGCATCGCATCAACACAGGCGCTCAGTTCTACTCAGACATGAGTATCAGTTACTGTGGAGTCGAGGCTGCAGATCACCCACAGTTTGATTTGAGCCAGTATTTCAGCTCCACTGCATCCTTCATTAAAGCCGCTCTCACTCCAAATGGCAAGTCTGACTTCTTTGACCTTTTGCTGACTAATTTTGTCAACGATTGTACAAAAACTAGAATAAGCTGCAGAGCAAAAGAATAAATGGAGCGGCGCAGAGGCAGCGGGCGATACAGTCGTTTTTAATAAGTGAAATATGTAAATTTGAGCCAGTGTCAGAGATGCGGATTAAGTTCTCTGTGCTGCAGGTAAAGTGCTGGTCCACTGTGCAATGGGAGTCAGTCGCTCTGGAGCTTTGGTCCTGGCTTTCCTCATGATGTGTGAAAACCTGACGCTTTCAGACGCCATCATCGCTGTCAGATTGAACAGAGATATCTGTCCCAACTCAGGCTTTCTAGAGCAGCTCAGAGCTCTGGACAAACATTTGAGGAGATGAACATCAGTCATCGTTTTATACACCATCATGTTGTTCCAGCCTGATCTCATGAGGAAACGCAACTATTTTACGTCTTGTCAGAAAAGTGGCAAATTTTGAATCGTATGAAAATGGATGATTTTTAAAAGGAGTCATGCATCCAAACCCTTCCCCTTATTGGGGGATGATTGGATCATACTAAAATGTATGCAAGAGATGTCACAAATTAAAACTAGCCATTAAATCAAATAGTTACGAATTGCTGTGAGTTTGCTTTGGGTATTCTAAACCTCCAAATCCAGTCATGTAAAAATCTCTTATCGGACTGCTACAAGTGTGATATTGCATTTATACAACAGTTCGACACGAAGAGTCTCAAAAATCCTTTTGTAAAAAAAACTACTGTCTTCTGACATACATTCACATCTGCAGCTGAGATGAACAGCTACTTCACAAACGTCATTTCAGAGCTAGTATTTGAATGATTCTCTAGCATAATATCTAAAGTGAAGACAAAACGGGTGATTTTGCTGACATTTTAAGATTATAATGCTGAACAGCATAAAATGCCATCAGTCTACAGAGATTTCCCAGTATTTCTCTGTTGCAATCGGGGATCACAATAATTAACCCTGATAAAACCACAGCAAAGCAAACACTACCAGATTACTATGGTATAAATACAGCACTACAACATATAAAAGAGAGAGAGACAGACTGTCGAGCAGAATGTCGCTTACCTGTTTTATAAGGATTTGATCAGATGTAGTTGGAAATTACTTTGATTTTTTTTCTCCTTTAAGGGCTTATTATGTCACCATCTTGTGGCAGAACGTCAACCGCTTTTGCTCTCAGTATGACAGGCTGACAAGTATCTCTGAAATTACAAATATTTTGAAATAGGCACTATCCTTATAAATAAACGGCATAGTTGCAATCTAAACAACTACATTCTCATCTAAAAAGGCCTCAAAAGTACATTATGTTGTCAAACAGCTGCAATATTTGTCAAACTGTAGGGCAGGGCTATTCAATTGGCGGCCCGCGGGCCAAACCCGGCCCCCAAGACCATTTTTTCTGGCCCTCCAATTAGTTTGAACAAGACATCAGAAATAAATTTAGTTCAGTCGAAAAACTGCCGCTATAGTTATGAAGTGACGTGCACCTGTTCAATACAGCACGAGCTGCAGTTGAAGGCTGCGCAGAGCGTGAGTCACCTGACATTAAGCGAGTGGCGCCAGCAGCCGAAAACATTTGGATATTTTTGTAGAAACTGCCTTTTGTACAATGCACTGATATTGTTGTTAGGGATGCAACGATTCGCCGATTTCACTGCGCTTTTATTCGTCACGGTTAATTATAAGTAAAGGCTTCTCAACTGCGCTTTTCTGTTGCACAGAACGACACTGCTGCAATTAAACAGTTATGCCACCTGTGCGCTAGTTTAAAGTTCCGAGCTTGTACGCGGATGCCAATACGCACGCACACTGGATTAACTATAGCGGCGCGCCGTTCCACTATAACGTCCTTTCCGCGCATATGTTTGTTATTTCTAGAATACGCCAATGTGTGTGCGCAAGCGGAACAACGCGCTCGCGGCTATCCGGGCGCACGCATTAGAAAACATTGCGTTGAGGTTGTGCCTGGCTTTCAGTGCAATGTAAACAAAAGATATGTTAGACGAATTATTATTAAAATGATTATGTATGTACACTGTCAGAAATAAAGGTACAGGGCCTGTCACTGGGGCAGTACCTTATCAAAAGGTTCATGTACCCAAAGAGTCCACAGTGG
>CAIGQQ010037872.1:9364823-9394185 GCA_903798035.1 Danio albolineatus | reverse complement strand
ATACATACATACATACATACATACATACATACATACATACATACAGTTGAAGTGAGAATTATTCGCCCCCCTTTGAATTTTTTTTATTTTTTATATATACCAAACACGGGCGCCAGAGTAGCACGTTCGCCTCACAGCAAGAAGGTCGCTGGTTCGATCCCCGGTTGGGGCAGGTCCCGGTTGGGCCAGTTGGCATTTCTGTGTGGAGTTTGCATGTTCTCCCCGTGGTTGCGTGGGTTTCCTCCGGGTGCTCCGGTTTCCCCCACAGTCCAAAGACATGCGGTACAGGTGAATTGGGTAAGCTAAATTGTCCATAGTGTATGTGTGTGAATGAGAATGTATGAATGTGTTTCCCAGAGATGGGTTGTGGCTGGAAGGGCATCCGCTGCGTAAAACAAATGCCGGATAAGTTGGCGGTTCATTCCGCTGTGGCGACCCCGGATTAATAAAGGGACTAAGCCGAAAAGAAAATGAATGAATGAATATACCAAACACCTTTACACATATTTGTATTTTTTAATACATTTATTCACCCTTTTCTAGTGTATGATTTATCAATCTATGTTAACAATAATGCTAATAATTCAATAAATTAAATAATTATTTTTAAGAAGCCATGCGAATGTCAGGGGTGAATAAATTTAATCTAATAATTTAAATAATTTAAAACATTAAATATTGAACAGTGAATTAAAAAAAAAAATTGATTACTGCATTCCATAGTTTTAAATGTTAAACCTGCCCTGCTGCTTTAAAATAAAAGTACATTTAGATATGTAAAAACAAAACTCCAAATTATAGACATTACCTCAAGTAATGACTGATAGCTTAATACATTTAAAGCACACTGAATATAAAGCTTCAAATCAAACTATGAGTCAACTTTCATGAAAGATGAACTGCTGTAAAGTGGTATGACTGTAACACCATTTGAACAGAGAGAGGCTATAAATAAGAACATTGTGCAGCTATCTCAGGCATTAAGTATGAACGTCACTCCCCACATACTGCGCACATATTTCTTTGCATTTTCTTAAAAGGAGGAATATATAAAACAACGCCTAACGAAAATTCAGCTAGCGACACTAATTTCTTTTTTCTTTGGAACACGATTTGAAATGCACGAAAATTAAGACCTCGTCTCTCAGTAATAGAGCCGCTTTTGTGGGAAAGAAAGAAGATTTCAAGGTTGAAGGAATAAGTGAACCTGACAAAACAGTAAAAGGAATTCAACATCACCAATTTAATGACTTCCCTGTCAAGGTGAGTGATGGTGGTGACTGAGTATGAGAGGAGAGGAAAAAAAAAAAACATACAGCGCTGATGGTTTTGAAAACCATCCCTCTCCGGAGATGATTCATGTGTCCTTTTCACATATCTGGGAAGCGAAAAGCAATTACCATTCCATTTGCAGCGGCCAAGCTCGCATTACAGAGACTGTGTTAAACTCGGTTCAAAAAAGAAACACCTTTTGGATTAAATTACAAGCACAGCTCTACAGAGATTTCCTATTTTTGTCAAATTTAGTCACTGGGCGCCAGGAAGGACAGCTGCCTGTAGGAGGGCTCGCAGCAGGCAGTGTAAGGAGGGAATAATTGGCTGGTGGAATTGGGCCCAGGCTGTACCGTCTCCTCTGGGACAAAAGTCAGATTCACTGGCCTTTGACTGAAGCTGCCATCTTCCTCCCTTGTATCTGTCACCCACCACAAACATGACAACACAAGCACCATCCGTGATGCGAACATGACTTTTTTTTGCACTCGCTGGATACTCGTATTTGCATAATGAGGCGAGATTTCATTTCTCGGGGCTATGGGGTGCGTTTGAGGGGTGTCTCGCGGACCAAATTTTCCCATGTAGATTTTGAGCAGTTTTTAAAAAGCTAACATGCTGGGCAGAGATACACAAACAAGCTTTCACACTGACAGCAATGAATTCTTTTTGTGTGTGTGGAGAGAGGTTGGAATATATTTTATTAGGGTTAACTTCTGTAGATGTTGGGGCACACAGCAAATTTAATTTTGTGATTTGCCCATTTGCACCAATAGCTAAATAAAAAGATTTGAAAGACATATATGAAATAGAGGATGTCTTTTTTTGCATACTCGTAATAAAAGGTTTATGTACATTATAATTTTTGAGTTCATGTTGAATTGCTAAATACTTTATTTTAGAGTCCAGACCAGTTACTTAAAAAAGTGAGTATACCTGCTGTAACTTGAAACTTAAGTTGACTTAATTTTTATAAATATGCACAGTTCATTTATTTAATTTTAAGACAACAGGCTTACTGAATTTAAATTTAAAGTCAACTAATCACTTTTTACAGTGTAGGATTATTATGATAATTGTGGTAACTCTAAAGCTAACCATAAACAACAATACCACATGTAATGATGCCATACTACTACAATGTCAATTAAAAAAAAAAAAAGGTCCCACTTTATATTAAGTGTCGCTTACATGGTAGTTAGATGTGTAAATAGTATGTAACTACAGTGTATGTACACACTGGTATATAGTATTTACTTGTGTAATACTGGTGTAACTACACTCATGTAACAACCCACTAAATAGTATTTGTAAGTGCAAATGTGTAACAGGACATTGGTAACAACACTAGGAAAGTACACATCTGTAACAAGAATTATGTAAGTGCATTGTGTAACAACAACATGTACTTGCAGATGTTTTCCCACTTTCACACCTGTTTGCAGATCATGTACTTGTGAACACTGTATGGCAGAACTAATGCTGCATTAGAAGGTTTCACCTTGTGATACCAGTGTACTTACATGGTAACTCCACAGGAACTGTCCACTTAATATAAAGTGTAAAATTGTCACAAATTACTGTGTAACTTGTAGAAATATCTTCTATGCAACACTATAATAACAGTGTAGTTACATGGTAACTCCACAGGAATGGTCCACAATATAAAGTGTAAAATAAAATTCATTTTCGTTTCGGCCTAGTCCCTTTATTAATCTGGGCTCGCCACAGCGTAATGAATCGCCAACTTATCCAGCATATGTTTTACACGGCGAATGCCCTTCCAGCTGCAACCCATCTAAGCCGAAAAGAAAATGAATGAATGTATGAACAGTAATTTGTGACCATTTTACACTTTATATTAAGTGGACAGTTCCTGTGGAGTTACCATGTAAGTACACTTGTATCACAAGGTGAAACCTTATAATGCAGCATTGGTTCTGCCATACAGTGTTCACAAGTCTGATACTTAAACTAAAATAACTGTGTATTTTTAGTGACCTTACCTAACTACAAGACACTGGTGAACTCAACTGCAGATGATGTAGTTGCTCCTTATGTAAGTATGCCTATTATGTTGCTACATCTTGAATGCGTATGTAAGGTTTAAAACAGAGGAAGTCCCGTATGCGTGAGGATCCAGCGTATACATCAATGCAGTGTTCGTGATGGTGCGTAATATACTGACACCATGCCCGTAGCCAGGGGGGTTCGGGTGGTTCGAACGAACCACCCCCACGACCAAAAGGTCCAGAATTTGTCATTTAAATTATTTTATGTAATTTAAAAAATATTTATATCTTATAATAAAATGTGATTTTAAATAACTATGGCCAGTAATTCGAATCCCGTGAAGCCTCAAAGCCATGTGACGCGAGTCATGTGACATAACCCACCGAGTGGTAATATTTGAATCTTTGATGCAACAGTCATAGGCCTATTGATTTACACTATGGGTCGAAAAGAACAGTAAAGGCGGAAAAGAAAGCAGGCAGTGGCGTCATTATTGCAAAATACTGAGCATATGTTAAAAAGACTGCCAAACAGGGTAAGGCTAATGTTACTTACTTACTTACAGATTAGAATCTGTCCCTATCCATGAGGTTCTATGTCAACTGGCTTAACAAGCCGGGACGTCCTGTATATGCCATTTTTTTAAACAGCAATGTTAAATCAAGCTCTAAATTATTATTATTATGTTTACATTTTCTATTATTCAAATGACCAAATCTTTACTGAGGAAAGGTGAATGTGCAGGCCAGTTTTGTTATTAATTTCAACCTTTTTCTAATGGTATATGATATAATACATTTGTAGGCTATATTAAAAATAAATATGTTTCTTTATTCTAAATCTTTAGAAAGTATTTATGGTACATCAAAATATATGGCTATGGTGAACTTTCGAGAAGCTAATCCAGCTAAAACAGTGCTTAAAACGTCACTAAAATGCAGTATTTTGATCTCACAATTAAAAAGAAAATGAGGGGAATAACTGCAAAAAGGTCCACTTTTTGAGGAAAAAGAACCACCCCTTTCACCAGGCTGGCTACGGTGATTTTATGTGCACACAAAAGTTTTCTTGTAGCGTTATAATATTGTGGGTGAACTTCTGAAGACATTTTGACAATGTAACTTAAAATTATTTTCCATGAAGAATCAGGGTGGAGCTCCCAGATTTCATACAAAATATCCTGATGAATGAAGGTTTCGGGGCTTGGAACGACATGAGGGTGAGTAACTGACAATTTTCATTTTGAGTACACTGTACTTTTAACACCTCACTGATTTAATCCCAAACACTGACAACTACACCTATATGCAGCTGGACTGAATACATGGCGTTTACTGCGGGGGGTCACAAACGCGCCACTCCCCTCATCAGCTCCAGCGCTGCGTGTTACTAAGGTCAGAACTCATAGATCAATAGCCTAAAAATATCATTTCAAATGTGCAGTCTATTCTGGGCCAAGCAAACATGCCGCGTCTGCTCTGTACGGAGCACCCCAGGCTGTTAATATTGGAGGCAAGTACCACACCATTAGGACGACAAATGTAATCTTTTTTTCATGTTTACACATGCAATTATAATAGGATATTCTAGAAATCCAATCTTGTGTGTGAAGAGACGTAAGCAATTGTTCTAACTGCAGAGAATACAGGAAGTATTCAGGCCTATCCTGAGGCCCTAACTAGAGCAAGTAAAGTTACAACTCAGACTGTATATGTAACATCTTCTCTTAAATTTTGACATCTGCGTATTTCAACCATCATGTTATATATAATTAAGGCAATTGTCTAACAAAATGGACACCACATGCCTTATAAATAAAACACTAGTCAAGTGAACCAACAGAGCATGCAGATCAGAAAACAACCATTACTGGTCCCTATTAGCTGCATTAAAACATGTTAACATGTAATTACAAGCCTAACCCATTAAAGCAAGACAACTGCTACACGATGTTCGCTGTTCCTTCCCTTTCAAGGTGTAATAAGATTCATATGTTCAACAATGGGAACGGGAAAAGATGTCATCCAAAGAACACTTCGGGTGTGCTCACACTTGGTTTGATTAAAACAAACGTTGGTGTGATTGCTGTGTTAGTGTGGTTCATTTGAATAAGTGTGAACGCTGCTATCAAAAACCCTGGTGCGCAGCTAACAAGCGGAATGAGACCAACGAAAAGACGATTCCCTTCCAAACAAACTCTGTGCACCTCAACAATTTCAACACAACATTGATCAAACAAATCAAAAATAGCACGTGATGTGACCATGAGTAGGACTGAATGCTGAAACATAGCTGTGTTTCCTTGTCATAATAATGATGTTGCCTGTTACAGTTCAATACAAGCATCGGAAACGTTGTGTGTGGAGGACGAATTCCTGATGCTGACTCCTTTACACATTTATAAGCTCTTCACAAGTTCTCAGGTGATAAAAATACCATCACATGTATACACGCGCACACACACACAGAGGAAAAAATAAAACTTAATTCACAGCTCAGGTTTCATGGGCGTTTTCCTTCATGTGACCTCGATTTCTGCTGCAACAAACTTCAATGTTAAAAATTAAACTCTTATTGATGTTTTTAGTAGCTCGAAACTATAAAAAAAATTACTTTATTGAACTACAATTTTCAACAAAGATAGATGGAGCGGAGATGTGATGATATGTGATATGTGACATTTGTGATTTTAGGAAGTGGTTCCCAAAGTGTGGGTCACGGGACAATGACGGGGTCGCTTGGTGATTTCCATAAGTTAAATTAATTTGATTAAACTGTTAAAAAAGATAAAAATAATACTATTTAATAGTAACAAACAACAACATGCAAATAAAAAAACTCTTTAAATTATTTGATTTCATAGGATCGGTGTGTTTACGTTAGATTAACAACATGCAATAGCGTCAGCTGCAGCAGATTGATTTTATAGCACCAGGTTAAACTTTCTGACACCTTTATGGCAATCAAATACATTAAAAATAAATACAGGCCACAACTGAATATTGAGAATAATCTCTGATTGGCGGTCTCCAAAATTAAATCAAGAATAGACTTGTGCTGAAAACATTGTGTCCACCAGTCTCCAGTCAACAGTTAGTTGAGGTTAATATTAAATTACACAAATTATTAAATGACCATAAAAATGATATGGTTGTTAGACTGTAGCACTCTTTTTGTGCCTTCAATATGCTCGTGTTTGTATAGGGCTATTGTTGTGTGCGCAACATTTATATATTTATAGCTACCTCCAAGGAATTTGGGGGTCGTGAGTAACTGCCATTGTTATTTTAGGGATCGCAGGCTGAAAAGTTTGGGAACCCTTGATTTAAGGATGTTGTTCCTGAATTAATCTCCTCAGCTTTTAATGTTGAAACATCTTTAATTAACATTTTCTGTAGTTTAAAATAATATATTGTATGGGTTTGTCATGTAAAATGGAATACAAATACCTGATAAACTACTAATACCTTTGTTACTTCACAAATTTTTCTTATATATTGTTTCAAACTAGCAATGACAAAAAAAAGGAAATAAAAAAGAAAGAGGAAAAAAAGCAGTTTGTTAAACTTTTTTTTTTTTTTTACATCAAAAGTTTTCAGAGCAGAGATCAAAGTGCCATGTAATGCATGTAATACCAAAAACTAGGCATGGGACGATAACCGTTTTTAAGGTATACCGCGGTATGTAAAAGTCAAGGTTTTCATACCACCAAAATTTTCTGCTATACCGTTCCTAAGGTATGTGTAAATTTAGATGTAAATTGTAAAGACATCTGTGTTTTTGAAACAAATGAAGACAGCAGAAATATTTGACATGTTTCTCAAAATAAAATATATTTTGTTCAATGGGGAAAAAAGTTTTTGTTTTTTACCCAGACATTTAAAAAGAATATATTTTAGAGCAGTAAACAAAATACCGTCTACTGTGAAACCGTGATATATTTATCCAAGATTATCATACCCTCAGAATCTTATACCGGCCCATGCCTACCAAAAACATTGTCAAAACATGTCTTGTGACTTTCATGAAAAGTTAAAGGTGCAGTATGTAAGTTTGACACCCAGTGGTCGAACTAGATGTTGCAATCCTGGATCAAAACAAACAAGCGGAGGTAGCCAGATTGAGGACAGAAGCGAGTGATTTAAGTTGTGTTCTAAATAAAAGCAACAGCACCTGATAGAGGGAATATTCTCCATGTTAAAATTAGTTTTTTTCCTAACAACACCTTGAATTGATATACTAGAAACAGCTTCTATTTCTCACAGGTGAACAACAGAAAACTATGACAATGATCATCTCAGCTAAACCTCATGTGCTTTATTCAGTGCTAAATGCAAACAATGTGAGTTTGAATGCAATTTTACATGACAACTATTGCCATATGCTGAAAGCAGCAGCAGATAGTTCACCTCAGACCTTGTAAATTAAATAAACTGTCTGAAATAGAACTTTAGAACTAAACACATATGAGCGATTCAGCATGTACATTTAATAATGTTAAAAAGGGTTAAACAAATTATAAACCTTACTATTTCATGAGTGAGTTTATATTCTGTGCTTCTGAATGGCTGTATATAATTTTCAGTCATGTTTCGTCTGGTGCAAACAGTCAAATTGCTCATCACTGCGTGCCTCCTCAGGTTTTCCACCAAGGTATCATGGGCTGCTGAAATATAATTGGCTAAACTAGCATTGGACAGGTTAAAATCACCAAAACAAAGACAGCATTCAGGCACGTAACAGACATTTCAAAGCAGAATATCTGACTTCAACACTGTTTTTCAGATAAACAAGTATGTTCACTTGGCATGTTTCTTAAATATCTGCAAAAATAATATGGTATTTTTATGCTTTAGAACAGTCAAAACCCTGTAACCATACAAAGCTCACAAAAACACACAAAAAAATATTTACGTTTTTCTTGATAGTTGCTGTCTATGGAGGGTCAAGAGCTCCAGGACTTCATCTAAAATATCTTATGCCGGGTTCAGACTGCATGATTTTCAAAGTAGTCGTGTCACAGATGTTTTCACACTGCATGACTATCTGGGCTAGCATTTTGTCGCTGTTTTGTTTACACCGCAAGATGGATCGGCGACTGGGAGTTTCACACTGCAAGACTTCAAAATAGGAAGAATCGCAGACAACTTTGTCCAAACTACGTCACACACCCAAAAACACGTAGTTTATCTTTTGATATTAAAACCAAATAACGAGAAAGAAGCCGTTAATGGCGTAGAAAATGTACATATTTGCTCACCTGGCTTTGAAGGAAATTAGCAATTTCTCCTCAATTTTTACATTTTTTGACCGGGTTGGGTTGTGATATTGCTCACATGACACGTCAAACAGACACGGGTGCTCATGCCAAATTTACACTAATTTCCCCCTATTTCTCGTGTCCGAATAAACTGAAAATGAGAGCTTTTAACTTCTCCCCCAGCCTCCCGCTGGCCTGCAGGTACCTTGGCAGGTACCCACGCTAGTGAATGCTGCTCTCTCATTGGCTGAAGGCGATCGCTGATGTTTTTCAGTCATAACTCATTTCACATAGGATGATTTGAATCGCCAAATACCTCCCGGGCATCGGCGACTCATCGGTTCTCTCAGATCGCGTCTTTGATAGTTCATATTGTGTTATTGTCACTCGCGTGCACGAGCACCGATTTGCCTGTGATTTCAGGCATTTGTCGGCGGTTTCTCAAAACCTGTCGGCGAGTCAAAATCGGGGATAAAATCATGCAGTCTGAACTCGGCATTAATTGTGTCAGGGGATTGGAACAGTATGAAAGTGAGTAATTAATAACTACATTGTAATTTTTTTGATTAGTGAAGTAATGTAACTTTAATTCACATGGGTGAAACTAAGTTTGCATATTTAAAGGGCGCCATTTTACACCTTTTGTAAGATTTAAGGTAAGTCTTGTGTCTCCAGAATGTGTCTGTAAAGTTTCAGATCAAAACACCCATCAGATTATTTATTATCCCTTTCAGAATATTGGAATCTTCTCCTCTGAACCACCATGTTGCCTGTACCACACACAGTTCTGTGCAAACAGCTTACAAAAGATGATTCTCATCATAGGTGCCTTTTAAAGTCTACAATAAGCATGTTTAGCTCAGCACACTGCACTGTTTGTGATGTTTAGTAAGTTCCACCATTAAAACTGTTCATTTGTTTTGCAAATCTGGGCTGGGCCTTAAAAATAACAGACACATGATTGAATAGAACACCATGCAAAAGGTTAATAAGAAGGGGTTAACAGCGAGCTTCAAGCATTCGCTCCAGTGTTACACTGCAGATTGCCACCAACTTGAGAAATAAGGAACAAACTCTTCTCAACGAGGCAGAGGAGAAATTGAATAATGTTGCTAATGCTACCGAGGCTTGAACATTGATTATTATGGAGTGGAGGCAAAAGACTTAGCTACTTTAAACCTTTCGGAGTTTCTCTACCCTGAAGCTCAATTTATTGACCATGCACTCAGCAAAGCAGCAAGTAAGTAAAGAGAGAGACAGGGCATGTTAAATCTCTTTAGATAAGAGGGAAGTAACAGGCACTCAAGGACTCAATCAAGTGAGCCCTGTAGAATTCAAATGAGAAGCCCAAAAAGCCCAACTGATGGAGGCGAGTGTTCCTGACGCAGCTTCTCTCAGGAGACAACAGTGCTCTCTTGTAGGATTATTAGTGCTGACCTGTGAAGTCAGCAGTAATATCAGTGACTGGGATGCATTCATACGTGTGCTGATGCTGTAAACTGGAGGAAAACAAATGTTCCATCTCTTTAGTTTAGGTCATTAGGCTTAAGGTCAGTTAAGGCCATGATATACTGTACTCACAGTGAAGTTCTTTTTTGTTCCACATTCAGATGTAAAACGAAGCAAATTTAAACCTTTTTTCTATGTTAAAGAAAATGGAGACAGAAAGTCAAACCCACTTATTACATAACTGATAAACCAATGGTAGTTGGACAACATTTACAAACATTTTGGCTTGATTTTAATCAAAGGAGTGTCACATCAGCTAGTGCGTTCTTTAGGAAATGGCATTTTAATCAACTGTACTTTGATTCTGTGATATTCAATTACTGTAAAATCAAACAAGGCAATTATAGACCCTTTTCACAAGACTGTTATGATGTGTTTAATGGTCATAATCTTAAATCCATGTAAGTTTTTAATATTTAGATTTTTATAAACAAAAATGTACATTTATATGCATTTATAAATGTAGTATATCATCTGTTATAAAAAACAAATTACTGCTTATGTGAGGAGTTTCTAATGCAGCATCTATGGGGCTGAAAGTAAATTTGATGTTATTCTCTCCTCTGGCTGTGGTTATCAGTCTCACACTATTTTTTTTTTTGAAGTCTTGATAACACCATCGTGGAGTTTTTATTTTTTTTATTTCAGCAAATAGGGTTGTAAAATTTTTTTTGTTGTACTCTCTCATTCACTGTGCTCCAAGTTTACCCAGCTATGACACCTTCCACTACTGAGAAAACTGGAAATGTGAAAAGGGTCCATCGTGGCTCTAGCACACAATTATAAATTTGTACTACAGTGCATCCGGAAAGTATTCATAGCGCTTTACCTTTTCCATATTTTTATGTTACAGCCTTATTCCAAAATAGATTAATGTATTTCCTCAAAACAAAAATTCAGGCTTTTTATTTTTAATAAATTTGCAACAATTTCAAAAACTCTTTTTTCACATTGTCATTATGGGGCATTGTGTGTAGAATTTTGAGCAAATAAATGAATTAATTCCATTTTGCATTAAGGCTGTAATATAAAAAAATGTGGAAAAAGTGAAGCACGGTAAATACTTTCCGGATGCACTGTATTTGTAGTCAAGGGCATTATTTGCTCTAGTATAGTACACATTTTAGTATGCATTGTATACCCAATCATCCTCCTCCCTCTTGAACCCCTTCAATCTACAAGATTACTTTCAAGATCCTTTGAATAAAGAAGAGACAAGTCACAACGAGCATGAGATGAAAAGACCATAGGCACTTTTAAGTCTGTCAGTGGCTCATCATAATTTATTTTCTGCTAAAATGTACAGCATTTAAGTGACCGACTAAAAAGGTAACTCATAAATACAGGACTGTTGCTCTGTTAATTAGTACAGTCAGGATATCCCTCTTACGTCAAACTGCCATTCTGTACAGGTACAAAGGCTACAAAATAAGCTATACAAACAGACACCGATACAATTTACCTTTTTACATGCCATCTGTTTTTGTCTATCAACAAGGCTACTGCTCTACATTTCAGTAAAATATAAATCAGATGTTTTATAAAGATAAAAAAAATCTACAGATGGAATGAAAATGTAAGTTTTAAAGGCATTTCATAAAAGACCGACTTTGGAGTAAATTGACACTCATAATAATAATAATAATAATAATCATCATCATCATTTTGCAACTCTGCCCCGTTTGAAATGTTTTGCGTTTTTACCCTTCCCCCTTGATTTAGATTTCTACATGTACAAATACTGACATTGACTGTTCTTTGCTATTATGACAGAAATTGCTTTAAATTGTATAAAAACAGAAAGCTGCCTCAGGTAAAGAAACTTGTTATAAAGTAACAAATTATACACAATTAGCAATAGAACCTTCCAAGCCGAACGTGACGATGTTTTCAAATCTTTACAGTATTAGAATCAACAAAAATAGAGTTTAATTTTTCCTTCCGTACGAGGGAAACCTAAACAAGGCCATACATTTAATATAAAATCGCTTGCTATTAAGCACAACACTGTACAGTACTACTTTGATGCACTGTCACTAACAAAGACGTTATAGCATGCTAAGTATAACCTTACATTTAAAAAAATAGAAAAGTCGATTTACAATAATTTAAATAATATGAAGGCATGAGTACAGACTTACATATATAACCTTGCGATTGCTAAAGGTACATTGAAAAGGCTCTTTTGTCCAAAAACATACAATGCAGGCACATTTAAAGGTTCCATAATGCAGGTTCCAACTCAAAACAAAAAAATAATCAACCTCCGTTCAACTGCAATGCAGTTCCGGGGAGATTTACGCTTACACAAATGTTACATTTTTAAATCTTATGCTGTAAGGCTTCCCATAAACAGGGGCAAAAGCTAAAATTTAGCCGATAAACAAAACTTTTTTGCATTCTTACCAAGTGCTGGTTCTTTCAGAAAGATCCATAAAAGCGAACATTAACCATGAAAATAAGAACAAACTAAATACCTCAAGTCAACTAGCTGACTTTGCAACATTATGACCCTTCACGTTCAGGTCGTTGATTATCGTCTCATATAAGGCCCGTTTAGGGGTTGTTTGGACATGCCAGTGTTCACATAACTATGATGACCTGCTGGGCTGTACATCATATTGCCATGGGGAGGGGCCTGCATGGGCTGCTGCGGGTAAGGCTGGGTACCCATCATGCCCATCTGCATAGAGTACTGCGGAGATTGATTCATATAGGTAGGATTGCCATGGTAGCCCCCGTTCATCATGGGCTGTGTCACTCTGTAAGTGTTCATCGCCATATTGACGTTGACGTTCATGGAGTTGACGTTGTAAGCCGGAGCAGGCATGAGGTTCACCCCCATGTTCATCCGTGTCGGCATTGCCAGTGTCCTGCCAGGAGCCTGCATGGCTACGGTCTGAGGACCCCTACCATACATCTGCTGCTGGTGGTGGGGTGGCAGAGGGGCTGATTTGGAGCGGATGGACACGGGGTGGTGGTGGTGGTGATTCTTGGAGGGCATTTGTGTTTGGAGTCTCTGCGAGGGGCCGAGGTTCATGTTTGGTGTAGCCATGTTGCGCTGCAGCATCATGGGTGGAGGAGTCATGTTGGGCGGAGGGGTCACAGTAGCCTGCGACTGAGGACCTCCGCCGGGCTGTGACAGCGACACCAGCGTGGGATTATGAGGACCAAGCTGCGTGGACAGTGAGCCGTTGTTGTTTGCATAGGATGGGATGGAGTGTGAGGCAGAATGGCTGAAGGGCAAGGAGTGGTCCATAATGGTATTTGTGAGCTGCTGTAGCTTATGTAGATGACCATAGTGTCCAGTTCCATATTCACCCTGGCCCATCCGGTCATACAGACCCAGGTTAGTGGAAGGATTGTTGGATTCAGGGATATCAGGCAGCTGCATGGGTGGAGGTGGGAAGCTGGTCGGCATGGAGCAGTGCGACAGGGGCTGCTGGTACTGGTGTTGTGGGTGTTGGTGTTGGTGATGTTGATGATGAGGATGATGCTGGTGATGGCTGTGGTGGTGACTGTGGCTATGCCCATGCCCGTGACCATGCCCATGTCCATGTGAATGGCTAGGCTGCCTCTCGGGCACACAGCCTTGCGGAGACTTCACACTGCATCCCTGAGGGGAGCTCATGCTGGTTTGCTGGAGCATGCTGCAAGCGCCAGTATTGTTCACCACAGGACCGGCCATCTGCTGGGACACAGCACAGCTGCTCTGACTGTGGCTGCCACCGGAGGAGAGGTTGCCATAGGAACAGCTGCTCTGGGAGGAGGCGCCCGCTCCTGCTCCTGTGCCACAAATGCTGTTACCCAGTGTGGAATCATAACTGCTGGGATTCTCGTAATTCTCAGTGGTGCTCTCAATGCTACCTAGGTCACTGAAGCCACTGTCCACCACCTGCTGAGAGTGGTCCGACACTGAGGGTACATCCATAATTGGACTGGTTTCCATGTTGTTATGAAGCGAGTGCACTGAAACGGTGCCCTGATCAGGGCTGATTTGTGTATAACCACTTTCTAAAATAGACACGGCTGGACTGTTGACTGATCTTACAGATTGACTCGGGTGAGAATGGACAGAAGACAGGGGGCTACTGTGATCTGACTGCTGGCAGTCATCCACAGGAGTCATCTGAGGGCTTTGCTCGACATGAACATAGCGCTGTAGGCTGTGGCAGGCTTCCTGAGTCTCCGCACAGTCCTGAAAGTGCCTCTCCTGCTCAGACTCTTGAGTAAGAGACTGCACTGCTTGTGCCGTCTCCATGTCAAGCTCAGGGCAAATGTTATGGTCCTCTTTTATTGCCGGGGTCAACGGGCCCATTTGCTTTTCTTCAGGCTTTTCAAGATTATCCTCCTCATCTGTTTCTGAGTCTCGAGTGTGATCTGAGTCCACAGTGTCACCATCTTGCATGCCCAAGCTCACAAGAGCGTTTTCTGATGCAAGCTCCTCTGAGCAGTGAGACGGTGGTTCTTCAGGGCTCGGCTGCTCTTCAGGTTTTTTATTGTTAGTATTACTAAGACTTGGCTCTGTGTCTTCAGTAAGGTCTCTTTCTGGTAGTGGCACCGGATCCTCCATTCTCTGCTCATGACTATCATCTTCATCATCTGCATCATGATCATCTACATGAGAAGGTTCAGGCTCTTCATCCTCATCCTCTTCCTCGTCTCCTTCACCTGAGCCTTTGACAGGTCTGCCTTCCGTTTCCCCCTCTGGCTTGAGGTCTTCGACTTCCTCTGCATTTTGAGTTGACTGCTCAGGATCATCTACTGGACCTGGTGTTGTCTCATTGGTATCATCACCACAGGGGGAATTTTCCACCGTGTCAGACTTGTCTGTTGACTCATCCTCATTTACTTTGTGAGACTTTGATGGCTCAGGACTGTGGGGCACTGAAACGCAGGTGTCCAGCTCTGGGTCCTCTGGCCTGGACTCTCTGAAAGACTGGCATGGTCCTGAGAATGAGGCAGGGCTGGCATCCTGTTCGTCATCTTGCTCCTGCTCCACTGTGACCATTGGTGTCTCAGGAGGTGTGTAGAGATTAAGCTTAAATCCCATTTTGCGCTCTTTTAGTCTCCATTTAGGAGGGCCTCGTTTGACACCTTTGGGCCAGCCCTTCTTCCGTTTTGCAGGTCGAGGATTGTCCTTTTTAACTGAAACAGGAAAAAAAAAAGAAAAAGAAAAGTTAAACGGATATTTATTTTTCAAGTATGAAGCAAAAAACAGCAGCAAATGTTAACACTTTTGAACTTTACCTTCAACGTTCCCTCCTTCTTTTGATTGATTTGAATGATTGTCTTCTTCGTTTGTCCTTGGTCTTCCAGGCCGACGCACAGATGATCTCTGGCTCTTCTCCTCTTCCTCATCCTCACTACAGCTCCTCCTGCTGGGTTCTGGAAGAGGGCTTTCTACTTCAGAATTTTCAAACGGCTCATCTAGCACTTCTGTTCTTTCCAAGATGGTTTCAGTGGTGACACTGCTGTTGATTCGTGTTCTTCTCCGTCCTCTCTTCCGTCGCATAGTTGGTGCCCGCTAAAAAAAATAAAAATAAACAAAAATTAAGGTGGATGTTCGCTTAGCAGAGAGGTGAATTTTGTATGCTTGAGAAAAACTTGTACTTGAAAATGCAATAGTCACAGAAAGATGTCAAAGACTGTTAGACCTAACAACTGTCATAGCAAGAGCTGGCCACTTTTTTGTTGAATTGTCCCTGGTGCCCTTTAATCCAAAAAGCAGGGGTTTGGAGGAGACAGATACGGTCAAGGGTGATGCTAAACATAGGGAAATGTGGCTGCATTGTGAATGGGTTGCTTCATGATCTAAATGCAAAAGCCCATCATTTAGACCACAGTGCCTGCACCACAGGCCATTCATTTGGAAAGCTTAGCCTGCCCAAAACCCCAAATGAGAGTGTGCAGAATCAAGCTGACCGCAAGTTCCTCACAACATGCTCTCCCCTAGGCATTCTGGGATAGCAGTACCCCAATGCAAATAATCTGCAGCATTACTTGGTGATCCAAAAGTAAGATTTCCCACACAAATCATGAAAGCAATATTACTTAATTATGGACTTTAAGGACTGATGGAATTTTCAGACTGATGGAGAGTTTTGAATATTTTTCCACTGAGTGAATTACGTTCCCGAATGCTTAAGGATATAAATTTGACCAACAATAACACTAAAGGAGCTGAAAAAAGCAATGCACAAAATCAGCAATTCTTTACCCTTCGTTTAAGC
Source organism: Danio albolineatus (assembly GCA_903798035.1). NCBI lineage: Eukaryota > Metazoa > Chordata > Actinopteri > Cypriniformes > Danionidae > Danio > Danio albolineatus. Next base: position 9,377,898 of record CAIGQQ010037872.1, on the reverse strand, counting down.
CCCTGCCCAGACTGGGACTCTACTGCGCTGTCTTCTCCATCATCCTCATCATCATCATCTTCGTCGTCGTCATCATCATCACTGCTGCTTTCTTCGCTCACTTCGAAGTCTTTCCCAGCGCTGTTTCCAAACAATGAGTCTGAGTATCTTCTACTGAAGTTCTTGCACTTTGTTAGCGGAGGTCTTGTGCTGGTGTAGCCCATCCCCATTACCAAGTTCCTGGTTGAAGCAGTACAGTCTGCACGATGGTCCCTTGCCTGTTATTTCAAACAAACACAAACATGAGCTTGTCTGAGTTGCTCTAAATAGTCTGAAGCAAAGCAGACAAATAATATCTCAGTTATCCACTTTTCTCTTCACAGCACCCCTGCAGTGCAGAGATTGTCTCTTGATTAGCCGTTGATCTCAGCAACATTTATATTTAAGCGGCTGTGGAAGATTACATTTCATGGGACATTCAGAGGCATTAATAATACAGGGCTTTGATTTAGGTCATTCAGGAAGCTGGGTTACTGTTGGAAGTGCTTTCAGCTATCTCTGTGAACTCACCCTGAACTCTTGAAAGGCAAATGATGGGATAAATTTAGCTCACTTTTCATGCAAGCGTCATCTTGAAGCTAATAATGCAGAGTCGTGGAAGGAATGAGTGACCCGAGCACACTGTGATCTCCACGATCTGCCTATTGAATAGGTTTCAATTAAAAGCACAAGCTCTGATTTTAGACTCGGTCAGCAGAATAGTCTTTGATCATCTTACCCATTACAGTATATTTGAGATTAGCATTGTGCAACACAAAAAGCTTATGTTGTGTTAGAGGGCAAAAGGGTTTATTAAAATCTGCTACAACTGAGCCTACAATGATATCTGTGGTAAATGCAGGCAGATCATTGTAATTTAATGTGAGACAGCTATAATTGTCAAACTGGGCGTCAAGTCACACATGAGATTACGGATTAAGCCTTTGCATATGAGAACAAATTAGATGTTTAGGCCCAATCCCAATTCAACCCCTTAGCCCTTCCCCTTACCCCTACCCCTCGTTTTGCGTGTTCACATCAAGGGGTAGTGGTGTCCCAATTCTCTTTAGCTTAAAGGCGTAGGGCTAAGGGCAAGGGGTATACACCCCTTCGAACAAAGATTTTTCAGGACCACACTTAAAACGGAGGGGTAAGAAAATTTCCCAGAATACACCAGCCACAACGGCAGGATAGCTGAACCCAGAAGTAAGGAGATCCACAAATTAGTATTTTTGCCATTATTACAAATTTTTACGACAAACAAACATATGTTTTAATACATTCATAACCGCGTTTGTGTTTCATGCTTTTTTAAAAAAACGCAAAAAACAAAAAACAAACTACAGCAGTCGTGATCGTCTGATCTCATATGAAGCAAGAGATCGCGATGACGTGTGCAAGTGTTGAAGTGCTGTCCCAATTCTTAAGGGTAAGTTTTGAAGCCCTTCCCCTTAACCCTCGGTTGTAAGGGCCAAGGGGAAGGGGTACAAAAATAGAATTGGGCCTTACTGTATGTTTATATAAACATGGTTGAAGATAGTCCGATAGGTATGGAATAGGCAAATATTGCAGGGTGGTTTTAAACAAATTGCACGTCTTCATTTGTACTAGCTCAATAATAAATTTCTAACCTAACCATATGACAAAATAAATCATCAGAAGACAACCTTTGAAAAATAAAAATAAAAATAATCAGGTGTCTTTAGTTCCCAATCAAGTGAAGAACAGACACTTTAACTTACCTGTGCCAAAGCACTTTTCAGGTCTGCTGGTGGGCTCCTGCAGACTAAAGCTGGAGTCCAGCTCAGACAGTCAGGATCGACCTCATGTAGCCGTGGCTTCACTCTCAGCCTATCCATGTGCTCCTCAATTAGCTGATGTCTTTGGATGATGACGAACCTAGATGAGCATATTGGGAAAAGTACTTAAAATACATTTTCTGCACTAAATCTAAGAAACTATAATTCATTATTGATGCCGATATGGATATGGCCCTAAGTGTGCTTTTCCTCCCCCCTGAAATCTAGAAATGTCTTTAGACATGATACAGTGCACTGAGAGTATGTGAGTAAATTGTCAGATTGACAGATACCACCACAGTCAAACCCACCTGCCATCCTGGAAATCAATCATGTTGAGCTGCTGAAGTGTGGTAGCGATGTCATGTGGACACATGCCCGTGGCTCGGCTCATTCCCCTGATGCTGACACTCTTATCTGGGTGGTTGTGCAGGTACTCCAGTATGACACTTTTCCAATAAGCCAAGTAGGACAGACGACCCAGATCAGATAGAGGCTTCTCTGGGGAGCCAGCCTGGCCTTCTAGCCTGGAAAGTAAGTAACCTGGAAAGACAGGAAGAGAGACAACGAGAGGAGATGAGAATGTTGTTTATGAGCATTGTTGACAGATGGGGTTTGACTGTCACTATGACAAAGCATGAAGCAACTCAATCACAATTTATGAGGACGTGACAATGTTTTCACAGACTTTTAAGGTCTAGAAGAAAAGATATTTGAATGATATTTGACATATGAACAAAATCAAGTTTTTCAAAGCCAAACAGTGACTTAACAGTGGCTTAAGTGTGTCAATGGTTACATTAAAGATTTCATCATTAAAGTATAACATTTTACTAATAGATAAAACTGACAAAATAAAAGATAAGGAAAATAAATAAATAAATCACAAAATAGTATTTGGAGAGCAAAGCCTGGATTCAACAATAAAAATAATACTAAGCTACCTCAAGATTCATACTGGTTATGCTGTGATGCTGCATTTCCTTAAAACAAATGATTCAGTAGTAGTGGCTCCATCCCAACACTAATTACTAGGGAGTTGATCAATGATTTAGTCTTATAATTAAAGTGTACATGAGAGGGGTACGTTTTATCAAAATAAAGAGAAATGGTCCAGATTAAAAGACTGTCCAAAATGGATTCATATGAAGACAACCATCAGCTGCACAAACAAATAATAAATTATTAATAAAAATGAATAAACAAAAAGCTTAAAGGTTGTGCTGATTTTGTGACCAGATGATCTATTTTACTGTGAGCATTCAAGTATTTTGCATTAACACAACATATGCAAATTATATCATGCACTATATTCTCTTTATATGAAAGCATGCAAACGCTTTTAATAAATCAGTATAATACATAATTCTTTTCTTTTTATCATGACTGTCTAGTCTGGAAAAAAATCGTCTTTTTTCCTCCATGCACACCACAAAGGCATCTGTTCGCGGTGCAAACAATCTTATGCTCATATCTCATAAGACTTCCAAAGCAGTTAATGAATAACTTACTGAAATCAATGAGGAACCTCCCAAATCCTTGCCTTTGGAACTGAGGCATGATCATTATGCAGGAGACATTGTACTTCTGCTGGCAAAGCTTTTCCTGTGGGAGAGAAAGCGAGAAAGATAGAGTGTGTCAGCGCACTGCCAACGCATGCAATTCACTGCACCTGCCGTTGTCCTGAACTGAACCAACCACACAAAACCCTTCAAACATAAGAAATGTTCAGATGCAAAAACAAGCACTGTACAATAAATTCTATCTTTAGCGACCCACTCTAGGTAACCCATTGTTACTCTAGCTCCACTGTCTTAATATGTAAAGGTTGAATTACCTTTGAAAAGTATCCAACGAGATGACAACCCTTCTCATCATTCTGTGTTAGAACGTAGAAGAGAAAAGGCTCCACATCATAATACAGCGTCTTGTGGTCCAGAAAAAGCTTCGCAAGCAAACAAAGGTTTTGGCAGAAAATTTTGCTGATATTTCCATCAACCTGAACAAAAAGGACCAAAATTGTGATCAGATTCCTAATCAGACAGCTCTGAAAAACCTGCTCAAATTGTCACAAGACAAGCAAGATAAAGATTTTTTTGAAAAACTGGCTTAATCTGACATGATTAATTGATAATCACTGTCAGTACAGCTTTCATCCATGTGACTGAGAAGCATCTTTCAACACTTGTGTCACTTAATAGCCTTTAATCTCAGGCCATAACCACCTCTTGGTTTAATTATGCAGATAAGATAAAATTAGGATGCGGATGAAGTTGTGCATGAAGATATAAGAGCCAGCACTGACCTCAAACACTGAGAGGTTATTCTTCCTGTAGATCTCATTAGCTGGCGGGTGAAACCACCCACATTTCTTTGAATGCCTCTGCAGAATGTCTTGGCTTTTCATGTACTTTAAGCAGAACTCGCAGAGATAAAGCTTCGGTAATCTGAGAAGGTGAGCAATTAATTATAAGATGAAGAATGTAGCATGAGTTACAAGACAAGAGACAAACTCTAAATCACATGCTAGTTTACATTTGCTTAAGGCTGTGTTTGGCAAACACTTCAAAAACTGCTGTAAAAATGTTTCTGAATTAATTTCCTTGACTTACCTTGAGTATTCAGGAGGGTATGGTGAGGAATACCAAGTTTGTATTTCATACTTCCCGAACTCGATCAAAGGAGGGGATTGTCCTTGATCACCACCATTTTTCTGTTAAAAAAAACACAAGTTAGAAACAGATAGCTTTGAATTTCTATTAAGCTTTTAAAAAATGAATTAGCTTTTTATATTACAGCCACAACGTGCAAAATGAACCCAAACACTTCAGCAAAAAAAACTTTTATATTTGAAGTTGAAAGTAAAATAAGGAATATTACAATTGTAATATCTCCCTGTATATTCAAATAGAATAATATCATTCTTAATTTCATTTAACGGTCTTTATTTCCAAACGTCAAAAAACTGCAGTGCACTCTTGAAGCTTTTTATGTTGAGAGCAGCCAATTTATAAGCAATTTTCATTACAGGTTTGTTAATGTGGCTGGAACACTGCAATCCAAAATGCATGATAAGTGATCTAAACTCATTGCGGATGCAAAGAGCTGCTCTGAGATGCTGAAATCACCATTTTGATTAATCATCCAGCCCTACCAGCTAAGACCAGACATTCTGCCAAGGCAATGCTATGCGGTTACTAAAGCGTTTCGGAGCAATTTCATCATTCCTATGTGGTTTCTAGCGTAGTCACCTAAAAATCTGAGAAACAGCGATTATGGCTTTTGCCACACTGACTCTCCTCACCTTAGCAGTGAGCTCCTTGACGTGTCTGAACAATTTCAGATCCTCTTCAGCCACGTGGTCATTGAGTAGAGTCATCCTTCCTTCCTGCGGCTCTCTTCTCGAACACCTCTCGACATTAAAGGCTGGGAGAGGTCAGAGAAAAGACCTTTAGAAGACGATGTTCACACCATACAGTACAAACGAACTGAAAGGATGCTGACACAATAAAACCCAAAGCTAATATAAACAAGCACTATCCTTAGCCTTAACACAGCATTCAAAAAAATCACTCAAACTGCTAGCATGCAAATCACTAGAGTCATGGAAAGGACAGCTGATAGGAAAGGCTCATATCAACATTGCTGGCCAACACACTAACCTCAAACCTCTAACCACACATCACAGTTTGTTTCTAGGCAACAGTGACCTCTAAACAAATACTCTATTTGTGCAGAGGTTGAGAGGGAACCAAACCAGGAGCAAGGGTCATTTGAAATGCAAACACTTTACATTAAAGTGCTTGTTACTAAAGGGAAAAAGCATTAATAACTTGGGTTTGAGAGGCAGGTGTGAGCAGCATGAGGACGTGAGCAGAGAGCAGAAACCTAAGGCTTTAGTGGCATCAGAATTAATAAAAAATACTGAAGAAAAAGGTTAAAAACAAAAATGCTTAGATGCAGTATTAGTTGAAAAACAAAAATCCATGTTATTTTGCTTCTAAAAATGAGGAAGATGAGTAAAACGGTTTAAGATGGAAAAAGCTCGGCCGTTTGGAGGTTCAGGCCCCTGTGCTTACCATGGTTTGGGTCTGGTTTAACTCGTCCGTCTGCCAATCTGCCCTTCCCTGGTGTGGTGTTCTCCCTCTGCGGGGAGGCCTTAAACCTAAACCTGCCTAGCAGCTTGTGCTTTCTCAAGATGGGAGTTCGTTTGAAATGGAGCGCCGACTTAAACGGGCGACCCCGCTTGGTTGGCCATCCTGAGGCTGAACTGGCCAGAGATGCTAATTTACTACCGAAACCCTTGACAGGCTTCTTTCCTTGAAGCTGCAGGGACATTTTGGGCGAGGTGGACATGTCCTGTGTGCGGCGTGCTCGCTTGGGTGGTGCGTAGCTGGGGAGTCCCTTTTGTCGGGACTGTCCCTGAGTGGTAAAGATGTGAGACAGTCCATCAAAGAGTCCCTTCAGCTGGCTGTTGCCTGGGAGGCTACTAAGGGACGGGCCGCTAGATTGGGAGGAGGAGCTGTGGGGCGAGTGGGCGGAGGAGGGCGAGGATGATTGGGTGGGGTTCAGTGAGATGGGGCTGTGTCCTTGTGAAGGGGATGGGGTAAGGAGAACGCTAGACGGGGCGTTTAACCTCACACCTGTTGTCATCATCATGCTGGCATGGTGTTTCCGATAGCCCCGTTTCCTTGGCCTGTGCTGATTCGAGGAGCCCGACGCTTCACCGCGCAACCGGCGACCCAAGGGCGATGGCGTGAAAAATTTGGAAAGCCCGTCAATGAGACCTTTGGTTTTCTTGTTGATTGGGGGCAACGTAGTGAGGGTGGGTGTGGATGTGAGGGGGTCAGTGAGACTCCTGCCGTCTGTGGTGGGTATAAAGGTGCTTGATGAGGGTGGGGTACAGAAAGTGCTTATGGAACCCCTACCATGCCGTGCTTTTTCAGACAGCTCAACGGATCCTGGACCACCACTGTCAGACCTGTGAAAGCAGATGATAGGTGCATTTAAAACATGAGCCACAAATGAATGAAAATCTCTGTGCATATCTTAACTGTGACTAAGCCTTGGGTCAAGAGCCTGATTTCACAGCTTCAACAACACGTTCCACCGTGTCTATCAGTGCTCATCAGGCCTTTAGGAGAGATGTAAACCCTCAGGTCTTGCACATTTAAAAGCTTACTGACCCAGACTCACCCGCCCGACTGACAGTGTTCTGACTGAGCTTTACTACACAGCCATATGTTATAAATAGACTTGCAAATAATGCCCCAGGCTAAAAGTACATTGTAGCAGTCATGCTAATTTTAAACCTTGTGGATGAGAGGGTATGAAAACCTACATATACTCTCAAGGCAAGGTTGTGAAGGACAAAAATCAGAGTAGGCCATCAAAAAAAAAAAGAAGCATTTACAGTTTAGGCAACATACTGATGTGAGACCTGTAACCTTAAGCCTCAAGCATAATGAACAAGAAAGATGAAATAAGATATCGTACATTGTTGGATGTGCTAGATTTTTTCTTGGCCTTCCTGGCTTTGCATATCGCCTTTTGATCTGGGCCGCTGTCTTGTGTAGCAACCGTTTTCCCTCCTGCTCCTTTGGCCTGCATACTTGGCAGATCCACATTCCTGGGGGAGGTCCAGGGGAAAAAAAGAGAGAGGGAGAGACAAAAAGAGAGAAGCATTTCAAGGATGGTTCATCATGTCTGCAGCTGTGACACTTTTCAGATATGTCTTTGTAGTACTGAGCAGTGATGACCTGCTGTGCCTTTCCCTTCATTTTCACTGTCTTTAGAAGAAATGAAATAGAGCAAAGAAAAACAAGCTTTCTGCAGGTAACAGACCAACAAGGAAACGCTGAATAAATGGCTTTGAAGTTGTGTGGGGTTCTCTATTCTGACATGACTCCAGCCTTCCCATCCTCTTTAGAGAGGATGATAACATATGAACAAATTGAATGATTAGACCTTGGCACATTATGACCTCGTTACATTTTCGCATAACTAATTTAGTTAGAAATTAAATTATGCATGACCGATTATGTTTAGTATGGAACTGAAGCTCTCAAGATATCTTGTGTGGAATTAAGCAGTACTGATTAGAGAGACAGCAAGCTCACAGAAACGACCAAAGAAAAAATAGCAAAAATATATTACGTGAAGAAAATGATACCAAGCATTAATATTGCTTTCAATAATTAGAGACTGATAACTGAAAACCTGCTAAGAAAAAAAAAGACCGTTTGATTGATTTATTATTATTTTTACAAAGAGTCTGGTTTATTTCCATATTATTGAAACAAACATGAAATTGATTATTGAAACAAGTTTATTGGTCCGTCACATACTTTCTTGTAAACGGATGGATAAACTTAATTCAAAATTAAGACGTTCACAAAGGAAACATTCTTGCATTTCTGGTTTTGCCATTTCTCTAACTAACAATGATTAATTACATTTTTAAAGAATGAATCGCACCAAATGAATGTGTTAAATTGACATCCCTAATGCGCAAGTTTTATTTAAAGCATTTTCCTTCACCCATAACAAAACCCAAATGGAATTTGATGGGATTTCTCATGGCAGAATGTCACCTCCCTCCAGCAGTTACAGACATTCAGCACTGAAGGCTCTTGTAAAATTAAGTGAAATGAACCTGTTCTGCTCTATTGAAACACTTTATGATGCTGCTCCCTTTTTATCTTGGCACTTACATGCCCATTTCAGACAAACTGCCATTAACTGAAAAGGACAAGCACAGTCATTTGCAAGCCAGGGGCGAAATCATTAACGAGAAAGAGACTGGAAAGAGAGAGACAGCCACTAAATAGTGCAGGACGCAAGGTACATATCATCTTACTATTATGTAACCAGAAGCCTTTGTGTAATGGCACATTTAAAGAGCTTCACCTTGAGAATGGAAAAATCCACAGCGGCAAACAAAGGCCTAATGTACCTTTTGGCATTCTGGAGAGCGGTGGGTCACAGCACTCCATATGGAAACCCCTGTCGCAGGAGTCGCAGAAGAGCATCTCGTCCTGAATACACACACACACAGAAAGATGTCAGACACGCAAAAAATAAGATGCAATCTACACTACACAAGTAAACAACATCCTGCAGTAAAAGTGTCAGAACACAAGCCATGCTCTGACATTATAAAAGATGTCAGCAGGAACTGGGCCAAGGCCATCAGTGCATTTGAAAAAGAACTTACAGCATTCTTCCCCTGAATCTGACAGGAACTGCATGTTTTGCATTCGATGCACTGCCATCGCAGGGCCTTGACATTTGCAGTCAAATCAGCGGAGAACTTCAGGCATGATGGATGGCCTTTGAGGAGAAATGGGGAATAAAACAAACAGGCCTTAGAGAGAGAGTCTCCAAACATGCTCAATTAAAAGAGCGACATTACCTAATCCTTTAACTTTGGCAGGAAACACAAAAGCCTTACAGGATAAATGTTAACAGAGGCTTAATCAAGCGGAGAAAGAACATCAAAACGAAACAAATGAAAGATTCCCCCGACCGTGGATCGGTTAAATATTTACACGTGGCATCAACAATGCGAAGAGCCATGCGTGAAGACTTTCCAAAATCGGTGTCTAAAAGCACTGTATTATCAAACACTTCTGAGCAGCTAATTAAAGATAATTTGATCTTAACGAGGCAGAAACTGTAAGCGCGCACACCGTAATGGCAGTCGATCCGTTATAGTCATGTAAAAGCATGCACTCCTGTCCCTGAGGGCTGCAAACCAGCTGCGGTTTACAGTGGGAGCACATTTTCTATACTTTCATGAACACTTAATGAAAACCACCTCTGCGTTGTTAAGTCAAACTCAGCCATAAAAATGTCACCGGGAGAACAATTCCTTGTGGCATTTCAAAATCACTGTTCAAAACAAATTACGACATAAGAGCAGGTAATTTAACAGGAACATGGCAATTCTGTCTGGAGGAGTGAAAAAATAAATAAATTAGAGTAAAAGAAACAAGCAAGCAAACTTGAATCGGGGGGAAAAAAACATGTTAGAAACTGCACACCTTTCAGCTTGAATCCATCTGTGATTGTGCAAAACCCTTCAGCCAATACTTCTAGAGAATAGGCATTTCTTGTATTATTTCAGTCACTACAGCGCCAAAACAGCTTGAGATATTCTATCACATTTCCTAAACACAGCCCTACATACATAATAGTAAACAAACTGAAAAAAACATTACAGAAGACACATGAGCTATCCATAGAATTGGAATCCAAAGCCCTCAAATAGTTTATTGGCTATTGTTTTTTTCATAAAGCAGCTTTATAATTACTTCATGTATACGCATAAGGCTAATGATGATGATGTGTTGCCGGCAAGAGCATTTATGGTGGTTGAGACACATGCATGCAGAGAAATGCAGGCAGACAACAAACACATCAATCTCATACAAGACTACTGTGGCAAACTCCAAAGTACCACTGCGAATTCATAATTAATACTGAATGCATATTTTAGTCTGCATCTGTCTTTCAAAACTTTAATAAGAGCATCATTTTGACAGAAGGGTGATCTATTTTTCTCATGGTTTAAAAAAAGTAGAGTTTCTTTTTGTCTGGTTTCTACAGGTTTTGTGAAGGCACTTTGGAAGAAAAAGTCATGAGACTTTAAAAGTAAAACTTGTCATTGTGTTGACTAGACATGGGACGATAAACGGTTTCAAGGTTTACCGTAGTTTGGAAAAGTCAAGGTTTAAAAACTGCAAAAAAAGTTTTATGCCGTTACTAAGGTATATGTAAGACTTTTTTTTATGGTGTTGTAAAGAAATCTGTGTTATTAAAACTAATGATGACCAAAAAAAGTCAAATTAAAAAAATATATATTTAGCCTTACATGTTTACTGTTCCAAAATACTATAAAAGTATTCTAAATTAAAATATTGTGTTCATGTTGGAAAAAAAGTCTTTTACAAAGACATTTAAAATGAACATATTTTATAGCAGTAATCCCAATTTTCAACAATTTGTTTTATCCAAGGTTACATGCCTAGTGTTGACAGAATCTAAATACCATAAATAAGGTCAAAATACACCTTGAACACAAACCACTGACAACTTTTTTGTACCAAGTGTTAATTGACCTTATTTCCCGACTTCTTCAGTGAAGTACAGTATAGTGGTTTAATGACATTTAGATGTTTGTTTTGTAGAAAAAGAAGAAATCTTTTTCAATGCAAGAAATCTTATTATGCCTGATTTAAAACCTTTTAAAACACTCATTGTTTACAAAGTGGCCCTTGTATTTTACTGAAGTAAACTAACACTGAAAGGAAAGTTGTGAATAATTAAGGAAAAATATCAACTTTGTTGATTTTGGTTCTTTTGTTCAAAACTTGGTGCATCACTTTCTCTGACGCACTCCTTTTTGGAGTCACATGATTCTCTGATAGTCAAAATACAGTACTGCTAAATGAATCCATCTCTTATCCAAGCAATAAAATTAGATTAATTTAAGCGTTTTGTCACTTAAAATGACAAAATATGTATTTCAAATCAAGCAAAACTTTGGTGGACATTTAATATACAACCACAAGTTGTAAACAACACTAAATTCCTAGATCAAGGCAACAATTTGATGATTCCACTACTCTAATTACTGTATCACTTCCACAACTGTGAGCAGATATTCAGCTAAATGGTCAGTCACACTGCTAACAGCAGTTTCCTAGATAAAAGCTAACTTGCTTTTGGCCATTCTGCACATGTGTTCAAATGTTGAACTGTCCATATATAGGCACAGATCAGGCTGAGAGTTCAAACACAGGTCTTACCGCTGCTTCCACAGTCTGCACAGGACAGAAGCTCCTCTGGCCTCTTGTCTCGATTCGACTCCTTTGTGCCCAAACAGAAGCTGCATATGGGTATGGGGTCAGCACGTGGCTAGAGAGGAGAAAAAAAAAAACAGCATGATTTTAAATGTTGAAGACTTAATTTCAGATCTTAGGCTTAATACAGTTACCCAAAAAGGAAAATTCTATCATCATTTACTCTATTCTTGCTTAAATTTCTATCTTGTTTGTACACAATTTAAGACACTTTGAAGAATGTTGGAAACCAGACGTCACTGTCTTCCATATTCTGCAGGGTTTTAAAACATTTTCAATATTTTTTTGCTTGTTAAACAGAAAAAAGTAATTTAGATTTGAAACCACTGAGTGTGGAAATAGTGATAAGATGTTCGGTTTTGGGTGTACTGTGCCTTTGATTCCTCACACATCAAAATAAGCAAATAAAAAGTTTACATGTCTGACAAGATATGTATCTAAACCCTATGCACACCATGTTAACAGCTTAATGAGTGCAGTGCCTATTTCACATAACACACATACACAAAGATTTGTAACATTGCGATTATTATTATACACAAGACACATGAGTGGCACAGTAAATGAGTACAGATTGGAAGATAAAAGATTTGGCATGTGTTGCGATTAGCTTTGTTTGAATATCGGGTGTCAAACTAGACAGGTGGTTACAAACCCGGGGAGTCGGCTAGTTATTAAGCATGTGATTATAGAGGACAGATACACGTGCCAGATATAAAGCAGCTCCTGGCAGAGGCAGGGTATCAACACAAGTCAAATCAAACACTAATCATTCTGCCAAACGAAAACGCACATCATGAAGTACATTACAGGGATGTCAGACAGACATACCAGTACTCCGGTATTAAACAGCAAGTAAAGCTACTAGTAAGAGCAATAATAGCCTCTCTGAAGTACTGGTAGACAAAAGGGTTGATAAAATTACAGACAAAAGGGTGAGATAATGGTGATATCTAACTGACAGGAGGCTACTGATCCAAATTACGAGCGTCTGTGAGTTTGGCATTGCAGTGTAAACTCAAAAAACAAAAACAAAATATAGCTGCAAGCAGCAATTACCGGGGTTCAAGCAGTTTAGCAGCGTAAGGTTATTTAGCAGTTAGGAAGCCTGTAAGTAGTAAACTGGACAATGAAAAAAATGACTGGAAACGCTGTATTAAGCTAAACAGACATCATAAAATGGCGTTTTTGAGACTTTTTCTACTATTATAGCGCCACCTCGTGGGCAAAGTCTGCACATTTTTCACTGTGACCTCAACTTGACCTTACGCATACGTGTACTAAATTTGGTGACGATATCTCATTCCGTTCAAAAGTTATAGCTATATATATCATTTAACTTCGATTAGCATCGAACATTATGGTGTACTGTTTCGCGCGAGAATAAAAATG
>CAIGQQ010037872.1:9328711-9361958 GCA_903798035.1 Danio albolineatus | reverse complement strand
TTATTTATATATATATATATATATAAATAAGAAAATTGCACATAGCCCTTATTTTCCTAGACTTGAAGAAATGCTAATATCCAAAAGTTTGAGGTCAGGAAGACTTGAATATCTTTATTAAGCTAAGATGCTTTCAACTGATAAGAAGTGACCGTAAAATACATTAATAGTGATATAAAACATTTCGATTTAGAACTTTTACAAAAGTATTAAGCAGTATAAGTGTAGTTAACACCAATAAATATTCTTTAAAAAAATGATCATCGTCATCACATGAATAAATTACATTTTAAAATAGATAGAAAAAACATTTACATTTGTATAATATCTGACAACATTTCTGTACTTTTGATCAAAATGAAGCCTTGGTAAGCATAAAACATCCAAAAACCATATTGCTGAAAGACATGATGTTATTGGAACTACCCTGATGCGTTTTTGCATTAAACAATGTAGTGTGGTCAGGTAGGCAAGATCTCTGGAGATCAGATGCAAATCCAGACGCAGAATCCATGAGACGTGACACAACAGACAACAGGAAATTAAATCCAAATGTCTCCTTTGAATTTAGGAGGAGTGCTGCATTGGACTACTGTAAAGATTACATTCTTGTGTAAAAGCCTTCAAAAAGGCAGCAGCCAAAACAACAGACATCAAACATGCAACAAATCTGCTACTACTGATGAAGGATAAAGGATGCCCAGCAGGATGTGTCCTGAATAGTGCACGTCACCACACACACACACCGCCTTGCCGTATCACTGAGTGCTGTGATACACAACGCTGAGCCTGAGTAAATATTGGCAATGGGATGTTATACAACTGCGAGAGGTGTAGCCAGTGCCCTCTGAACGAGAGTAACGCAAGGTGCTGATGCCAAAAGACGATTAGAGGGAAGCGAACAGGCTCAGTGAATAGCTCTTGAGATAAGACTGTATCTTTCCTCCCACGAAAGCCTGTGGCATGCAGGACTCGTGTAGTGGAGATCAGAAAAAGGTTACATGGAATCTGACGGCAAAGTCTGCCACCACACCCTCACGTCTCAACAGTTGCATCTAAATCTCTGCACGAGTCGCGTAAGTCCATTCAAGCCGGAGTCTTTAGACTTGCTCACAAAAACACACCAGTCTCCTGAGAAGAGAAACCGGTAAAACTTGAGAGTAAACAAGCGAGCAATTCGGCTCCATTCGCTCCCAAAAGGCTTGTCAGCAAGAGACGCAGCGATCTGCTGGGGGATGGTGTATATTAGATGCAGATGGGGCATTAGAAGACTGAGTAAAACTACATCTAGTGGGTATGTTCTCTGTACCATCTCAAGAGAGCCACTCAGGCTGAGCTCCCCGCTGTGCCATGTTGATAAATATTGAGTGTCTGTTCTGGTGAGAAACCTGTTGAGAGTAATGCCAGACTAATTGTTTTATGCAACAGGCAATCAATCCCTAGCCTATTAATCATTTTGGCAGACCATCAATTTGCAGATGGGTTATTCATAAACATTGCAAGTTTTTATTTAAGTGCCAATTGAAAGGCTCCAAATCGATGGCCCCTGAATGATACGCACAGCTCTTCATACAAATGACTGTGAGCTGCTTAGTGCTCGGAAGCGAACGTGCGCTCATCGCCTATAAAGGGCTTCTCTCCCCGAGGGCAACGTAATCATGATACACAACAAAAATCCCACCATGCACATAACGCTTGACCTCAATTGCCTTTAAACAATACATCTGTATTCACGCGCAGGAGGGGAAAAGCACAGGCACTGCCGTCTCGTATAAATACAAATAAACCCTCCACTGCAGCTCTACACACCACATCATTCAATAACATTAGCGCTAAATTGATTTCAATGGCAGAATTCCACTGCCTCTTGTTGGATTGCAACTGAAACGCTCGTTTCTTTCACACATGCATGTGCACAAAGATAAAAGACACATAGCTACTTGAAAGCATGGCATGTTTGACATCGAGTTAGATGGGATCTGAGCATGAGATATTTGATATGTTGGAAAAACGAAACAAAAATAAACACAGACACTCTTACGTGGTGATTTCCGAGCCCTCAGACATAAATATATGATGTGAACTTCTGTACGTGGAGCCAAACTGTCATTATGGCAGGAATTATACGCACAATACAAGTATCATAAAAATGTTGCTGGAAAAACAGAAGCGTTCTTCTATCACAACTAGAATCACAATCACGTTTTCTCATATATTTTCCACCTCTGAGAGTTTGAGTTGTAATACATGAGCATTTACTGCACACTAAACGCAGAAGACATTTATGCCTATTAAAAATACAGTAGATATATGACAGACAGTAATGGGGATAGTCCGTCCAAAGAATAAATCATGTCAACATGTCGTTTCAAAAGTGCATGAGTACAAAAGAAATCTGATCGTTTCTTGTCCATACAGAAGAAGTCAAAAGAGTCTAAAGTTGTTCCCAAGATATTTGTTTGTGTGTTCGGCGTATAAAGTCAGGGTCTGTTCACATTTGGAAGGCTCAGTTCAGAAATAACAAACACTGGCATGATTTCTGTGTTAGTGTGGTAAAATCTTAATAAGTGTGAATGCTGCCATCAGAAACCCTGGTGTGTCCCAAACAGGCTGACCAAGACCACTAAAAAGATAGTACTCTGTCTACTTTTAAACAAACACGCGATGGCCAGAACCAAATACATCTAAACAAAGCAAAAACCAGACATGATGTCACATTTTCTGTTGTTACATTCACATTGTTGGCCATTACGGTCCAATCCAGGTGTTTTAAACGCATCAGCATGCACCAGATCTTTAATTCTGTGTGTTACAGAGATATTCCTGCAGCAGATTTGACTTGTTTTCACATTTCATGAGCTCTTTGTGATTCCAACAAAAACCATTATATGTACTCAAACCATGAGCATCTTCAGCATTCAGACCAAACACACAGTGTTTTGGATATTCGTTATGTTGCAAATTATACATCTTTTTTTATTGTTCTGTATATTTAGACTTGGTTTATGGCAGTGTGATTGCAAAGAAAACCAGGAGCAGATGCACCGTTTTCTTTTTTTGGTTCCCAACAAACAAACAAAGAGAATCAAACTACAAATGTGAACACCGTTTTTTAGTAAACCCAGAATACACAGGTAATCCTACTAAATATGCCAAAATATTAATAAGATAAAAGAGCTTGCTGAACTGAAACAATGCAAATATAACTGACACATCAGCCATAGTGTTTAACATCTTTCTTGCTTCATTATTTTATGGATGACATCATGCATCAATGAAGCCTTTTAAATAGCATTTTAAATACCAAGTCACCAAGTGAAAAAAAAAAGCCAGCAGTATACAGTTCTTACTCTTCAGCATTCAATAGGCATATCATTCCAAACCTAGCCATGGTTACATCTTTAACAATGTAAACAAACAGAGCACCAAAACCAGCATCTCTACTTGCTCATAAATTACACTTGGACACGTTTTGTGTTAGTGTGAGTACAAATATGTGCTGCCTTGTGACTACACCCAGCTGGATATTGTGACAAATATGTGATCTGGAATGTTTGCAAAGGAACATTCCACACATGACACAGCATTCCCATATTAAATGGGCAATAATGGCGTATTACTCTGAGACTGGTCTATTTCGCTGAGGGAGTCCTTTTATCTGAAATGCTCAGTTCATTAATTAACAATACCTTTTTAAAGCATTTAAAGTCTATTTAAAGCAACATGGCAAAAGCAACACCTCAACGTGTCTGTTTACCAGTTGTTCTGTCCACTAAGTGGAGCTAGTGCGCATCTAAATCAGACAGATCACAGAACGTTCTGTGCTGTGTTTGGCTGTGAAGTAAAGGCCAGAGAATCCTGACTGCAGCGACAGAACTGGGAACAAGCACTTCAGGTGCAAGTGTACAAAACAATGTGTGTCTGCGACGCCCATAAGGACATGTACACATCTTAAACCGAACAATGAAGAAGTGAAATGCTGAGAGGAAGAACAAAAGGTTCACATTTATATTTCAAAAGGACATAATAAAGGTCAAAATAAGTGTGTCATACATCACACTGAATATTCACTGTTCTGACCAGTTTCATCATTAATGTTTGTTTATAATATAGCCCCCTTTATATTATTTTAATCTTTATTCAACTTAAAACTAAAGCTGGCCTCACTTCATTAACTCAGGACTAGTGACAAACACAAGAAAGTGCTGTAGAGAAGTCCTCAAGCAATGAATCGACCTAAAAACTAATTTAAAATTGATAAATCAAATAATTTAAAGCAATGTTTGGCTTGTTATTTAGAGCACTTTCAATTTACATTCTTGAACATTTCACTTTTTGAATTTGTCCTGGGCATAGTGTAGTGCATATAAACACTGTCAAAGTACTAATGTGAACGAAACAAAACAATACAGTGGTTTTCCTGCATAGAGAATTATGAAGCAGCTGCCTCAGTCAAATTCTGTGCCACCTCCACAACATGATGCTCAAGCTCCAGTCATTTTGGCCTTTGAGGTGATATAAAACATTATACAAAATATAATTGTCTCTATTTAATTTTATTTAAATATGGCCCATGTTATTATTTCTCAATTAATGCATTCGCCAAGTGTACTTGTGCAAGTGCACAAGCTGCATTTACCTGGGATGAGCAAGTAAAGACAGGTGATGCTATAGGTTACCTAAATTGTCAGCTTTTGGAGAGCAGAATTCGCTGACAGTGACATTTAATCTGTGATTTTCAGTGATGTGGGAATTGACTCAAACACACAAACTGGAGAATGGGCTTGGGGATGGATCAAATCCTTGTTATTAACTGATACAGATTCTTCAATTAACTTATATTTTAGTTACAGAGAATATCACTTTATTGTTTAGTACATCTGCCAGAGCCTAATCGGAGGCTTTGTCATCACTCAATAAGTGGTTCCACTACATTTTAAAAAAGCTTGAAAATAAATTTCACAAAAGACCAAACATGCATTTACCTTAGAACAGCCATTCAATCATATTAGTCAACAAAAAAGCTATTTCTAAATCGGAGCATTATGCCAAATGTGCACTTAATTACATTTCATTTATTATTCAAGTTTGTTAATTAATGTGTGAATAAATCTGTAACAATTGTCTTCAAAGCCATTGTTTGTTTATATAAAAAAGGTATATACAAATGCTGTGATTCAAACATTTTTAAAATATTGGCCTAGCCTTTTAAAATGTTGTTTTGTTCTTTGTAGTTTTCTTCTAATGTTTGCATACATTCTCAGCAGAGAATATATCTGTGGTTTGGCATATTGTTTCACAAACATTATGTACAGGATATTTAATAGGGGTGGGAATCTTTAGGGGCTTCACAATCCAATCTGATTCCGATTCTCAGGGTTACACTAAGTAATGATTCATAAGTTTGCAACACCATGCAGTGGGTCTATTTCATGTTCTTTATTGAAACTGGGTTTGCGAAATACAAGCAGCAAGCCTTCACTCATAATGGAGCGTGCTGCAATGTTGCCATACTATCTGGTAGGGCTGTGCGATTAATCGAAATTAAATCGCAATCACGATTTGTAACATTGCGATTAGCTAATCACAAAAGGCTGCGATATGAAATGTATATTATTTAACTTTCCGCACCCAGAACAAATGCGTGACTGCCGTCTGTGTGTGACAGTATTACTAGCCAATTGAGTGAGCACACTTTTGTTCGGCCCAATCAGAATTGCACAGCCAAACTAAAAAACAAGTGCACAGGAAAGCGTGAACAAGTGGAATAATGGCATCTTCCGCTTCAAAAGATTAATAAACTAATTCATATAAAAGAAAAACTGCATGTCCGAAATACGGGAATATCTTGGTTTCAAAGTCGCAGACACCAAACAAAACCAGGTAATTTTTAAGAGCTGTCGCAGAATTTTTGCCACAGCATGAGGAAATACAACAACCAGCACCTATAAAAGCACCACAGGCAGCTATGAGGAGTCTAGGAGGAGCTAAAAATACAATTTCAGAGTTGTTTGCTAATATAAGTTGATACCTTTTCAGTTTCACTCACTGTATTTTAGCATTTTTATCAGTAAGAAGCTACAATACAGATTATTGAGCTGAAACCTGACTACAAAATTTAACGCAATAATGCAATAACTGTCACAAAAAAATAAATAAATAAATATATAAAAATTCACAATTAGATCTTTTCCCCAAATTGCACAACCCTACTATCTGGTCCACCTCCTTTAGTCTAAAAACACTGGCACAACAGACGAGTAGCACAGCACAGAGCTGCGTCTACAGCAACACATTTGCAGAATGCAAGCAGCAAGCCTTCACTCATAACGCAGTGAGCTAAATGTATTTATAAGTATCTTTATATTCTGGATAAGGCATAAACCTAAAAAAAAAAAACTTTCATTCAATTAAATAATGTCGGTCCGACATTTCCCATAATTCTGATAAGTCGCCCAAACGGTTTGTAAGCAAATGTAGATTTGTACCACTGCGCATCTCTTCACGCAGATCTGCCATTAGCGCGTGCAAGCCTACATGCACGCGGCGCATTCTTGTGCATATGAGACAATCACATTTGCGGTAAAACCAAATGCTCAATCAAAACTTTTTAAAATCCTGAATCAATATTAAAGTTAGTTTTGCTCGCTGGAGGAAGGACGACACCATGGCTGAAGCATTTCTGTTAGACAGGTACTGTTATGTAAAGCTGGTGTAGATTGTGTTGTTTTACAAATGGGTTATATGCACAGCAGTGTTGTTTAGCCACTGAAATCTCCAGACGATAGACTGATTTGACAATTTTCAATTTTTATAAGGGACCTTTTACAGCACCGATAATGTCGATTTTTATTTAGTTTAACAACAAAACATCAGTAAATAGCGCTATTCCGCCTAGCCTGCTTTACTGAGCTGAAGTTGGTTTTATATTCACATTGGGTCATTTTGAACACTGACAACCTGTGACGTGCTCCCTGTATTGTTTACCATGCTACTTTGGTCTGAAATAGCATGCAAGTATGGCTTAGTAATAAGTGTAATTCCTGCTTGCCGCCGGCCCACCACTAACTACATTTCTAGCTGGCGAATGACATGAACTAGTGGGTTGCCTGTTGTCATCTTTACTGTGCGCATTTGTGTGTCAGGAGGTGTGGCTTTGAACGGCAGGGGAGGGACCGTGTTTCAAAGATATTATGCTAACCGGACAGCATTTTAGTAGATCACCTACTGCACCTTTAAGACTTGACGGCACCTACTGGTGGTTTAGTTGATATTCATGGTTTCATTTCATCAGTAATCACATTGCTACACACTGAAATGATTGCACGGAGAGCACATTAATATAGTGAGCTCTAAACATGCATGGTCTGTCACATATTTAGCTGAATATTGTGTCTAATAAACTTGAATATCAGATCCAGGTTTGTTCAATTTATTGAAACACTTAGAAATTAGTATTGCATCTCATTTATTGTCTTTACTGATATTTATCATAGAATCTGAGATTACAATAAATTTAATTACATTTAACACCTTTTAAAATAAAACAATGTTTTACTTTATTAATGTTTTAGGTAACAAAAATGTCATGATACTGACCGTGTGATTGGTAAAAATGATTGAGGGTTAGACACCTAGTAGTGCTCTCAAGTCTAAGTTGAAGGTCCCAAAAGAGGCACAGGAAACCCCTCTGCTATTCTTAATAGATAAATATACTAGCATCTACATCAATTCACCACCATCTAGAATAGCATATCAGAATAAAGAGGAAATCTGGTAGACAAAAAAAGAAAATAGACAAAAAGAAAAGAAGACACCTTTAGTCTTCACACTTTCCTTTTAAAAATAAAAACAAGAATCCAAGAAAAACAAAAAAAAGATCTGCGTTTTCAGTGGTTTAGAGAGATTCAAAGTCACATTGTGACTTTGATAAGACATAACAGGCATGTGTGAGCATTCTGCCACTTTGATGGTTGCATCTTATGAAGTGATCAGTTTACTGTAAGTTTCTTTGGGCAATGCCATGCTCATATTTGAGTTTTATTTGGTGTACACTTACAGCACAATAATAAACACTCGACAGCTCTAACTACCATGTTTTCAACTCTCAATAAATGCATGAATTAAATGCATTAAGCTGCTCTGGATAAAAGCATCTGTCAAAGCATACAAGTAAATGTATAGCTAACATTTAAGGCTATATGATGCATTAACTGGTATCTGATGGCTATATGATGCATTAACTGTGTACTGTTACACTAATGATCAGTAAAAAACCACTTACATCAAAAGTAAACATGGGCTTCAGCCCACATTAAATGTGATTGCCGTGCCTCTTATCTACATAAGCTTCCTGAGATCTCACCGTGTATAGCCACAAGCAGGGGCATATCACTTTTGAATGGTGGTATACATGCGGTTTTGACTTGCCCTCATCCCATAACCAGACACTGGCAGCCACTGACATGTAAATTGCGTCTGTTGGCTCAGTTTGTGTGATCCAATCCAGCGACATACACATCAGCATCATCTTTCAAGTGGTTTGAGACCAAATACAGTCAGCAGAGAGAGAGAGAGAAGTACAAATTTTATTTAAGCCTGACGACGTCTCACGCTTCAGTTTGAAAGAGGAATGTAGGGCAGATCTGTTCTGACGCTGACCCGTGACTCGTCCCATTACATTTTCCAACAGCACTATTAGCTCATCCAGGCCTCTGAAGCCCAGGAACTTAACGAGGATGGCAGGGCTATTACATTACCATTACTTCATTCGGGTCAGTCTGCCCGAGGAAAAGCAACATGGCACACGCTCAGGTATCTGAGACTCAGGTTAGCTAAGTGACAATTACTCCAGCTCTAATTAAGCCATCTCCACTGGAGGCTGTGTCTGACCCTTTCTAATTATGCATATATGTGGTGGCAGTGGCTTAATGCTTAGGGACTTGAGCTGTTAACACAAAGCAGACAGGTTCAACGGCAACAAAAATTGATCCAGGAGCTCTAGAGTTTCAGAGATCTCAGTCTTGGCCCATCAATAGTGGCTAAGCCCAAACATCAAGAGGAAAAAAAAACTGAAACTGAACTGCTGGCCTCATCAGCCAGCAAAAACAAATGTTCAACTAGGGCTTTAATATGCATCTCTAAAAACATTAGCGAGT
Organism: Danio albolineatus; assembly: GCA_903798035.1. Taxonomy (NCBI): domain Eukaryota; kingdom Metazoa; phylum Chordata; class Actinopteri; order Cypriniformes; family Danionidae; genus Danio; species Danio albolineatus. The sequence goes on along the minus strand of CAIGQQ010037872.1, from coordinate 9,352,800 downwards.
TTCTTCACTTTAGCTGCAGGCTCTTTAAGACCACTGTGCAAACAATGATGCTGATTGAACAGTTAAAAATATACCAGATACACGGAAAGAAAGTGGTACTACTTTGAAAGAAGCATTTAGCAGACGTCGAAGGTGATGGAGATGACATCAACAAACTGCACACTAAACGAACAAACAGTCTCAAGCTCAAAAGAACAGTAAAACATTTCATGTTGGTGGGCTAACTTACTCGAGCAGATCATTTCACAAGTGCAACATTAAATTCAGTCTGAGCCAGTGTAAGTTTTTTCTTTTCTCTTATTTATTTACAGCCACATTAGCAAGGCCCCTATGTACAGACCTACAACTTTATAGTGATCAACCAGGGTCTAACTAAAATCCGCAGAGATTATGGTGAATACAAATTTAATAATATGCACAGACAATTTTAACATAAATTACCAAAGCAGTTGTATGTAAACAAATATCGAAAAATATATAAAAGACAATCACAATTTGTTATATTAATCTAACTAACAAAGCAGAGTTTAAACATTTACAATATACCACCTCTTTTTGAGTCCAATATGGACTATTTGATTCATCTTCCAAAGTAATTTGTGCACTTCTGGCTGCAAGAAAACTTTTAAGGCACAATTCAGTGGTTTCTTGGGAGGCTAGAGTAAAATGCATTGCTAAGCCCATGAAATTTCTAGAAAGTGAGCAAATTGCATCAGCCACAGCTGGTAAACAGCAGTCTTAGTACTGTTTCAACACCATTAGTGAAGAACAGATGTAATCAGCAAAGCTTTAACAGACCGTCATCGAATTACTATCTTTTAAACTAAGCAAGAGTTTCAAGAACGTCAAAAAGAGAGGCCAGCCATGAGATCTAATACACCTTCAACGCAAAATCTAATCCTGCCAGCTAATGGGACAAAAGAAAGCCGGATTTGGCCCTCTCTTTTCTCATAATTTAACCCCTCGCAGAATATGATAAAGAGGCTTGGAGCAGCTGCAGACTGACCAGTCCCCAAGCACACAATTAACAACAAAAGAGCCCTTTTAACGCATTGAGCTAATCAGCAGCCAGCCCACCACTGCAGTCCCCCTGAACCATCTGCAAGACGGCAGACCGTCTCAGTGATTGTGAAAAAAAAAAAAGACTGGCACCATGCTATCATGTCCTAGGGTCAATGAAGCACATTGCTTAGCAACAGTCAAGCCCCCGTGCATGGAAACCAAAAGCTTTTGCTTTCAAAGAGCAACTCAATAAAGAGTGGACAAGGGAATGTGCTCCAAGATTTGATTACCAAATGGCCTCTGATTGTTCGCTGACCACTGTAGGAAAAAGACTGCATCAAGAGCCACCTAGTATGGGCCTTAAGTGACTAGCAAGAGATAGACAAAAAGACTTTTCCTACATTTTCACTGGACTAAAGACTACAGCTATATTAAGTGTGTGATGTGATGGAGAGAAGACACATGCTGCATAATGTAGTGAAGAATCCACAACATCACAATGGCTGAAGGAATGATACAAGTAGCATAATATTATGATTACAGCTTTTCAAACAAACATTTTGAGGCAAAAGGCTAGACAAGGTTGAGTCCCAGTTTAACACGCAACTATAAACAGTACACACAATAAAAACTGTAGGATTCTGCAATAATTTATGACTCTGACATAGGTTAAAATGGGTCATGTCAGATTTATATCATCTTCAGACCGTACAGTTAATAATTCAACTCAAAAGTCACCTACTGTAAGAAACACTTTTATTAAGCTCGCAACTTAGTCAACATAATATCAAAACTAATCCCACTTAATTTATAAAGGCATACAGAGTTATAAGATAAAGTTCATCTTTAAAAGATTTAATCACTTGCTCAGCCAGTGAAACACTTTGGTTGACATCATAAATCTCTTTTCAACCAATGCCTCTGACATTTAATGACTTCATTACACAATCCAAAACATTTTTAGAATATTTCGCATCAATCTCACTCCCTAAAATCACCAGAAAAGTTGCAAATGCTATTTCGTGTTCAATTACAGGGATAGTTCACAAATTACTATGACTTTACCCACCCTCTGGACATTACAGATGTAAGTGATGTAAGAATTTAAAACAAGAACATTTTCAGCTAAAACTGAGGTCCTTTTTTTTGTTTAAAACACGTAATCCAACGTCTATTCACAGACAAAACAAAATTATTGTGACTTCTAATGATACAAAGTGGTCTTAAGCAAAATAATGCAAAAAACAGAACTTTATTTACAACATTAACTTCAATCTATAGCCTCTGCAAACGGTCCTGAGCATGTTCACAAAAGTCAGTAGAGCAAACTTTCTGACTTGTAATGTCATATGCATGGGCGCTGTTGTTTACAACTTCACTGCAGCATCCAAAATAATCACATTAAGGCTGCGTTTACACTAGCGTGTTTTCGTTTTAAAATGTTGTTTCAGAAAGAAAAATGCTCCAGACTGGCATATTAGCTGCGTTTCATAAAAATGGGTTTCTGTCCACACTATACAACTAAAATGTAAGATATGTGATCATTCATGCTCATTGGTTGGGCTGCACGATACTGGACAAACATGTCATACTGTTGTTGAGTATAACAATAACAATATTTCTTACATTATAAAATTTATATAACATTCCCTTGAAAAGTTATTTTATTGCCTGTTTTTAAATGATCTATTTAATTAATGCTATTAAAATAAATGGGTAAAATATATTTTTCAGATCTAATTAATTCTAATTCAAACTAAAAACTAAGCCAAGGTGCAAACATTTAGGCTGCATCAGAAATCGCCTACTACTACTTAGGTACTGCATTTGAATTTAAACGTACTACTCAGCTGTTAGAAAAGTATGTTCTATACAGTATGAATGTCAGTAGAATGAATGGTCCTTGGACATACTTCATCCACTATTTTGTCATCATCACGTGACCTACCTGCTTTGTTTGCGTCGCTTCACTCCCGTTCAGTCTCTCGCTATCATCATAGGATAGCATAGGGTCCATCCGATGCACACTACAGAATCTCACTGAAAGTATTAGGTCATCTAGGTACTTCTCACATACTGTTTTTCGAATTCTATGAATTTGTGCATACTACTCGACTCGCATACTGTTTTTAGCATACTATATAGTATGGAAGTATACAATTACGGACACAGCTCACGTCTTCAAACAACAAGACTGAGTGAAAACCTGACTGACTGTTTTTCCTTTCAAGCAATGCATAAAATAAACGTAATTTATGACACGTGTCTGCGATACATACAATCACACAATAATGATTATTTAACAATATATTGCGTCACCTTACTTGCTGGGCATGCACATATTTTTCCTATCACCCATACTTGCAGTGTATCAGTTGTGAAATGGTCATACGAGAGGAGCTTGATGAATCAAAAAATTGTATGCAATTTTCCAGAAAACAAGTCAGTGAGATATTGTGGAGAGCTGCACATGTGTTTTTTAAAAAAAGTTTGTGCTTCAGCCTGTATATGCTGAAATGGAACACCAGCATTTCCAAACTAAAAAAGGGTCTCCGCTCTGTTTTTCGCAGGTCAAAGATTTATACTTATGCGTTTTAAAACGAAAATGCACTAGTGCAAGCGGCACCCAAGTACCACTTCAATGAACAACACAACATGCAACTCTCTTTTTAATTTAAGCAAACAGCATCAGCTCACATGTGAGAACTTGTGTGTCCTTATAAGAGAAGCTTGCACTTGACTATTGTCATTGCAATAAGGACTTTTTATTTTGCAGAGGATGTGAATTAAAATAAAGTCATCAATGCATCAACAAGAGATGAAACATGGTATTCGTTTTGTTTTGCTTCTATATGTTATTTTTAACCTAAAAGTACTGATAGTGGAATTTTATGAATCACCAAGGACCACAGTTTAAGCTATAAACGTTCTTTAATGCTCTGGTGAAGAAAAAAAAAAAGTCACCTACATCTTGTATGGCCTAAGGGTTTGTAAATTAACAGCCAATTTTCATTTTTAGGTGACCTATCCCTTGAAGAATTATAAATATGGAAATCACACCTGTAAAAATGATTTCAGGGAGGTCTGGATGATGAAACTTCAGGACAATATACAAGCATAGTAACTCCCGAAGATTTCCTCACTCCAAAAACACAGCTACTCCAACATCTGTAGCATATCATGCCCTCATTTAGAGAACTATCTTGAAGCAAACCAAAGATGATTTAGGACTAAAACACGGTCTACTCATTTTTCACAGAACATTTGAATCACGATGTTAAAGCAAACCTAACTTTACTCATGTGGATGACAAAGCGGTTTTGGGGGAATGGTGAAGAAACATTTTACCTAAACAATAAGTTATGCTATGGTTTCAAGATATTTCAACTATTTAGGACAGCAAAGCCACTGTTTTGTCTTAACTGCAGTTAAGCCCTCAAAAGCTATAAACACTGGACTTGAACTACCAAATAACTCACTTCCTAGATGTTACAACCTCTGAATGACGCTGGTGGCTGTGGGATCATGCCAACATATGAGTATTTCTGGAAGGAGTATTTCTGTTACTGACACTTGTTGTGCACAGCAGTATTTGAAACTCTGCTGAGGTCTCAAAACAATAGTACACAATAACAGGCAAAAACTTTATCTGGATAAACACACCATAAATGTTATTGCTATTTGCGATTTAGAGTGTTTCAAACTTAAGTGCATGCGTATGCTCTAGCGCAGCCTGTGCGTGGTCACATAGCTCTCGCCGTGGCTGACGCGCACCTTGCAAAAAAATGTAACTACACGTCAAAACAATCTGTAATGCAAGCTCCATGATTGGTCAGCTTGGTCGCTCTGACGAGTGTGTGCAGGGTGAGAGCCGTGCAAGTCCGATGGAGCGAGTTTTTACAAGGGTCAAGTCCAGCGAATGAGCTCTAGATGGAAACTTTGTGTTTTCCTTAATGAATAAAGTTGTTGCACGTCAGCCAGTTCCTGCCTCAAAATGAGGGAGTTTGAGCCTCTTGTACATTAAGGTAGCGTTCAGAAAGAACAAAACAACAGTGAAGAAACTTCACACAGAGAAATATAAACACCTCACTGCCAGCTAGCATTTCGGAAGTGTTATTGCGGAGCAACACAAACTGCACGTAGAAGTATAAATGCACAACAGCACACGCTGCATGCGCCGTGGTTCACTGCGATCACTCGACACAGAAGTATAAATCAGGCTTTAAAGTTTGTTTACTGTAGTTCCAGGAAGAAAAAAATTATTTCAGTCAAACCTCAACCAAGTTTGTTTGGAAACAAAAAGTGATCTTTTTAGTGATCTTGGTTACTTTAATTTTGTGCACCAACTTTCAGATGGCAGTGTTTACACGTTTTAAAATGAATTGCCAAAAAAAATCCCACCAGAGTTTATTTGAATCAAACCAAATCTACAAAGTGTGAACACAGCCTAATCAAAGAGGCTCCAAAGTTATTCATGAGTAAGTCCTTGCAAGATTAGGCATTGCATTTGCAGAAATAAACAAACAAACAATAACACATCAATATATACTTTTCACATCAGCAAACAAAACCAACATAGATACAAAAAGTTCTTAACGCACCTGGTCTCTTTCATGGGGGAGTAGTGTCACAGGTGGGAGGTCGACACCAAAGACCCCCAAGCTCCTGAAGCAAGACTTTCCTCCAAGTCCACCACTGTTCAACCTGTAGAGCGGCCCATCCTTGAGCAGCCGCCCGTTGTTAACCGCCCGCTTAGCAGCTAGCCTCAGCCTCTGCTGAAACCTGGGGTTTGCCACAACATTCACCAGGTCGCCCTGGCTTCTAAGGAATCTCTCGATGTTCCTTAGAGAGGAGCCAGACGGGACGCCCAGACCTTCAATAGCCCTCCTAAGGATTTTATTCCAATCCACATGACGCAGATCACCTGCAGGTATCACAGATCCAACAGAGACCGTGCCAGAGCCTCCCAACTTGAAAGGCGTAATCCTTCCTGGGTTATCCGGGTCTTTGTACGAAGCGCACCCTTTGCTGGTAACCTTAAGGATGGATCCATCCTTCACAGCGAGCTCCAGCTGATGAAGTACGACGCCCTTGTCTAGTCCACGTGTGGTTGAGACAGCATGGCAAATCCGCTCCTCCGAAGGCCGTTGCTTCTGCCTTTTGATCTTCTGAATAGCCTCAAGAATCCACTCTGTGTACAGGGGATTGGCCAGTTTCACCATGGTGAAATGAGTTGTTTCATTAAGGTGTGATCCATGAATACATTCCTTTCATTTAAGAGTGAACCATACGCATCCACAAACAAAAGCCAGCCATTAGTACATTATGTCAACCAGGATATGGGACTGATGTAACTCCTCAAAGATCAGACTGGCTATTCATTGTCAAGTGAAAAAAAATCCTTTGTGGTTGTAAATCCAAAGTGAGAAGTCTTGCCGAAAAATCCTTTTGAGTTACACCTGTGGGGTTGAGGAGAAGAAAAACAGAAAATTCATGTTACTTTACAACAAAACAAACACTCTCATCAGAACAAGTTAAATGAGCACAGCAACTTGATCTGAAAGGTAACCAACACTAATGCTCGTTCACAATAGTCATGCCTCTATCCAAAATACAGTAAAAGAAGAAATAAATAAACAAATATGGACTCTTATCTCAAAGGTTACACACAATGAACTCACATTTAACCATAATTTCAACATCAGACATTAATGACCAATTAATATACATATAATAAACACACAGCCTATCAATTTTACTACCTAATTAAATTGACTGCAATTTTAATAGAATAAAATAACACACCGGTGTATATACACATCACACACACTTATCCTAAGAATTAGCACGTGACATGGGAGGATAAACTCCATAAAATGATAATTCAACATTCCAAAGTAGATAAACAAATAAAACCATGAGATTACAGATAAACGCTGAATCACATTTCAATAGAAGACACATGACAATATTATACCTGATATCTTATGACCTACCCCCACACACAAACAAGCAATGTCCAGCACGTGTCTATGATGCCCATGTCTCTATGCAGATAGGCAGCTTACTAGATATTATGCAGTCTAGGTAGACTTCTCACTAGATATTGCGACACTCCACTGAAAAAACACTGACAACACAAATTTTGCAATCCTAATATTTAATAACAAGCTAAAACAAAATATTCCATAGATGAAAACGTAAAACGCCATTATGCTCGTTGGTTGTTGACAGTGTAAAAACCCAAACAGTTTAAGCAGGGGAAGGACAGTGCTGCGAGCAGCCAGCAGGTGACATGCATTGAACAATTTCTCAAGAATTCCTCCGCTCGCCAGCAGCAGCAGCAGCCGTGTAAACTCAACCACAACTTATCTGCCATAATATTGTTACATAAAGAGCCTTGCAAACATACTGAGGGGAACACTTGACCCATTCCTCTGAGACATTAAATCCGGCCTAAACAGATCCAAGAAAAGCTACGGTAAATAATTGAACATCGCAACTCGGTTAGCCTTCAAAACAACCACAAAATAACTCCAGTTTAACTGGAGAGGCATGACAGCAAACACTGTGTTAGTGGCTCATATAAAACAAGACAACCGAGCGTAAAACAAAGTCTACTGAATAAAACGACACTCACTCCTTTTGGGTGTTTAACACAAACTTAAAAAACACAAAACAGTGTTGCTTCGGGATTTGACACGTATCTAATCTATTCTGAAATCTCGTCTGCACTCTTCCAGTTTTGGTCACAAACTACGACTTGGCCGTGACATTTCACATTAAGAGTCTAGCAACATCATCTCAAATGTTGACAGCCAAAACAAAATACAGCATCGCAAACGGGTCCTGACATTCGTACTTCAGCTCGAGTCCTCGGATTAAAGCCCAGACAGAGAGCTAAAAGTCAGGCGAATCTCAGAAGCATTCGGTTCTTATCTCGAGCATCGGCTTTCTAAACAGCCCCGGAGCTCAAGTCTAGCACGCTAGGCTAAAGCTGGCTAAATTAGGTTATGCTTTATGACTACTTCCGACAGATGACTATCTATAATTTATGATGACAAAGTCAACGCGTCAATTAACCCGCGGTCTCGCAAACCTTGTTTTCTGGATGCTTTAATACGGTGGACAGGTCAGGTGACTTCGCCGCTTTGCCCGGTCGCGTTACTAAACAGACGCCATTTTGTTACAATGTTGTAGTTTACATGAATCCGACATGACACTGATTACAACCCAATGGAGTCTCATTAAACCTTACCTTCACAAAGACGATCCCGCCCAAGAAACTTTAATATTGGTTAGAAAGGGCAAATACTTATCCCTGGTTTGATAACAAAAGTGTCAATCAGAAGCAAACAGTGCGGCCTCTCGAGGAATCGGTTGGCTTCATAATCTGTCAATAATCACTTGACCCGCCTCTTAAAGGCATAGCTCACCACAACTGAACATTCTGTCATCATTTACTCACTCGCACGCTTTTTTTCTCTCCCCCAAACGCGCCTGACTTTCTTTTTATCCGCGAAGCAGCGCAAGAGCACATATTAAGCAGAACGTGAGAAAAACTGACAGCCTCAGGTGTAATTCAACACATCATAAAAGTGAAGGCTGTCATTCAGCATGTCGCCTCCTGTTTAGTCATACGCGTTATTACAACAAGAGGGCGAGTAAATGTCAGTGTTTTCATTATGAGCTAAAACTACATCTTTAAGATGACAACCACTCTTTAGTGCGCACCGCGAATGGAATGTGATATCTGCTATTCATTCCCCACTAAAACGACCGGGAGCCAGGAATATTTGCTCATCACGTAATCTAATGACTTTAAAACTACTTGATGGCTCTTTAATGTAAGATCACCCTAAACCCGCTGTACACCTTTAAGAAGGCTCCCCCTTATGAGCATCGCACTACACTGCAACATGAGCAGATCGACCTAGTCACACTTTTTGGAGAATAATGTAATGGTGAATAATTAGTCCAAGCGCTCGAGTTATCCCTGGCATTCTCCGTCCTGTGTGCGCTGTAATGTAATATAATAATTAGTTCGCACTTTACAAAGGGCCATGAACTAGTATCGAGCGCGCGCTCATCCTCACGAAGATATAGCGTGCACGCAAACACACAACATTTATAAACCCTGCGAATGTCTAAGCAGATGATGATGGCACATCATTTCCCCGGTTATTCAGAAGCACTCAAAAATAACTCTTGATTATTTATGTCTAACGCATGCAAAAATGCACTCATATTTCAAGAGCAAGCAACTGAGGACAGATAGCATCTGGAAAATTCCATTTATGCGGGTCAAGCAGTAGCTTGCGATACTTGCGCGGTTCGTGTAACCCAATAACCTTAATAGCCCGAATTAATTTCTCCGCTCGCGTCAAGTTACATCACTCACGACAACTTCAACTTGAACGATTAAAACATGCCACCGATAACAAGCCACCGCCGAGATAAATGCCCCGACAGCGCTGGCAAAGCGAACATTTACCTTTAAGTTCCTCGCGCGATCTCTCCACGCTCCTCGTATAAGCAATAAAAAGAAAACGCGCTTATTTCTGAAGCTGATGATATATGCGTAAAGTAGCCTGATAAATCCAAAAAGGGTCCTGTTTGATTCGGAAGATGAACGCACGCGTAGGCAGAGGGAACCTGATAACAACTAATTGAAAGGTTAATCTACATAGGAGTCTGTGACAAAGTAGTACCCTCCCCTTTCGGCACTCCATCAGCCACAGAGGAGGACTAACTCGCTGTAACCGCTATGTGACATCACATCGCTCATTGGGAAACAATGTACATTGTTTCAGACTACATGGCATATGGGTGGGAAAAGAGGAGACAAAATGTGCCCTGTCTGTGAAGAGGAAAAGGAAACTTTTAATATCGCTCATCGGCGTATGGATGTCAAAGTCCGCATGCATTTATGCTCGCTATATTGCAAGATAACATATATAGTGTCAAATTTTTAATGAGGAGAAAAATAAGTTTCAGATAGTTGAGGCAAAAATGAAAATGTGTGGTTAATTCAGTCACCCTCTAGATATTTATTCATTTATTTAATCTTTAGCTGAGCTTGTTTCTTTAGTCTGTAAAATACAAGTCAGTGAAACTTTTAGTTAAAAAAACAAACACGTAACCAAAAATGGCAACACTTTAATTAAATGAGTCATGAAACCTTTATAACCATGACATGACACGTCAGATTTTACATATGTTTATGACAACTGTTATTAAGAGTCATCTGTTCAGTTATCTATATCATTTTATGACAAGTTTTGTTGTCTTGGTAATGTCATAAGCTGTCATAATACAAAAACAGGTTGTGATGTATGTCAAGTTGTCATAATGTCAAATTTACATTTAAAGTGTCATAACGGAGCAAATAACATGTAATGACAGTTGTTATAAGTGTGCATAAAATCACATAATGACATGTGTCATAAAGGTTTAATGACAGTCTTATGAACACCCCTTCAAGCAGTGTTGCCCCAAAAGTTAATATCTATTTATCCTGACAATACTTAGCAAGAAACTGAACATACTTGCAACATTATTAGCTTCAATCCACAGCCTCAGTAAATGTTCAGAATGGTTCACGACAGATTGGATCATGAGTTTTCTGATGTGTATTCATGGGCTCAAACACGCATGCAAGCTGCTGCACTTTACAACTTTTTATATGCAGCAGCATTGAGCAAAAAACACGAGTAACATTTTGATGAACAAAAGTAAGTGTATTGTCAGAAGTCACATGGTAGTAGTTTACACTTCTTTTCACTCTCAAAGTTCCAAGGAGCATGGTTTCATCTAAAAATCATCTTCAATATTCTACCTAAGAAAAAAAAAGTATCACATAGATTTTGGATGGCCTGAGGATGAGCAAATTAGCACTAAGTTTTCATTTTTTGGCCGAACTGCACCTTTAATATCTCCCATCCAGATCAATATCATGCGAATGCACGCACATATGCATAATTATAACAAAACTTTCACACTGTTTTAATTATATATGATTTTATAATTGCTCAGAAGGTGTTGCACATTTAATTGATGTTTGTTTTTCAATATAAATACCAGGCTCAATTAAATACAGCTCAATGTGTTTCACCACAGTTGGAGCAACACAACCGGCGTAAATCAAAGCCATTTAATTTACAAGAAAAAATTAGCAACAAAACCCCCTGACAGTTCTCCACTGCACATGACTTTACCCTGCAGTGAAAATTTGGTGTAGCGCAGGGCAATCTGAACCACGGACATGTTACTTTTTTACTGTGCCTGAAAGGAAAACAAATTGCACACTAAATAAAACTTGAGCCATGCGGGATGTGGTTACAGTTTGGCAAAAGCCTTCATACTGGCCTCCAGCGAAGCCCGATCAAGGTGATCTGACACCAAAGGCTTGTCTTTTTCTGAAACCTGATTTACAGAACAGGGTGAGCTACTGGGAGTTATAAACTAACACTATATATTTTAGTAATATCATCACACAGCCGTTTTAGTATTGCAGTTAGAGCGGTTATTGAAAGTTAAACCTATTGGTTACCTGCTGCAGTGGATCTCAAAACTACCTGCCAATTCTCAGGTGACCGCTGGCATTATTTTTAGCCTGAGACTGGCTATCGCAAGTGTTACTTATTTGTATGCCAAAAGGGAAGGTGCATTTGTTTAGTTTACACAGATACGTTGGAATTATTCATGTTTGCATATTTCCACCACTGGCACATTTATATTCACATGCAGTCAGGATAAGTGCCCCGAACAAGTGTATAACAGCGGTAGGGCGAGAAGATTAGCTAAAACTGATGACCTTCCAGATAATGGTTTATTTTTCTAAACACAGAGATGCAACTGCTTTGAATGTTCCAACCAAGTAAAGACTATCAATAGACTGCCATCTGGACGTTTTTTTTGCCTTTTTAAATAATATCAATATTACGTTATTTGCTGTACCAAACCAAATCAAATAACATTAAGGATACTGTACATCAATCATTGTGAAGTGTATAAACTTTATACGAGGTCATACGGTAGCCAGTCTTATCTGTTGCTTTAAATAAACTGTGCCTGTGAATATGATACTTGACAGTTCTAATGAGATAACAAACCTACAGCAAGTCATTTACTGAGAACATATGTTGCTGTTTTTTTGTTTATGTCTGCGATTATAGATTTTATCCGTTCAGATTAATTATATTACAGTCCCCAAAGATCCAGTTTCAATTTGTTTGCATAAACTTTTCAGACCAACTTCATATTAAGTTTGTAATTACTCTGTACTAACATTTTTAATGAATCATTTGGTACAATGTACTGTACACACAAGTAGATCAGACAAAAAGGGGGTTTCAAGCATCAAATGAGAAAAAGTAATAGTGGAATGTGCTTATTTTTTCAGAGAAACATAAATAATTACAATAATTTATAGAAGAAATGAGTAACGCAGCAATAAAGTTAATGTGTTTACTAACATAAACAAACAATAAATAATAAATGTGTTACTTTTTACTACAGTCCTTAAATAATAATTAGCACAACTTGGGATTTTATTAATTCAATAATAAAATGTTTAAACGTTTGTGACTTAAAGAAAATTCAGTGCAACAATAGGTGGTAACACAAGAATACTGATGCATCATTAATTAACGACTAGGCAATATTAACTATTTAGTAATTACTGCTAACTATCACAAAGCTCTCATTAATAAATTAGTAAGTAATAGCAAAACATATGACACTGGTATTCACTTTTAACTAGTCACCAACTACTGGTTGGAAAGTTTCATCTTTAAAATAAGTAATGAAGGACAAATGTCTTGCAAAACATTAACATTGTAACTGGTACTGTCAACAAATGTGCAATACCATTTACATTATCAGTAACCTAATAGCATAGAGATGTTTAGATTTGATTCTCTATATGCAGAAAATAACATTGGCATTGTAACTCACTAGTATTTACTAATTATTGATTACAGATGAATTATGAAACCCTCATTAGTTCTTTAGGATGAATGAAAAACAGTACTCGATGACTAGTTACTAGTGAACTACCAGAGACATCTGTGTGATATTCCTAATTCACTAATCAGCTTCTTGATAGTAATTACTAGACAGTAATTATTCATTCATTCTCCTCCGGTCCCTTTATTTATCAGGGGTCGCAACATCAGAATGAATTGCAACTATTCCAGCATATGTTTTACACTGTGGATGCTCTTCCAGCTGCAACCCAGTACTGGGAAACACCCACACACTTATACACTATGGCCAATTAAGTTCTTCCGATTCACTTATAGCACAAACCTTTGAACTGTGGGGGAACCCACACCAACACAGGGAGAACATGCAAACTCCACACAGAAATGCCAACTGGTCCAGCCAGAACTCAAACCAGCAACCTTCTTGCTGTGAAGCAACAGTGGCAATCATTGAGCCATTAACATCGGATTAGTCATTTTTCCCCGAACAAGGGTTCACATTTTATTTTAAATTATTAAATCCTCTTGCTGAGAGATGGCATTTTAAAGTGATGATGAGTGTGTTGAGATGCTAACGGTCTAATCCGATTCAATGACTTATGCAAAGCTAAGCTAAAAGTGATCCCACCAGGCAAAGAAATCAGCTGAATGAATTTTAAAAAATGGTAAAACTCAACTTTTTAACGTAAAATGAGCCTATTTTCCAATAAAAGATGAGTGTTCTTTTAAAATATACCAGCAAATAATTCCCTTTGTAGTTATTAATGATGGATCAGTGTACTAAAGTATTTACCCAATAGGTTATACTCCATGTTTATACACTCTAAAAAAAAAATGGTGCTAAATAGCACCAAAACTGGTTCTTTGGTCGTAACGAGGGGGGAACCTTTTTTGGTGCTATACAGCACCTTAAAAAAATAGGTGCTATATAGTACTTTTGTCAAATGGTGCTATATAGCACCTATATTTTAAGGTGCTCATAATGTTACTTTACCCTTTCCGCAAATAAAACCGGCATAAGAGTTATGAGAAGTAGAGAAGAACAAGTGCTTACCAGTAGTATTGGTGCTATATAGCACTTTAAACACCCCAAAGAACCACTGAAAAACATTTATGGTGCTTTAAATGTTCTTTACACAGTAAAAGTGCTATATAGCACCCTGACCACCTTAAAGAACCACTGGAGAACCACTGAAGAACCTTTATGGTGCTTTAAAGGTTCTTTACACAGTAAAAGTGCTAAATAGCACCTCAAATATCGCAAAGAACTTCTAAAGAACCACTGAAGAACCTTTTTTTTTTAGAGTGTAAGATAACATGTGTAAAATAATTACATCCTTTAATCCATTATTTTCACCCACAAGTGTTTATATTTTATTTGAAATGAATAAATCCTCTTGCTGACAAATGGCATTTTAAAGTTTTAAAGTCATGAGTATGTTGAGATGCTAATGGTCTAATCCAATTCAAAGACATATGCTAAGCTATGCTAAAACGTCTCTCACCAGACAAAGAGATCAGTTCAAGAAGTTTGTTATTTCAAATATTGACGCGCAAGTGAGAAAGCGAAACCGCTTGGTCTTCAGACGGGCTATTAAAAACTACAAGGCACAGGAGAGAATCTGCTCCTCTTGGCTTTCTAGTTGTTCATCAAGATGACGACAAGGTTTGTTTGAGCACGGGCCGACCATGGCTCGTTATTATATGTTTATATTATTTCGGTGTATTGTCTCTATTTAAACATGGCAGGTCCTTTGATTTCATTCTGGCTTGTTGCGCAAGCAAATGAAGTATCTCTGTAAACCAATAGCGTTCAGCTGCGTGTCTAACTTCACCTTTTGGTCACTCTTGGTACCCTTTGCAAAGGGTGATCAAAAAGTGGTACGGTACGGTTCAGTACTCTTTTAGACAGTGGAAATGGCCTTAAAAGCGTACCGAACCGTACCGTACCACTCAGTGGAAACGGGCCATTAATGGATAAAGTTGTAAAATGAGCCCGTATTTCAATAAAATCCTGTGTTCCTTTAAAATATACCAGCAAATAATTCCCTGTGTAGTTATTAATGATGGATCAGTATTCTAAAATATTACCCAATAAGTTATACTCCATGTCTATGGGTAAATATGGGTAAAATAATTCCATCTCCACAGTTGACAAAATATATAAAATAAGAAGTGTTCAAATTTTATTTGAAATGATTAAATCCTCTTGCTGATATATGGCATATTAAAGTTTTAGAGTGAGGATTAGTACGTTGAGATGCTAATGGTCTAATTCGATTCAATTACTTGCTAGGCTAAGCTAAAAGTGCTCCCACCAGACCATGAGATTGGCTGAATGAATCAAAAATGGTAAAACTCAACTTTTTAACTTTAGGGGAGTTGTAAAATGAGCATTTATTACAATAAAAGATGAGTGTTCCTTTAAAATATACCAGTTAAATTACAGTTAATTAATTTATGTAAATACATCGGCAATTATATTATTAACCCAAAACCTAACCTATAAATCAAGTCACATTATAAAAATAACTCGCTAACAAACATGTTTCCAACATGCACCACATAACATCTGAGTAATAGTAGTTAAAGACACATAATATACTTTGAAATGCATCAAAAAAGAGACTTGTCCCAAACCTTGGTCTGAAATGTATGAAAGCAAGACACCTGTGAATCAACTTACTTTTTATAAACCTCACAGGCAACTTTCGCAGGTCTTAAAAGCACCCAGCATCATTGTAAAACCCACAGCAGGAGGATTAGAGAAGTGGAAAAAACACCAGTGTGACCATGTGTGAGAGCTGAAAATGTGAAATAGTGCTCAAGGACTTTGTCCTTCGCTGTCATTAAGGATTTCGCAGACTAGCGGGTTGTTTTAAACCATGTGCTCGGTGATGCCAATGTGTGAGTGTCATTGACAGAACCCGAATCTACTGTGACAAAGGGGCAGCTGTACCTTCAGTCTCTCTAACGATGCTCACAATAGCTACTCTTCATGCCAAATCACAGAGATGAACCCATGCAGACCTGCTACTGTCATCAACGGGGCAGGAAGAAGCTGGAGGCTTTTTCTAAACATCCAACAGAACACACAGGTGAGTAAAACAGGCCAATAGTGGAGTCCTGCTTCTCTGTCGGACCAAAAACACACATTACAATCACAATTCAAGCAATAAAACACTCATTTTTCATAAGCAATTATAATGCAAGGAAGAGAATGAAAGTGACAGCAGTGATACAGGCTCTTTTATTCTTATTTTGGCAGAGGTTACGCTCACACAACAACAGATTTCTTTGATCGTGACACATTCGAGTGTGCTTTTCACAATTACATTTGGTTTACAACAGCAGGACTGGCCAACAAAATTCCTCTGAGATAAAACAAGCCTTTGATTTCGCTAAAGTTCATATCATTCGTCTGGCGACTGTAATGAATGTTTGTAATTTCCACGTCAGTTTTTAAAGCGGTCTCACCATGTCATTAAGGTAATTATGTAAGCAAACAGTCGCATCTGAAAACACAGACTTCCGTTTCTGCCATAGGATAAAGAAAATAAAAATATAAAAAGATGGTAATTGTGACTTAACTCACTGTAACCTTTTGTTTGTCTAATACCTCATTTTTTTACCTCACAGAACAATGCAGAAAATGTGAATTCTGTGAAAAAGTCAACTGAACATGGAAGAAATTCGAGACACTATCTTTATATTGCAATTCTGAGTTTGTATGTATGATTTTATCCATTTATTTTCTCGGAATTGCAAGCTTTTTTTGCAACTGAGAGTTTATTTCTTGAACTTTATTTCTCCCAATTTAATTTGTATTGTACTTCAGATTATTATTACAATTTTCTTTTGTTAGAATTGTGACTATTTCTTGCAATAACCAGTTTATAGGCTGGCTTTTTTCATGCAAATGAGTTCTAGCCGCAATTCTGTTTTCTTTTTACTTGTAGAGGTGTAAACTCACAATTGGTTGAAATAACAGTTAAATTTGCAAGTCAAGTTGCAATTCTGAGAAAAAGTGAGAACTGTGAAGTACTAAAGACAACTCTCAGAGAAACTCAATTGAAGATTTTGTATCTCACAATTGTAATTATTTTTCTTTCTGAATTGCCAAATCATTTTTTACAACTCAGAGTTTATAAGCTTTATTTCAATTAAGTTTATTCAGTAGTAGTAATTAATTAAGTAGTAATTCAGTTTTTTTTTCTATTCAAATTTGAAAGATGTTTCAAGAACTGTGTAATTTTGCAAGTTTAACTCAGAATGGTGAGGAAAAAAAGGCCACAACTAAAATTTGTATGTTTTATTCCAATGGCAGAAGCTAGCTGTCATACGTTCTGGTCATGATCTTTAACTGCAATAATAAAATGGCTCATTAAAAACAAATCAACACTTTCATCACAAAATTCCTCTTTTTGCCTCTTTTGTAAACAGTTGAAATGTGAAAAACATCTCTGTGATCGCATTAAGCCGTGAGACAGAAAAAACCCACGAGGCACGGAAGGCAGCAGGCAGTGAACAAGAGAGGAAAGAGGAACAGAAGATAAAAAGTCAATTAAAAAAAGAAAAAAACAAGGCATTAGTCCTATAAAACACTTGTGCGGCCAACTCTTCCGGTCTCTCGGCGGCCCGTCAGTGGAAGTCTGGCTTTTCTGGGAATGTGCAGCCCGCGTGGCGAATAATGACGTTAGCAGCGTAGTGTCCAGCGCGGATGCACTGCTCAAAGGTCTTATCCTGTACCAGCTGAGACAGGAAACCTGCACACAAATCAAACACGGAACAGATTTCATCCCAATCAGAAAGCGTGCAGAAACACACGCACACAAGCAAACATATGCTTAATGAATGCATACATGAACACACATTCAAGCGCGTAAACACACGCACACACACACACACATAAACATGTCAGAGACTGTTAGTCTAGAAAATCGATTCGGTTGCCTGTAGTTTCTTTTAAAAAATTAAGGAAATCAGGCTTAAGGGGGGGAAAGGTGATGCTTTAATGCTGTGCGATACAGAAATCCTCCAGCTGCCCTCGGGCTCTGAACCCTCCCACCTAGATCTCTGCTCTCTGCTGCATTGAAAAACAGCTGGCAGATTCATTTTCCAACGCGCCGGAGCGCTGGCCTCCAACCTCTTGTTGGAACGGATAAAGGAGTTAAAAAAAATCAATACGACGTTTGAGCAAACAAGCTCACAGCTCTATTAGTCGCAAGGTTGTCCTGGAAGAGCTACAGGAAGACATGTTAGCAAGTCAGGTTTGTGGCCTTTGAAAAGCAGAGGGCCGAGTAAGAGGGGGCGTATGAAGATGAATTACGCCAAGCGAGTGATCAACATTGATATTTCTGGTTTTCACAGGGAGCCAAACAGCGTTGTGCTTTACGCATTTGATGGATGACTTCACAGTTGAGATCGGAGTAGACGCACGGTTATTAGCAAAACCCGCAGATTAAAGATAACGGCTGCGGGGAGTCTGGAAACTCCACTAATCCATCACGAAAGCGATCTATTTCCCCCTTAACTGTGTTATCTGGGGTTAAATAGTACAATGGGACATTGGCGGCTTTTTATGTGACGAAACGAAGCCAAACGAAATGAAGTATAACCAGAATACGTCTGCAAATTGCCATTCCGGAGCAGCAGTGTGGGGAATAAATAAGCATCGTGTGTCAGAGCTCTTGCATCATGATCCCGTTTCCCAGAGGTTACAGATCAAACCTAATCCTGGATTAAATTGTCTTGTCAATAGTGATTTTCCATCGAACATACTTTCGTCTAGCACTAGTCTGAGTCTGGGACACCTGTTTCAACAATTCAAGCCATTTGTGTGCTGCCTGGAATTCCTTTCTGCTGTACATTTTATGTGAATTATTGTTAATTATTAGTCTATAAGCCCAGGTGTTCTAGAGGCCAAAACTTTTAGAACAAATGTCTTAATGTTTGTATGAATATAATAATAATAATAATAATAATAATAATAATAATAATAATAATAATATTTGTTCTGCAATATATGCATTAATTAATGGTTGTCATCAGATTTTTCGATAGGCAACATTTTTTTAATTATAATTAAATGTTTGATTATTTATTATTATTACTGCAACTACTAATAGAAAAATAACTTATTATAATAAATGTGATTAGTTTACATAAATGTTACTTATTTACATAATTTGTTTATTTGTTATTTATTATTATTTATAATTTAAATGGCATCTGTGCTTCTGTTAGTCTGTTTTTTATTATTCCTGAGGTTTCCATAATCCTGGACCAGGCCGTATCCTGAGCAGCTGCTGTGGTGGTCATGGAGGAGTGAAGAGCATGAGACCGATCCCTGTAAGACCTCAGTGACAGATGAGTCCTCGCATTGTTCCCGAAGGGCCAGCCTGTTCACCAGCCGGTGACCCACCTGCGGTTTCTCCGTGATGGACGTCCATCGTTCTCCAGCCCCGGCGCCTAGACTGCAGCTCTGCACAAGACGTCTGGCTATAGGAGAAATGGTCGTGTCCAACTAAGCCTAGTTTCTCTCGAGGTTTTTTAATTCTTCACTTTCGCCGATTGGTGAAGGTTTTTCCTCGCCGCTGTCGCCTCTGGCTTGCATGGTTCGGGACTTGTAGGGCTGCGCATCGATGGATTAATCTTCAATGTTTGGACTCTCAGCAGTGACTATTAAACCACTCTGAATTTAATTAAACTGAACTTCAACACTGAAAACTGGACTGACACTGTTTCAATTTTGTATAATGCATGTGAAGCTGCTTTGACACAGTCTACATTGTAAAAGCGCTATACAAATAAAGATGAATTGAACTGATAATAAGGTTTGAATCAATATTTCTTAATGACAACTAATATACAAATTATTGTTATCAGTCTTTTCTAATAATGTCAGCATAAATATGTATTATTATTATTAATATTAACAATAGTACATTAACAACAGGCATTTAATCATTCATAATAATGGTTTACTGTTACCTTTATTTTAATGACGATTGTATAAAAAACACTTTGTATCTGTACTGTGTTCTAGTCCTTGGACATTTTTAGTTGTTGCTTTGATTACTTCTATTGTCCATTTGTGAATGGCTTTGAACAAAAGCATCTGCAAAACAATCAAATCTAAACGTAAAAGCAATTTTTCAAACATATTTTGTCTAGGACTAGTGTGAGTCAAACACCTGTTACAACAATTCAGTCCATTTATGTGCCGACTGGAATTTCTTCTGTCGAATACAAAAGAAAATATTTTGAAAAATGTCTCATCGCTTTTCGGTGATACAATCAATCGAAGTCAATAGAGTTCAAATGTTGTTTTGCGCTGGTTTTCATTGTACGCACGAAAACTGGTAATCATCATCAGTTCTGGAAAAACATGAAAGTCACACAGGTTGAGGGTAATATGAGGGTGAGGAAATGATTTAACCATTTGGCTGATGCTTTTCTCCAAAGTGATTTACATTGCATTCACACATTTTTATCAGTTCTTACTTTACTCTGGAAATCGAACCCACAACATTGGCGTTGCGAGCACCATGCTCTACTTTTTAAACTACAGGTTTAGTAGCACAGTACCTCCAACAAAAGCATCTCCAGCCCCGTTGGTGTCCACTATCTCGCTCTGGTCGATCTCCAGGACAGGGAATGTCTCCACCTTGTCACCTGTGGAAAAGACGGTTCACGGTAAGTGTGAGCTTGTTAAACTATTGTAGAGCTGAAAAATGAGCCTCATTCACAGACCGGCTGTTTGGCAGACGTGCGAGACTTTCTGCTGTCAAATATGGTCTCTTTTATATAAAAGACTGTATATTTTTCCTTAGAAGCTCAAAGAACTTTTTCATTTTCCAACAGTGTCAAGCATAGATTCAAAGCCGCAAAAATAAAAGGCATCACCGTTTCGAGAGCTCACCTTGTTTTCTGTTGTCTCCTTTACAAACAAATCTAGTTAGCATGATGCTAATCATCCATGACACAGCAGATGCAAGAACCAAAAAGATGGAGAAGTTCCCTCAAGACATGCAGAAATGAACAGAGGGATGTGCCATTTTCACTGGATGAGCTGTAAGAGCCCTGCTTGGGCCTTGAACTCAAGGAGAGGCAATTATATCATTTGGCGGTTCTTCAGCACCACAATTCTTGTGGAGAAATGAATCAGCTCTCTAAAATAGCATTTGAAAGACGGCGTCAGTCTATTTTCAGCATTCAGTCTGAATGATCTGTCCCCTTTTGGGCTAAAATAATGCATTAACTGTCTCGCGGTTCCCTCTCGAATGCCTTCTGCCATACGCTTGTGTTTTATTCATGCCATTAGGCTCCATTAGAGTTGAATAAGGCTGATATAACTTTGCTTTGCAGTAAGAAGAGCACTTCAGAAAACCTGATATTAGATTCTTGAGGGCGTTCAGAAAATTCCACATGTGGCAAATCTGGCAACACAATCCAGCACTGCAATTTGCCATCTGAAACTGAACTACTGCTGCCTTCAAGAGCACCTGGTGAGTCCAGACTGCAGCCGCTATTACCACATGCCACACAGTCAAGCTGGAAAAATTAAAACACAATATGACAACTGCCGTCACATCTGGTTTACTATTGGTATTACACTGGTATTATATTAACATAATTGAATCCAATGCACTTTTACACAAAATTATAATCATACAAAAAGTTTTTGGGGTTACTTATAGTGTGTAGTGCGGTTCAGTAGAGTCCAGTAGGCATTTTTTCTTTGCTAGCACTGCCCAAGGTACAAAAATTGTAAACCGTAACCTTTTTTTAAAGGTATCAAGTAAAATTGTACAGTATCAAAAAGGTGAAGCTAGACTCACTGCTGAACACTATTGGTTTACAGAGCATTGTTACCAGAAAGTAAAACAAGACAAGGGAACGGCAACACAATACTACTTTAAATACACAACGGAAACAAAACATCATACTGTAATACTCATGCTCATAAAAATCATGCTCAAACAAAGTTGTGACGCATCTAAATGTGTGGAATCACAATGCGCACCAATTCCTCTTTCTAATCGCATGCTATCCCGCATGTGTCTATTTGAACATAATGAACATTAGTTAACAAAAGATGCAATATGTGAACTGCCCATACACCTGAAAGAGTTTGTTTTCTACAGGTGGTTTGTCAAGCCCACTCACCTGTGCGAGGTAAGAAGAGGTCCTGGTGATGAACATTATGCCTGATGCTTTAAATCAGTACTAAACTACAGTAGAAATCAAGCCCAAGTACTATGATGTATTCCTTTATCAGTAAAATTCAAAGAATAAAATGTTTTTGCACTCTTAAATATGACAGATCTGCTTCAGTCAAGACGTGGCACTTATCAAGCACACTAGAACTGATCAACTCTTCCAATTTTACCATAAGTTATAGCACTAAAGAACCGTCAAAAAATATCAGAAGAAATGCTGAAAGATGCAGAGCAAAATCATGTCTCGTGTAAACACTCAATCAATCTAACTGCTGAAAGGCATCAATAAAATAACTCGTAAACAATGTCACATGTACC
Source organism: Danio albolineatus (assembly GCA_903798035.1). Taxonomy (NCBI): domain Eukaryota; kingdom Metazoa; phylum Chordata; class Actinopteri; order Cypriniformes; family Danionidae; genus Danio; species Danio albolineatus. The sequence goes on along the minus strand of CAIGQQ010037872.1, from coordinate 9,330,269 downwards.
TCAGGGAAGTAATTAACTGTTCATATCTCGTGAGTCAGTGAGAAAGACAGCACTCTGTAAATATATGCACTTCATTAAATATTCATTACATTTTACTTAATCTACTGGTGATGTTTGCATGTTTGAGTAAATCTGTCTTCACACAAGCTATTACAGCCAGTATTAAATATTATAATATAGTAAATTATTTACAAAACGTCCAACAAATGTATCATTCAAAAAGGTGATATGAAATGCACTTTTATGAATTTTTCAGTATTAATTATTAATAATATTCAGTTTCAACTAAGAATTTGCATTCGTGACTTGCAAAAAACTTGTCCATCTTGATTTGAACATGTGCCTACACTATTTCACTCTGACGAGAACACAGAACATCCCACAGACAGATACGCTGTCCTGTAACCATTCATGTGCTTGCAACTCCAAATTACAAGATTTGAACCTCCACTTGAAGGCTGCGTACAACCTCACATTTGTCAACACCAACGAGAAGACCTAAGGGAGAAAGCTGAAAACATAATCCAGCCTTAGCTAGACATGGTGACGATTCTTTCACCAAAACAGCCTGTAATCTGCAACAACACGCACCTACAGAGGGCTTTAAAGCGCACACCTGCTAATAGTAGCTGGTAAGTGTCAAAGACCATCACTTTGTGCGCAGAACTTCAGAGAAAACCATCAGACGTAGACGGTAAACAACAGTGAACGTGAGCGAAGCCTTTCAACTGACGCAACAATGAGCACTCAAGACACGTCTGCAGCGTGTGTGAGCGGTTTTTCCCTCAACGAGGCAGCCGATTGTGTCTTTGATAATTAATTACACAAAAAGCAGATCCTTTTAGAATCAGCTAATTAGCAGCAAAACGACTTTGCTTAATTAATGCAGGCAATGAAGCATGCTCGCCCGCCTTCCTCTTGAAATGATTAACTAGAGGATCTTCCGTGCGAATTAAGTTAACAGAAACTCATGATCTATCTATTATTTCGCAATTAAAGAATACAATATTTCTATTGCCGTCATAGCATGCTTTCTCCCTTGCGCACAACTATGAGCGTGAGCCTAATGTGCAGTTTTGTTTAAACAGACGTGTGACTGAAGGGGAAAAAAAATGACCAGAAGCAAATGAATATGTTCAAAATGAAACTGTATGCGGTTCCTTCCTTCCTGTACATAGGCTGACCTGATTCTACTTCCTTTTATGACTCAGAAACAGCGCAGCTTGAGAGCGAGAGAAAAAAAATAGCCATTAACTGTTCCTCCCTTTGATACCCATGACTGAACTGAAGAGGCTCTAGACAATAATGGACATCAAACTGACGATTAAGGCTCGTATGAAGCTACAACACTCTTTTTCTTCAGATCTGCGAGGGAGCGAGCAGAGACAATGCAGTTCAGCATGGTGCGAATGTAGGTACTAGCATGAGCTAAACCCTCCTGCCCTTTGATGACAGGTCACGCACCAGAGGCATGCTGGGAAATGTCCAAACATCCCAGCCGTGGTGAGTCATATGGAGGGAAAAAAAATTATGAGGTGATTCTTGGAAGTGCTTGGTA